>CM037864.1:19498336-20098336 GCA_021292105.1 Anadara kagoshimensis
GACACTATTGTATTTTATAACCAAAAAATGCATAAAATTATTTTTGGCGATGTGTTTTTCGTATGACCACACAGTACCGGCATGTTGGAAGTTTTACGTCAAGCTTATAAAAATTGGTCAAAACTCGGTTGCCATGTGACTGGGATATGGATGGCTAGTGACCCAAACATAGAGAGAGACAGATAGCAACTTCCCCAAAGTTTTGGAGATATAGCTTACAAGGGGCCGGAGATATAGCTTACAAGGGGCCGAGATGAGCTGCTGAATCGGCACCAATTCGTTCGCTTGGCGGGAAACTTTAGACGGAACTATAGTGTCGCTTAGTAAGCTGGCGTCATAAACGAATGATTCAGATATTGTAAAATTTAAGTTGGTTTAATTTTATCTTTTTTGCCTTTATATAGAAGAACTAGATGAGCAATTGGTGTAAAACAACGCTTACTGGCGCCTCTCTTTTATCTATACCAAAATATCAACTTTTTATGACCCCAATAAATTACACAATGGATATGTCCGTAATTAAACCTCAAACGGCCAGAGCAAACTTGACGCACTATACATTATACAGCCGATAATGAGATCATCTGTATCGGTCACAAAACATATGAAAGTTTTCATGTCTTCTTGGTAACTACCTAGTTATGTGTGATACATCGCAAAATCCCTTATTTGGACCCTGTATTCCCGTGGGCGCCATAGCATTTTGCGGATACTCTTTGTAAGATATCAACTACCTTATAGTTAGCGCAAAACTAAAGAACTTTAATCTACGAAACAAGCTGCATGTAGATAAATTAATGGCGCAGGGATATTGCAAATCTAGGCTTATCAAAGCCTTCGGAAAGTTTTATGGTCGTCATCAGAATATTGTTAATAAGTAAGATAAACTACCGCATATATATGGCGTCCCATAGTTCCATGTTCCCTTCATTCTCAATTTCACACGTGGCGTGTAGCTAGCTAGCTAGACATGAGGTGCTTACCCTTCCGGAGTACCCGGCCTCATTTCTCTGGTAGAAGGTAACGTGTTTAACTTAATTTGCAAGTTTCAAACTATTTACTTTGCTTTGGGATTCTGATTTAGGCACGGATTGGTTTGTTTTTAAAATAAGGTAAAAAGTTGTTTTTAAGCCTAAAATGAAATTTCGTTAATGAACATCATTGGAATTTCTAAAATATTTTCGCTCTTTGCTTTTCTCAGTAAAAACATGGTTCATCAATCATAGAGAATGCGTCAAATCCTGTCTTTAAAGTTGAAGTATGCATGATGCCAAGCACCTCACCTGAGGTATTCACCTGGAGATTAATGGCAATTTGCAACATTACAAAGAGATTAAGCTGAAATATTTTCCCCCTGTCTCAGAGATTTTAATATTGTTCATCACTCATGATCAGATATGTCAAAACTTTCTTTAATTTGAAATTATCATAAGATCAAAATGTTAATTAAAAGTATGCATACCGCCATGCAGAATAACCAACCAATCCGGTACGCGATTGCCACACTTGCAATCCTAATATAACAATGGAGTACACATGTAATTTAAAATTAAAACTTACAATGGAATTAATAAATGAATGAATTGGGTTTTGACGTTCCAGTCAACAATATTTTATTGATATCGAGATGTCACCGGCTTTAGGTAAGGGTGAAGTAGCGTAATATTTTAGCTTTGCAGTGCGCTCAGAGAGAATTCTTTAGTATGGTTAAAGTTTCTTTTGAAGGATTCCCATGCTGTTATTTCTAAATGTCGAATGCTTGGAGAAAGAACAGTCATTACCTATTTTCAAGTATTGGTCAGATCTAGCCCGACTTCCAACCTAGACCGCCTATAAAGTGCAACCTGCCTTAAAGGTGACCTTTATATAATGGCCACCAGCTTATAAAGGCCAATAAAATTGTATCTCTTTTGTTCTTTATTCTTATTTTTTTTTAACCTGTATATAAATGCAACGTGCCCATAAAGGCCGATTTTACTGGTTCCCTTTGGTGGCCTTTATAGACAGGTTTGAATGAACGTGGAGCGAGCACTGTACGAACTAAGCTACTGCAGTGATCTTCAAATAGAAAAGGCAAACTCAGCAATAATTGTGATGATGCATTTTATTATGTGAAGTACGTGTAATCATATATTTTTTTATCACGAAATTTTCAGTAAAATAGATATCTCAAGAATATATTTGGCAACAGCCGAAACAAGCAATAACATGACATAACTTAACAAGATATAAGTTAACAATACGAGATAAACAAATATATACAGTTGCAATATCTTTGCTTCAATAAAGTATTTGACATCGATCGACTTCATACAGACTTTGCTCCATGCGCTGACGTTATGACGTCAGATGTCAAATGCTCTCGTTGACTGACAGGAGATGACCCATTTTATGAGAAGGTGTATCAATAGCGCATTTCAAATTAACATGGAATATGTAAGACGGTAAAAAATAATTTTTATATTTTTTATAAATATTGTAAATATAAGCAATGAGGTAACTTTCCAATGTCTTTATGAACTAGGAAAGTACAATGGGCTGTCTCAAATGTTTGCACAAAAAGGCTTATGCCTTGTATGCAATTGGAGACAGCCCATTATTACTTTGCAAGTTCATAAAGACATTGGAAAGTTACCTTATTTCTTATATATGGAAATCATTTTGGGCGGACTATAATTAAATGTTGGATTTAACCACACCACCTCTTCTTTTATATTCGGTTTTTTTCCTTTTCTTTCAAAATGACATGCCTAATAATTATCATTTTGCCAAAAAAAGTCACATAATACATGAAAAATAAAACTTAAACATTTTTGTAACAACTTTTAATGAAGTCTAACGGCTAATGAATAATGTCTGACGTCATTAGGACTCGCTGCAAAAATGCTTACCAAATATCCCTGTTTGTGGAATTTCTAATCAGAATAATTTTAATAACATTTAGTAGCATTTTACACAAAGTAAAATTGATCTATTTTAAGCATTAACTTTGTTGTCTCTTTGCGTGACTAGATATGGACAAGCTGATTTTATTAATCCGGAAACCATCAACCTTAAATACAAAAAAGCTCAGCTAAAATCCATTGTCTATATACAAACGACAATCACATAATAGTGAAAAACAAATTACAACACTCTAAACATTTTAAGCATTTGCTCGCTCTCCATATATCTTTCATGTTACGTAAGTATTGTCAAAAAATATCATTTAGTATAAACAACATTTTATTCAAAAATAAACATGGTATAAAACTTTACAAAATTTACAAAATCCAGGATTCTGGAACAAGACTCTTATGTTAACCAATCTCCTATATGCGCCATTTTAGAATATCATTACAGGTCTGTCGAAAAGTTTAACACTGAGCTAGCTAATAGGTGCCGAATCGACAGCTCATCCCGGTCCCTAGTAAGCTTCGAACCCCGGCCGAGCCTGACCCAAGACTTGAAAGTGGGTAGTGACTGTTCTTTCGCCAAGCACTCGGTATTACGAAATGAAAGTCACGATTCTTTCGGATGGGAACTTAAAATAAACGAGGTCCCATGTCACGGTGGGCTTGGCACGCTAAAGAACCCTGCTGTATAATGCCATCAGCGCAACGCACAGGCAAAATTTCTGTACCTTCGCCTATAGTTGGCGACGTCTCGATATAAGTGAAATAACCTGACTGGGACGTTAAATACTATTACTCAACTCAACTCCCTAGTAAGCTTTATTTGACAACTGTTCTACCTCTCAGCTGCTTATCGGCCACTGACTACATGTATCCATAGCTCACTCAGAAGACAAGCTTCGACTCCTTGTTCGTTAGCCCAGTGTTAAACTTTCAACAGGTCTGCACTTTATAAGAATCTCGAATCTCGACGAAAATCAAGCTAAACAATTGTAATAATATAATCTTTATTTAAACTCAATATACCACATAGTAAAATGACATTGATTGAAAATGTCAAGGTCAATGTGACCTTGGAATTAGAACTCTCCATATTTCAATTTGAAACATGTACATGTTGTTAGTCGCAAAATGGATATCTATTGAACTTACTTTTAAGTCTTCATTATAATCATAAAGTATCATAAAGATATAGAAATTACAGTTTTGATGAAAAGATGACGATGCCGACGACGAATTCTGGTGACACCGCATGACTTATCGTGACTTGATCGTTACAAGTAATAAAACTATATCGATAAATGTTATTAAACACATATATGGTCGACCTGTCGATAATGTTATAAGCAAACAAGACTGACCTGTCCGCTTGACCTTTCAATAGAAACATTCATATAGGAGGTTACATCCAATACACTGATAATATTAGGAGTTAGAGTCAATACATTATTAATACAGGTTTGCCATGGTGTAGCCGAAATAAACACACGTGTTCCCTAGGTCCATAATAAATATTAAAATTGAAGGTCAAACGAACAGATCACTGTTGTGCACCTATAATAAAATAACATCAATATTGTTAATATAACCATTATCTGTAACTTTAATGCTTAGTATAAGAACTTCAGACACATTGATAAGCACTCGTTTTTATTCCCGTGGTTCCAAGGAATATTTAAGGTTGTTTCGTTTACCGTTTTAGCCTTGAAGTTAGAAAAAACTTAACAAACTATAGTGTCTTGATTTGTTTTGTCCTCTCATAATTTTGTGTGAATTCCCTAAAAATAAATAAAATAAAATGAATTAAAATAAACACAATTTATTCATTGCGTTCCATTAAGTTTGTTGTATGTTGCGTTGTGTAATGATGCATAGTAAATTGCATTGTATTGTATTGTATTGTATTGTATTATATTGTATTGTATTGTATTGTATGGCCTTACCTTGTCTTGTCTTGTATTGTATTGTATTGCGTTACTAGTATATTGTATTGTATTGTGTTTTGTTGTATTGTATTTATTGTATTGTATTGTATTGTATTGTATTGTATTGTATTGTATTGTATTGTATTGTATTGTATTGTATTGTATTGCATTGAATTGTATTGTATTGTATTATATTATATTGTATTGTGTTTTGTTGTATTGTACTGCGTTGTATTGTATTGTATTGTATTGTATTGTATTGTATTATTTTATCGATAAAAACACTTACTATTAACACAGCATAACATAACAGAGAAAAGAAGATTCGTATGAAAACAAGGAAAAAATAATCTCATTGAAACAATGTGAAAACAATTCTTGAACTTGAACAGACAATTTACATGAATAACCAGCATTACGAAATTTATACATTGTACGTTTTACAAATGCATAATTGTTATAATGTCATAATTTTTCATCGGTTTTACTTAAAACATTAAACAAATTTGCGGCTAAAAGCATGTTTATGTAAATAGCAAATAAATTCAAGAATATGAACAAATAATTTAAAAAAATATAAATACTAATCCATGTCCGAATTGCAATCCAGAAGCAAAGTTAAAACTTAGGAAATGAAAAGTTAGGTTAGACATGTGAACTTCCACCAGGGATTTTCGCGTCTTGTTTATCTTGCGAATTAACGCATTTATTTTCGTGAGATTTTATCGATGAACAATATTTTATTGGAATTTGAATGCTAGTTATCCATCATAGATAAGCAATAACAGAAAAGAAAAGACCCAAAAGCAATCCTAGTACAAAAAAAACTACTTTTGTGAGGTTGTGTAATGCCAAATACGCCTTTTCAGCAAACTTAATATAGCACTACGCCTACAAATGGTGATTTGTTATTATTCGTATAGTCTATTGACCAATTCTGGTCGACAAGCGGGTCAATACATATATATATATCTCGCTGACGAGTGTCCTATTATCACAAATGAGTGGAAAAAACGTCATTTAGATATACAGTATAGGCCTGTCAAAAATTAAACACTAAGCTACAGAGACGTGCAAGAAATATCCAAACATTTTGTTAAATCCCTCTTTATTTCATATAAAAAATATATTTTTAAAAAATTCTCAAAAATGTATTTCTTGGTCAATTTCAATGAATTTTTCACCGTTAAATATAAAATTTGTTGAAGTTTCTTCCAATAATTTTCAAAATACTACCCGTTCCATAACAGTCAAGAACACATAAGCTGAACAGCATTAAAAATTTTCAACAGCCATGTGAAGCATAATTATATAGTAGATTTCAATTTTAGAAATTTTCCGTTGAATTTGAAATGTTCATCTTCTAAAAACAACGAAATTACCTTTCCTAATTTTTTTAGGAAAAAGTTCAACAAATTTTACATTTAAGAATGAAAATTCATGGAAATTGACTAAAACAAATTTTGGAGAATTTGTTTTAAACAAGAAATATTTATGAAATGATTAAGAAGGGTTTTACAAAATGTCTTAATATTTCTTGCACGTCTCAAATTCGAGAAGAAGTCGAAGCCGGTCCGTTGCCAAGAAATTGAGAACCAAGCAGTGGGCGGCGACAAGTTGCTGAAGTATAGTAAGCCGATACTCGAAAACTGCTGAGATAAAGATAGTAGTTGTCGAAACGCTGTCGAGATATAGCTAACGAGGGATCGATCGAGATGAAATGTCGATTCGACACTGATTCATAAGCTTAGTGTTAAACTTTCGATAGGCCTGTATGTACGTCACTGTCCGGTTATGAGAATACGTCACTTGGATATATTAGTTTCTGATAAGTTCATGTCAAGTCTTACGCATATGTTGTAATATATGTCAGTAGTTATCATAATATTATGACTTTAACCTACAGCCTTAAGAATCAAATGGTAGAACATCCGACAGAAACACTTAAAGAGTCGTAAAAGCTTCCATGAATGTCAACTCAGATAATGATTGTACATTGATAATGTTGGACGAATTTTGATTAGATAATGAATTTGTTAATTAGGAAGAAAGGGCGTGTGTTTGATTGAATATTGACAATTGCATCGATCAAAATATGGAAATTTTTATTTTAATGAATCATTTCAAAGATTTTGATTAGATTGACTGTCAATGACGTCATGTCATTATGAATGACGAAGGAAGACAATTTTAACAGTATTCGTAGATACTTGATTAAATGTTACGTGTTCAACATTGCAAAAATCATTTTGAAAATATGCACGATTAATGCTACGTCAGGTCACTTTCAATAAAAAAAAACACTTTACCATATTTTAGGTATTCTCATTCATGGATTAAAGCGTCCGCAATTTTAGACGTTATTTGCTCGAAACAAATGGTTTTCGTTTGACACGTCACATATACAGTACATGCATTTGCATGTCGAAAGTTTACTACCAAGCTAACTAAAAGGAATTGAAATTTGGTCAATGAGTGGTGGCAAAATTATGGTTAGCGAGTAACCAAAAAACTGTCAAGATATGGGTAGCAACTACTAAAAAACCTAAAGTATATATTGGTATCAAGGGGTCGAGATGAACTGCCGATTCAGCACTTAATCCGTAAGCTGAGTGGTAAACTTTCGACAGGTGTGTAATGTAAGTTTAGGTCAGACTTTCATAGAGTTTAGAAACAAAAAGCATAACTTACTGCTTCCATTTGTTTGGTGAGAATATCAGAGTATGGTGGCAGAGCTTCATCATATGTAAACGCTGTATTCACAGATCCTAAACCAGCACTGTCTAACGGGTCCGGGGACAAGCTGAAGTCAACTGTAGACATCCCACTATCGATGGAAATAGAACGAAATATATCATTGGCTTTTGGTCCGCCATTTTGTTGAGTTAAACTATCATCGTCCTCGTCAGAAGAGTCTTTTTTGAGATCCGGCACACTTGCGACCGCTCCTATCATGGCCAAGGACGCAAAACTGGAAAACGCTGGAACAATGCTGCTTCGTCTTGCTTTCCTATCTAAAAATATAGTAACAGTTGCAGTTCTTTTAATAAAATTGAGTTTAACCAACAAGTCTAAGGCACCTGGGCCCAGTTGTCACGTCAAAGCTCCGTTTACTCAACAAAGTTGTTATTGAAATTAGAGAATGACTTTCATATTAATGATATTAGTGAAATACAGGTAATTACATATTATACCGGTTTTAAATTTACCGCACTATACAATTCCTGATCAGTAGTGCTTGGACCAAAATTGTGAAATAAACAACATTGGCTAGATTTTTTTAAATCGCTTATTCGGAAATTAATTATACAAATTGTATTACGTCTTTTAAACGAGATATACTGTACTAATTATCACAATCGAACCCGAGCTTTAAACGGTTTTGCGTTAGATATAAGCGATTTAACGTGAATTGAAGATAAAGTACTGGTCGGTTAAATAAACCAGCTCTGTGTTCCTGGTCCTTCATATATTTCCAGAACCCTCATAGTTAGAAGCTTATATTTAAACAGTATGATGCAACTTCAAAAGGGATAACGAAATAAAGAAACGTGTTTTGAAATGGTTCGTATTCATAACCCTATTGATATTAGTCCGTGGGCCAGGTGGACTCAACTGAAAAGGCTAATCTTTAGCAGAATGATGTTATCAACAAAATTCAGATGATTTTAGTCGGTACATAATGGTATGGATAGACTTAAACATGTATAATAATTTATAGATGGCAGCGTTTGTAAATGCTTCCTGATCATAAGACCAATAAGTTTTGGATAAGGACTTTGATATAGATATTGCCAGCCTAGGCTTATCAGGTCCTCAAAAAGTTTTATGGCCGTCATCACAGTATTGTTGATAAGTTTGTCTCTGTGGTCAGGATTGACCTGTTTATATTTGACGTCCCATAGTTCCATGTTCCTTTAACGCAATTTTAATTACACACATGGCGGTTGTAGCTAGCTAAACAGTAGCCGCGTAACCTTCCAGAGTACCAAGCCTCATTCTCCTGGTGGCAGTTTACGTGTTTACCCTTAATTTTTAGTTTCAAAGTTTTACTTTGCTTCTGAATTGTGATTCGGACATGGATTAGAATGTTTGTTTTTGATTGATTGATACACATACAATATATAAATATTGTAGATTAGATGTGATATAAAGGGCGTTATGTTTATTGGTCATTCGGTCAAGTTGTCAAAACTGATTTACGGTTTGTGTTTTATGATTGTCCGTAGGAAGTGAAAATGTAGAGTGTATATATGTACATCGTTTTCGCCAACAACGTTTAATGCTATAAATCACCAAATTTTGCGGTATTAGAAATTTGCAAAATAGAGTGATAAAGATTGTGACAACTACAACAACGTTAGCTTTAGTGGTCGGTGTGATGATGATGGTGATGATGATGATGATGATGGCTACAACAACGTTGGCGTGTGTTTGATGATGATGATGATGATGATGATGATGATGATGATGATGATGATGATGATGATGATGATGATGATGAACGACTTCACAGATAGTAACAAAATTTGTGTTTTTGTGTTTCACAATTTGGTTCCAAACACTTCGGATGAATTGTATTTCGAAAAGGTCGTCTAGAGCTGTAAAATTAACACTGGTACAAGAAGTAATTAGTACAACAGGAACTTAAGTTAGAAAGCTTAAGAAGAGTGTTCCGGGATGATGATGATGATGGCTACAAAAACGTTGGTGTGTGTTTGATGATGATAATGATGATGATGAACGACTTCAATAAAAACATCACAGATAGTAACAAAATTTGTGTTTCACAATTTGGGTCCAAGCAATACTCAGAAATAGTTAATAGTTTTCCGAAAAGGCCGTCTAGTACTGTAAAATTAATACTGGTAAAATATGTAATAAATACAACCACCAGAACAAAAGTTCGCAATCTTAGGAAAATGTCCCAGGTAGGGAACCAACCATTTGAGTCCATGACCTCCAATATTTCTGACCGATAGTCTCTTTTCTTAAAAAACTCAATAACCCTATCATATTGAGTCATATAACGCGTCATATTTAGTCATCAAATAAAAAAAAAGATATAGACAGTTGACATAGATTGGCATAACGATCATGATGTGATTTATATCATGTGCCCACATACATGTATACGGATATAACAAGGTCAACGCGTCATTGATGAATGTAATAAGTGACGCGTCAGACAAAAAAATACTTACCGGTCACATTTTACGATTTTTGGTATTTTTGTCCATGCTAAAATTTTTGTCAAGCGCTATTTATTTATTTATTCATATATATTTATTTATTTATCTTTTTATTTATTTATTTGTTCATTTATTTTATTTTATTTTATAACCCAATTTGCTTGCTACAAAGTTTTTACCTTTCTTTAGAATTGTGGTTTTGTACATATTGGTATGTGTGTGATTTTTTTATTATTTTATTTTATTTTTATTTATTTTTAAATGTAAATGATTTTATTTTATTTAAATTTAATATATAACCTAATTTGCTAGCTTCAAAGTTTTTATTTTTAGGATTTGTATTTTGTACATATTGGTATGTGTGTGTCCGATTTATTTATTATTATATTTTATTATTTATATTTTCAATGTAAATAAATAAGGTGTTAAAAAATTTAATTAAATGCTAATTTCTCAAAACTTTATTTATTAAAAAAGCATCAAATTTATAACGTATTAGAAAAATCAGCATGTGACAATAGTATGATTTTCTGAACAAAGTATTGTTGATACTCTGTACATTGAACATTGTTCCAGTTTTGGACTTTTGATACATTATGTATGCTTCATTTCTGCACGTTATTTAAAATTTATCTTCTATTTTTCTCAACGCAGCGTCATAAGACCATCGGGCTTTCGAACTTTTTGGGCATTATTTCGGAAATATATTCATTAAAACCTGGCCATTTTAGGGAAAAGTAATTAAAGAAGCCCTTGATTAAGCAGGTTCAAATATCAAGGGAAATTAAGATAACTTTTTACTGGCCTTTAAAAACAGGTGGTTCCTATATACAGGTGACCTTTAAGGCAGGTTTCATTGTATATGTATACTATAAGACACTTATCGCGACGCATAGTTCGCGTAAAGTACTCGAGCACTAACACCTGACTTTATATCCGTTATATCAAGTTTACGTGCTAATTATGAGCTGTCAAATTCACCTCTGTTCCGGGTTTCATGGATTGATTAAAGACAGAATATGGTGCAACTTTATTGGTTCCCTATAATTAATCTTGTTATGGGTATAATCGTCATATTTTTCTAATTTCTTTGTCACGTCGCGTAGCTTTAAATTCTATGAAAACAATTTAGATTGCCACAGCAAACCACATTTTAATTTGTTATTTGGACATCCTATATGCAAATGTTGTTGGCCTACGTGGTGTTATTCAGTAAATTCGAGCTCCAGTAGCTATGCAATGATTGTCGAATTGCAAAGGGGTAATCCATTCCTTTGAAATAAAGCTGTAGCACATCCATCCATAGGTGCAATTTTCACATGTATACATGGAGATTTTCAGTAACTTTGAACGACTGTATACGCAACCAACTGAACTCTCGAATTGCAAAAGAATAATCTCTTTATTAAACATAGAGATTGTAAATATGCATAAAATACTGACTTTTTATTTCACTGTAAAATATCATAAAATTCCACGAAAGAATCATTTTGGTTACCACATCACACTACATTTTAATTTGGAAATAAAAGTCTCAACTTTCTTGTTGTTATTCGTGGTGATAATCAGTTTTATCATGCGCCTGTATTTACCTAACGTGTTAGATTGTCGAATTACAAAGGGGGGAATCCAATTTTGGCATACTGGTGTTTCAGTTACACTGCGTGCCTGTATTTACCCAGAGAGCTAGACTGTCAAATAACAAAAGGGTAATCCCTTTCATTATAAACAGGCATAAACATTTCACTTTAAAACATCATAAAGCTCCACGAAAAGATAATTTTGGTTGACACAGCATACCACTTTGTAATGTAATGTAGTGCGCGTGTATATATTCAATGAGCTACACGTAGAATTCCTAATATGCAAAGGGGTATCCCTTTCTTTTGAAATAAAGCTGTAAAACGCCCAAATGCAATGTCGGCATACGTGGTAATTTTCAGTTCCACCGTGCGCCTGTATTTAGCTATGTTTTTAAAACACAAGGAATTATCAAGAAACATGATCAAACATTTAATAATTGTTGACACATCATTTTAAAACAAATTCCATGAAAGGTTAATTTGGTTTGAAATCACATTTTTAATTTGGAAAAAAAACTTAACACGCCAATGCAGTGTTGGTGCAACAGTACACGTAGTGCAGTTTTGTAACGCTGAGCGATTATTTAGGCAATGAAGTATAGTGCGTCAAATTTGACTTGGTCGTTTGACCTTTAATTTGAATATTCAAATAGAGCAATCCGGCGTTGTGTAACTTAAGGATCTACATGTGATGATAGTAATACCGGGTATCGGGCGTTGTAATGAAACATTGCTGTCATCACTAAATCACACAATCTATCAGTCCAATCTAATATTCAAAGTAAAGGTCAAACGGCTGGGTCAAACTCGACGAACTATACAAAAGGATAATCCCTTCCTAAATTTACTACATGTATTTATGCACCAACGTCTATGTAATAATATTTAAGAAATAACATTCTATTTGAGTGTATTCATTCGGTATTATGAATGAGAGTCAGGAATAGCATATTCAATGAACTGCGAAGCAGTTCATGTTAAATATGCTATTCCTGACTCTCATTCATAATACCGAATGAATACACTCAAATAGAATGTTATTTCTTATATTTACAATCATAAAAAACATTGATAGCATGTCCGAAATATAAAATTATCGCTACAATAATTTATTTCATTCAAGATTCCGACAAACCTACGGGATCGATGGAACAGCCTTGCTCCAAATAAGGAAAGTTACGTAGTGAGTAGACTTGGATGCTGGCCAATCAAACAATGCGTGACGTAATAGATGTCATTCTGTGACGTAATCGAATAGTTAAACGTTACGTAATCAGAGGTCATGACCCCACACTGTATTCAAGAGCAATTGAATGCCAGTTAAAACAAATAGGTTCATCTAAAGAAGGTCAATTCCAATTGTAAATAATAAGGACATTTGTTACATACATTACCAAGAATCATGAACAGACATTTAATACTGACGTTTGTGTGTAAAATGTCATAATCCCAATCATTGTGACCACAACATTCTAGGAAGAGTTAATAACTTGTTATTAAATGCGGTTTTGTCTATCATTGAACGAGTCTTTGAAATCATGTGGTTTTGTCGCTGCCTGTTTTTGTGTACATCTTTGAAATGATGCGGTTAACAGCGGTTTTGTCGCTGCCTGTTTTTGTGTACATCTTTGAAATGATGCGGTTAACAGCGGTTTTGCCTCTGTCTGTCTTTGCGTGCGTCTTTGAAATTCTGTTGTTAACTGCGGTTTTTCTAGAAACCTTTTTTCTGTCGTGTCTGTGAAATGCAGTTAAGAATACCGATACCACAAAAATGACTCATAACAATTGAGAAGTTTTTCTGAAACTTTACAAAAGCATTTTGGATTTTACTTTCTTTTTGTCTCTTATTTCATACCAACTTAAGACGTAATGCGTCTGTGTACGTGTCCTTTGATACAAATACCACAAAATGAGTCATATGGTTATAAAATACATGTTAATAATGGAAAAGTGTTTCCGAAACCTTACAAAAAAGAATTAAATCCTGTTTGATTTTATATCAGACCAACATGAGACGTAATCACGTATTCTGTCTGTGGTTGCGTCTTCATTGCTTGTGAGAGAAGTTCTGTTTCCTGGTCATAGACATTGTGGACATGAGTAGCGCTATTAAATCACTATTCACAATAGATTCGACATTATTGATCATTTTCTATGACATTTTTGAAAATCTCAAATTTTAATAACTTTTCTTTAAATGGTTGTTTTGCTATATTTTTTTCAAATACTGTAGTAAACGTACTCTCAAAAACTTAAGTGATACTCATTTTATAGTTACAGGAATCAAACACACACACACACCCCACCCCAACCCCATAATCAGAAATATGTCTTACTACAAAATCTAAAGTAATCCCTAGAATGGTCGATTATTATACATATGTATATGTCTTATGTATGTAAAATTGCCCTATTGTTACCCGGCAAGTGAACCCAGCGGCCCCAACCCTGGCACTTGACCATCCCATATTTAATGTCTGGGGCAACAAAAAAACAAATTACAAAAAAGATTCAACATTAGTTATGTCAGAGGTTCTGTAAACTTTCCCTCGTTTTGGGGTGTTTGCTGTTTGATCTGCTCTAAAATCGCCATTTTGAGCAGTTCAGATGACAAGAAAATTATCTTTGTGTTTATTGATCGCTTGTGTGAGCAATGCATTGTGAGATTACACGTATTTAATTTGTGAAAAATTGAGATGTGGTTCCGAAAAAAAGGAAAAAATTAAATCCTGTTTGATTCTATATCAGACTAACATGAGACGTTACTCACGTATTATGTCTGTGGCTTCTTTGGGAAGTTTTTTTCCTGGTCATCGATATTGTGGACATGTGTAGCGATCTAAAATCACTGTTTAGATCAAAATGAATTCAATATTACTTATGTCAAAGGTTTTGTTCCTTTGTTATGGGGTTTTGCTGTTTGATTTGCTCTAAAATCGCCATTATCTGGCGGTTAAGATGAAAGAACTTCTCTGTGGTGCGTGGATTACGTGTACGTGAGCAATGCCTTATGGGATGTCTACATGTAGTTCCCTTTTCATGGAGATTTGCCGTTTTCTACGTTGTAGCAACTCAAATCCCCATTATTATAAACTCCCAGACCTTTGAAATTGAATCCTAACTTTTGTTCTTTTCGTGGATAACCTGACCCATGAATGAACCTATAGCTAGTAGTATACATTACGTACTTTCCTTCATTAAAAACCACAAACCAAACAATTCAAATTACATATTATACCAGTTTTAATTTTACAGCACTAGACGGCCGTTTCGGAATACAATTCCTCATCAGTAGTGCTTGGACCAAAATTGTGAATCCAAATTTATTTTGAAGATGTTGAAAAGCTACCCAAAGAACCAAAATATATTTTACGAAATTAAGCTAAGGAAATACTTTGCATGAGGGAGTATACCTTAGTTTTTGAGAAATTTCAAATTTTAACTTGCAGGAAATTTCGACAATTATAGTATATTTCTGACAATAATACGAAATTATTACCTACTGAATTTGTGATATCATCGGGGCACCAGCCACCAGCAGAGATATCGGCTCATGGGGTTTAAATTAGTAGTACATATTATACCAGTTTTAATTTTACAGCACTAGACGGCCGTTTCCTACATAATGGTAAAGGCAAACAACTTTGTCTTGTGCGTTTGACCTTTTATTTAAATGTACATGTATAATATGGGCGACTGCATTTATATATAGGAATCACACGGGTTTATTCTATATACATAATAAGAATACTAAATCTTTATCTTGTGTAAACATTTTTAACTGCGAATCCTACTACTACCTATTTATAGGATTGACTCTATATTCATGAATATTCCCAATGAAAGGTCAAACAGACAGGCCATTGTCGTTTGCCTATATAACATGTATTTCTGAGAACCATGAAAACTGAAAACCACAAAAAATAAATGATTTCACAGTATTGATATGTTTATCTTGCGTCACGTTATCCTATTCTGTTTGTTTTTTATTAACCATGATGTAATTAATATCCTGAAGTACATTCTTTTCAAAGGAAACTTTATATTTCAATTTGTTATACCTCAGACGAAATCAACTATAACTGGGTAATTTTTAATCACTTGGTATGAAACAATTCATCATATTTGAAATAGCGGTCAAAATTGCCACGAGGTATTACGATTTTCACCTCTAGATCCTACGGAAAATACCGAGTAATCCGTCATCCATCTTCTGTCCGTATATTCCTGGAGCACCCAAACGTCCTATCCCAAATCGTCCCCAGTCAATATTCCGCGTTATCGGAATAACATGTAAAAGAGGGGGACTTTTTGCTCGATATAATAAAGTAAATAAATTGTCTCCTCTTCGGACCGTTATCTCCCGACTTTGGGGAGACAATCCCCCATGCCCCCCTCATCCAAAGGCATTATTTATACAATATATGTATTATATCAAAATTTCGATGTAATATAGGGAAATCCATTACGCACATTACCAAGAACATTAAAAAGACATCAAACACTGGCATTTGTGTGTACATTTGCTGGCATTAATGTGTAAAACGTCATAATCTTCGATCAATTTGACCGCGCACCGTTCCATGAAGAGTTAATAAAATTATTTGTTGTGGTTGTCTTCCCTTTTTCTTGAAATCAGTTAGCACAATGCGTAATAAAGACTAGAATAATTTCAAAACAAGAGAGCTGGTAGGCAGAGCAAGATAGCCTGTTTCCATTTTTGCTATTAAACTACTGGTAAGCATAGCAAAGTCTGATTAAGATTTTAAAGAGGCACAACTCTGAGATAGTTGCAGAGTTACCTCCCTTTCTAGAGCAATCACGTCATATCCTGCTTATCATGTGTACCAAGTTTATATTCAACGTTGTAAGAGGAGTAAGCTGGACAAACAATTATGGAAATGGCCATACGGACGGAAAACACCAAACAATCTAAAAACGTGCATATAACAATATAGAAAAATGCCTCAATTTAACAAATGGGGGCTTTACCCTTTCATGGATCTTTATTCCAAACCAAGGACGCCTCACAAATGTGGATTATTGCTACAAAATATACCATAGCCTAACGATGGGTTCAACAAGTCCACTGACTATTATATTAGTGTTCCCGACTTTGGACTTGCATCTGAGATTAGAAAATGAATGTATAAACAACTTACTTGGTTCCATACAGGCCTGTATCTCTTCTTCTGTGGCATTGTGTTTTCTGCAAAGTCCGAGAAGCCGTCTGTTTTCAACCTAAAGTATTAAATATATAACCATTTGAATTTTTTTATCTGAAAACCAGTAAAATAAAAGTAGACGAAAGAATTTTGCAACTGAATAACTTGTACCAGACAACAGTTATTACACCAATAATTGACTAAACGGCTGAAGAAGACACTACAAAGACGACAAACCACTGTGGTAGCTCAGTTGGTAGAGTGCTCGCTCCGTAAGTGGAAGGTCGGGTTCGAACCCCGGCCGGGTCTGACCCAAGACTTGAAAGTGGGTAGTGACTGTTCTTTCGCCAAGCACTCTGGATTACGAAATGAAAGTCACGGTTCTTTCGGATGGGAACTTAAAATTAACGACGTCCCGTGTCACGGTGGGCTTGGCACGCTAAAGAACCCTGCTGTATAATGCCATAAGCGCAACGCACGGGCAAAATTTCTGCACCTTCGCCTATAGCTGGCGACGTCTCGATATAAGTGAAATATTCTTGACTGGGACGTTAAACACCATTACTAACTCACTCACTCACTCACTCACTCACTCACTCACTCACAAAGACGACACAAATATAACTAGCGGTAATAATTTTTTTTACTCTTCTTTAGCGTAAATGTCTAGTAGTGCGCGATAGAAGGGCAACATTTAAATAGCATCTTATAGAACATATACAACACATAAAATATTTTGAAAAATGTTTGAGGGTCAAAACCATAATTATCAATGTTAACCATATGGCATTGAATCTCCTGTCCATCTAGTTGGTCACTTTGAAATCCTCAACCTATAAATATATTCTACTTGCACACCGCCACGTGTGAAATCAAAACTGATAATGAATGAAATTATGGGACGTCGAAGTGAAATGTACAACCCGATGACACAAGTTACTCAATAAAATGTACAACCCGATGACACAAGTTACTCAGTGAAATGTACAACCCGATGACACAAGTTACTCAGTGAAATGTACAACCCGATGACACAAGTTACTCAGTGAAATGTACAACCCAGTGACATAAGTGACATGATATTTTTTTTTAAACATACTCTGTATATTTCCAACTTTGATTTCATTTCTCTCCCTTTCTTCAGTAACATTCTGTATTGTTGTTTCATAAGTTTGAGTAAAACCAGATCTTTTTCTTGTATCACCAATACAAAACCTGGTTAATAAATAATGTATTTTTGAAATACTTTAAAATGAAATGAAATCAAAAATCAAATAAACGTCAAAGCATAAAAAACTGGCACCAACTGAACTTTGTTTGTTGATATCATGACCAAACGCTTGGGAACGAACCGACACAAAGAACATTGGATTCTACATATAAAACTTGCTTTAAATTTTCAATATTGAGTTATGAATAAATATGTATTCAACAAGAAGATCACATTGTACAAGTCAATGCTTGAAGCATTATTCCTGCTCCAAATCTTTATATGGGAAGGGATATAGAGTGTTTTGAAACTTTAAGGAACATTTCAAAGAAAAAATCGATCGAAACATGCTTCAAGCATTATTCCTGCTCCAAATCTTTATATGGGAAGGGATAAAGAGTGTTTTGAAACTTTAAGGAGCATTTCAAAGAAAAGATCGATCGAAACATGCTTCAAGCATTATTCCTGCTCCAAATCTTTATATGGAAAGGTATATAGAGTGTTTTGAAACTTTAAGGAACATTTCAAAGAAAAGATCGATCGAAACATGCTTGAAGCATTATTCCTGCTCCAAAACTTTATATGGGAAGGGATATAGAGAGTTTTGAAAAAAAAACTTTAAGGAACATCCCAAAGAAAAGATCGATCGAAACATTTTATCATCTCAGATTTGATGGCAGATTTTCGTCTAGTCAGTTATGGCGAAGTCGTCCAGAAGGCACAACGTACCCTTCATCACAAATGACTAGACATCACATAGTATGGCAAAGTGTATGGTGTAATAAAAAGATAAAATGAAACGAATTACATGTATTCAGTGCTTTCTTTATATAATCATAAAAATCTATGGCAAGATAAACCATTTCAGAATCAGTACGCAATTGAAGGCTCAATACAGCTATTTGCAAATGGATCGCACAGAAACTAAACAAAATAAAAGACTTTTAATGGTTTGCTTTGGTCAAAACATTTTTTTTAAATTTCGTTTTAATGAAAAACCGCAGATGTCCTGGGTTTTTTATACATGGGTTTGGATAATCAAAGATGTTAATAACTATACTTACTATTTACAATCCTTATAACCCTCCATGGCAATATAACAATGAGAATAGTAGCAGCTTCTGTACCGGGTTGATGCCACAGACCTTCCCAGAACCCTACATCTAAACACCAGGACACAGTCACCACAAAGGCGTCAAATACCTAAACAGATGAGATATTCGAATCATTATATTTATGTTAATCTAAAGACTACAATCATTAATATAACTGTTTCAGTATCGGGTTGAGGCAACAGGCCTCCCCAAAAACCCTAGATCTAATAAACACCAGGACACAGTCACCATAAAAGGCGTCAAACACCTGAACAGATAAAACATGTAAAATCATTATAAGTTGATTTGGAGACTACAATTAGAAAATCAACTGTTTTAGTATCAGGCTAATGCCACATACCTTCCCAAAACCCAACATCAAATCACCAGATAACAATCATAACAAAAGGGTAAAAACCCTGGCAGAAGTGTATGAATCATTATGTATCTGGTCGAGGCGACATAAATTCAGTAATGAAATCGCTTTTTGAGATTCCTGTCTAAAATGAGGTTTGTAATTGTAATTGAAATTTCCAAACATTTTAAAGGAACGCAATACATTTGATTATTTTAAAATAATTTCATCTGTAATTGAATTAATTAAACATATATATATATATATATATATATATATATATTATATAATAATATATATTATATATATATATATATATATATGTATATATATATATTTCTAAAACCTCAAAATTGTTCCAGAGCTTTAACATGTAAAATTTAATAGTAGCCTGCTTCAGTGTTTGTAGTTAATATATAGTATTGTTCAGGCTTTAGCAGGACAAATATTGCAATGTTTAACTATTTAATACATGTATGTGGAATCATTTATTTCCATGATGTCCAATTTTTGCAGCTCCATGAAAAAATACCATTGCACGGTGTGTTAAAGTCGTGGTTTGGGTTTACAATTTGAAGTAGGTTTGTAACATACAGTAGTTTTTGTTGACATGTAAATTCGTGGGAAAAGATATCCAAGAAAACAGCAAAAGATGAATAACCAAGAAAATATTCATTCCACAGAATAGCATGTACATACCTCAAGTTTGTGATGTAAGAATTTCTGCCCCATTGAAAATATTTTGAGGAAAGTCTGAAATACAAAAAACCACAAGATCAATTTAAGTATTATCCCATGTTACTTGTGCTGACTGTATATGTCCAAAAATATACTTGTGGTCTTTTATCGATGATTTTTTGGATCGCTCGGTCAACATTACGTGAACTTTGAACTGTGAACTCTAATAATGAGAAAAGATATAACTAAACATTTGTGAACTGAATTTTCCGAAAATCGAAGGTCTAAGGTAACAGTATGATCAAAGGGTGAAACATGATCAAAACAAACATACTAATCACTGATACTAAACATGTCCGAATCACAATCTAGAAGCAAAGTGAAACTTTTGAACTGACAAGTCAGATTAGAGACGTGAAGTTCCACCAGGGAAGTGAGGCCGGGTGCTCCGGAAGGGTAAACATCTCCTGTTTAGCTAGCTACACCCTTATGTTGACCACTCAGCCAACAAAATCATGATGTCATGATTTTAGAATACAAATACGTAGTTAATAGAGAGTATATAACTATACCGCTGTATTTTAGTTGTTGGACTACGTTTTGCATCCATACTTTTTTTCGAAACCAAATGGATTAGCATAAGAACCCATATTATTATACCTCATTAGAAAAATACGATACTATCTGTAATTTGATTGGATCGTTAGATCATGTGATCAGGGTGGAGAAAACATCGTGTATCTGAAATCATCATATCCCATCTCTTCGAAACACACCATGACGTAACAATGATATGACGTCATCGATGGAGACTCGGTCACAACGTTCTAGCGTTTGCCTCCGATGAGTACCGATAGGAGAAAAAGCAATGAATCGGAGAGGGACTAATGTTTTCAAGTTGTCTTTTTTGAAATATTTTCTTTCTTTCTGTCTTTCTTATTACCATGGTTATCTTTCGGTATAATAAACAATTTATTGCCTTTGTGTGAGGGAGATATAAAACCCGAGGGAAATGTGAGTTGTTAAGGGTGAACAAATGTTCATATCTCCCTCACACAAAGACAATAAATGTATATTATACACTACAATGTTTCATTCCAAAAATGCTTTAATGATTGTTTAACAGAAATCAAAACTGAACCCTACCTCTAATAGTAACAATGACAAAATGATCATACTGCCCAAATGAAACGCATGTGTAAGCTCATATAAAACACCGTCGTGATCCGCATGCCCATGTGCATCTCCGCCAGCAGCCCGTTTCTGTCTGCGCCTATGTAAACTACCTGGGTGTTCCGAATGTTCATCAATATCATTAGAACGTTTACGCTCATCTCTATGTGCTGTTCCAGCATATATATTGTCATAGCTTCTGTAAGCGTTTACATTATATTGACTCCCGATATTCCTATGGTGCGTATTAGAACTGTCATGGCTGCCTGCCTTACAAGTTGTACCATCTTTTAACTTTTCCAATATTTCTTGTAATGTCATTTCGTGCTCTGTATGTCCATCTTCAGCTGACGTATGGTTTAATTCATTTGGACATAAGTTTTTTAATAGCTTTGATGCATCTGCTTGAAGGACTTCATTTGCATGCTGCTTTTCTAAAAAAATAAAAAATATAAAAATAAAGTGAGTGAAAAAGATTTCATTTTCAGTTAACATAAAATCTTTTTAATTCAGACTTTGCATATTGCATTGTTTCACGAAGCAGAACCAATATCGTAAACCAATTTGGTTCGCCAGCGCACCATCTGATTTTTCAACACTTATTTCACAACAGATTTGAAATTATGCATTTTTATATTTGGACTAATCAATTGATTAAACTAATTGATTAAACTTTGAACAACTCACCCATGATTTGCTAGTTATGTTTATTCAGTGTTTCACTTTAATTAAGCTTTGTGCAACTCGGTACTGAGAGTTGTATTTAACGTCCCAGTCAAGAATTTTTTCACTTATATCGAGACGTCGCCAGCTATAGGCGAAGGTGCAGAAATTTTGCCTGTGTGTTGCCCTGATGGCATTATACAGCATGGTTCTTTAGCGTGTCAAGCCCATCGTGACACGGGACCTCGTTTATTTTATGTTCCCATCCGAAAAAAACGTGACTTTCATTTCGTAATGCCAAAGTGCTTGGCGAAAGAACAGTCACTACCCACTTTCAAGTCTTGGGTCAGACCCGGCCGGGGATCGAACTCACGACCTCCCACTTACGGAGCGAGCACTCTACCAACTGAGCTACCGCAGTGGTTAAACTACTCGGTACTGGTGTATAATAAATATCTAAATTACAGGTCAAGCGGACAGGTCAACTTTGTTTGCCTTTATCTCCCTTGATTAAACCGATACATACCCGTCATAATTAGAATATCACAAATGATCTGTCCAAGAACACATGTAGCATCAAGAGCGCTGAGAACACAAACAGTTATTAACGCTACGTGAGTGTGAAGAAGCTGTGATAGACGTTTCCTACATCTGAAAGCAAAATAAAAACTGTTTAAACTATAGCTACAAAAAGGCCGAAAACATGGTAAGAGTTCCCCCCCCTCCCCCCCCCCCCCCCCCACTATTAAATTCTATGTAATTTTTTTTGAAAAATTATTTTCACGGAAATGTTCAAAATTGCTTGATTCCGTCATTTTTAGCCTTTTTTAGTCGAAACTAAAATTTTAGTAGAACAAATGGAACTCTTTCCGAAAATATTTGACTGTGGTTTTGGGGCTCCAATATCCCTTAACTAGCTTCTTTAATTTTTAAAAATAATTTACTAATGTACAGTACAGATGTTTTGAAAGTTTAATGCTGAGCTAACGAATATGAGTCGAAAATCGGATGCCGAGTTACCGAAACCTTGATAGGTAGTAACTGAAAAGCGTCTGAGAAATAGATACCAGCTGACAGGTTTGCTTTAATATTGCTTACAGAAATAAGCTGCCAATTAGGCACTAATACCGTAAGCTTAGTGTTAGAGTTTCGACACGTTTGTACTGCGTTGTTACGCCACATAGCGGTGTTGCCGCATAAACGTGTTCCAACACGTCTATGAGGGGAATTTCAACGCATAAAGAGAAAGCTTTTATGCGGCAAAAAGGCTACATTCCGCCGCATAAAGAAAACAATTACTATCATCACCTGCATTTACACCTCCATCATTATTACCACCTCACAAAAAGCACCACCACCATCGTGATGATCATCATTATATTATTATTTTTATTATTATTATTATTATTATTATTATTATTATTATTAAGCAAAAGTCGAAATTCTACCAAAATCACAATTTAACGATCATCAACATTACAGTCATAATCGCCACCGCCGTCGGCACGGCGGTAACATCGTCGTCGCGCTCTCATCGTTCCTGTCCCCATCCTCGTAATATTATTATCATTATCAACAACACCAACAACATAAATTCTTAATTGTCACCGTCGTCGTCATAATTTATATCACCACCACCGTTTTTATCGAGATATCAGCTCTTTTTTAAATTTCATACCAACTCGTTATAATAAGCCATCGTTATGCGTCAAAAAGGCAGCCTTGCGCCGCATATAAGCAGCACATCTTTATGCGTTGAACGCCGCCGCATAAACGTGACGGACCTCTTTATGCGTTGGAATTCCCCGCATAAACGTGTTGGGCGCGTTTATGCGGCAACACCGCTATGTGACGTAACACTGCGTGCCATATTAAAAAAATTCTACTTTTTGTAAAAAGACAAATAAAAATATCATTTCTCCTTTTAACTTTTATGGATAACATATCTATACAATTTTCTTGTTTTTAAGGATCTTAAATGTTAAAAAAATGTTCCTTAACAAGCTTCTCTGAAAATGTTCCTTAGCTTGTCTCTAAAAATGTTCTTTAACAAGCTTCTCTGAAAATGTTCATTATATAACAAGTTTCTCTGAAAATATTCATTAACAAGCTTCTCTGAAAATGTTCCTTAACAAGCTTCTCTGAAAATATTCATTAACAAGCTTCTCTGAAAATATTCATTAACAAGCTTCTCTGAAAATGTTCCTTAACAAGCTTCTCTCAAAATATTCATTAACAAGCTTCTCTGAAAATGTTCCTTAACAAGCTTCTCTGAAAATGTTCCTAATTAACAGACTTCTCTGAAAATGTTCATTAACAAGCTTCTCTGAAAATGTTCATTAACAAGCTTCTCTGAAACATAGAACTACACTGTAATACACATTGTATTTTCGAAATAATATTTTCCGGAAAATAAAATTAACATGCGACTTAAGTGAAATAGGATCCCCTACCAGTAGACTTGTATTCAAAGGGCAATAACTCACAGGAAAATGGGAAAACTAACTCGGGTTTAATGATATGCGCATCTCCTGTCAATGTTTCATGCTTCGGACCAAGTTTCGTGAAATAGTACTTTATAGTTTTCTCAAAAACTAAGATACACTACCTCATGCAAAGTGTTTCCTTAGCTAAATTTTGTAAATATTTTTTGGTCCTTTGGTCTATTCTACGTCTTAAAACAATTTTGGTTAAATAATTTTGGTCCAAGCACTACTGATGAGGAATTGTATTCCGAAACGGCCGTCTAGGCTAGTGTTTTAAAATTAAAACTGGTATAACTTGGTAATTTGAAAATTATCTTAAGTTTTTTTCTCAAAAAATCAAATACTTTCAATTGTTAATCAATACAGGAATATATAAATATGTGGCCTTTACATTCTTGGTCCAAGCACTACTGATGAGGAATTGTATTCCGAAACGACCGTATACTCTAGTGCTGTAAAATTAAAGCTGGTATAATATGCAATTAAAAAATTATCTTTTGTCTTCTCAATAAATTAAATACTTTCAATTGTTAATCAATACAGGAATACAAACAATGCCTCATTTATATGTGACCTCTACATTCTTGGCCCAAGCACTACTGATGAGGGATTGTATTCCAAAACGGCCGTATAGTCTAGTGCTGTAAAATTAAAGCTGGTATAATATGTAATTTAAAAATGATCTTTTCTCTTCTCAATAAATCAAATATTTTCAATTGTTATTCAATACAAAATTACAAACAATGCCTCATTTATATGTGACCCCTAAATTCTTCAGTATTCAAATGACATTGTTGTTTTAAGTGAGGACAGGAAACACATGACCTTAACTCAATAAAAATCTAACTTTATGATCATAATATATATTATAATTAGCAAAAAATACGTCAAATCCGCCCTTGCAAACATCATATTTGACATAACATACAAGATCTGTTATTTAATTATTTAATTACTGACAATTATTTTTTATCAAATATAATACCTAATATACAGTACAGGCCTGTCAAAAGTTTAAGAATAACTTATATATCGGCAGTTCATCTGGGTCCCTTATTAGCTACGGTACAAAGAGGCTGTGGTGGCCTAATGGATAAGACGCCAGTCTACAATTCCGGGTCTCTCACCGCTGTGAGTTCGAGTCCCGCTGTGCCGAGGTTTGCACTGTAAATCTCGACAGTGTTTATACCCCCCGCTTAAAAAGTGGGGGGTATATAGTGATAGGGGTGTCCGTCCGTCCTTCCGTTACTTCTTAGGGTACCTATCTCTTATCCGCAACTCCTCCCAAACCCTTCAATGGATTTTCATGAAACTTTCACACAATCTTTGTGATATAATGTACGTAGATGTGCATCTCCTATTTAAAAATTTGATCCGATTGATTTTTGGGAGCGGGGGGTATTTTTTGAGAGCTTTTCTAGTTTTTCCAGTTGTTGTTTATTTCTCGGTAGCTTTTTTGCTACTAACTAACCAATATCGGGCACTCGACAGCTTAATTTCTACTTCATCTCGTTTACTCAGTGTTAAAGTTTTGACAGGCCTGTACCGAAACTCTGATTGAGGCAATGATTTATTAATGAATCGGTAATCAAAAGATGAATCATAGCTGATTGATCGCACAAAACGTATTTTAATGAATGTGTGTGGTTTAATTTGACACACTTATTGTCACTTCAAACACACGAATTTTAGGTAATTAACCCTAGAATTAATAATCAAACAGATACTCAAAAGCCTGAATTTATGGTTTCATGAAAAAATTTGAGATGTTACCGAAAAATGATAAAATTGTATTTTTTTAATATAATGAATGTGTGTGGTTTAATTTGATAGTTATTGTCGCTTCAAACACATAAAGTTGTAGGTACTTAACCCTAAAATTAATAAGTTATAGCTGAACTTTTAAACATTGTTCCTGTTAAGTTTCATTTAGTGTTTTTCAAGAAAGCTGCAAAAAACTATTAGTGGATGAAATGGGCAAACGCTATATACCCGCCACTTCGAGTAGGTTGGTTGGTTGGTTGAATGTCGCTTAACGACGCATTAGCAATTTTTCAGCTATTCGCGAGGAGAACTACATGTATTTCTATTAATCTCTAATAAGTTTAATCTATGAACAAGTTCGTGTATGAATGTGAAGTGCAGGTGTGTTTTATGGTCTTCCTTGTACTAGCGCGCACTCAGGGCGACTTTAACGTGCTAGCTCACAGAGTCAGTACGCCGTAGACAAGCGTACATGTACCACTCTCCAGTTACATTATACTGATAGAAGCCGAACTAGTAAAGGCCAACGGCAAGGAAAATTCACTGTCCCACATGTGGTCTGAGCGGGTTTCGAACTTATCTATAAGCCACCGCGGCTTCCCTTCGATAAGGGACATGATAAACATAGTATGCCGAAACACAACACGTGATTGTAATTGTGGTTTAAGCAATGAGGGTTAGGTGAAATGTTTCAGATTGAACTCAATATTAGTGAAAAGAAGAGTGTTGTTGAGCAAAATGAAATTTACGCCAGAACTACAATCCTATTCTTCAAATTTGAACTTGATCTGTAATTTATGCAAATACACATCATTTAGTTTGTTGCAAAGTAACAAAAGGTATTACCTGGAAACCAAAACAGGCAAACGAAGAGCGATAGTAACACACACAAAACATATATATATTTTTTTATTTATATTAAAAAAAGATAAAGAAAAATTCTGAAAACTATTCAGTTTGACATTTCATTTAACATAACACTTTTTCACAGATCTCGACCGTTTACAAATATTATGTCATTCATATATGACTCATGATGATAAATTACAATAGCTATATTAATCAATAATTAATTATTAACATTTTGTTAAGATAGTACTGAGCAATAGCCAGCGCAAACAATAAACAATAATCAAACAGATTGGTTAATAAAAGAATTTAAAAGAATTTTTACATTGTCCTGAGTTTGAGATAGCTTTTTGTTTTTTTGTTTTTTTAAGAGGCTTTGCAAAATCATCCCAGACGAGGCCTGTCAGGTGTTCTGAAAAATCGTTGTTACACAAGTATCTTGTTATTGCTATCAAGAAACTGTTCATTTTACATTTTATTATTCGTCGAAAGAGTGATTACTCTATGCAAATGTTGTTCATTTCACCGCAAGATGACGTCATGTGGCCACGCCCATGTAAGATCAATTTCACGTTTTCTTGTTAAGAAATTCTTTCATTTATGTGGTCAGTTCCTGGATGGTTGAGGAAACTCGAGTAATCAGAGAAGAACAGACATTTGGCAAGCTAACTGACAAGCTTTTTCACATTAGAACATACCTGAGAAGTATTCGAACGACTTCGTATTTGAGGTTCAATTTGCAGAAATATTGTAAAAGAAGTTCAAACAAATAAAATAATGTATGATGACCTATTCTAGACGAGTCAATTTCGATAAAGAGTTTTATTGAGGCTTAAAACAATAAGTGACTGTTCTTCCGCCAAACACTTGGTATTTGAAAGTCAAGGTCACGGGGGCCTTCAAAAGATACCTTAATTAAACCCGATGTTCTGTGCCATTGTAGACATACAACGTTAATAACGTCCTGAACACACGGCAAAGGTAAAAAATCTGCTACTTCACCTTTAGCTGGTGATGTTTCGATATAAGTTTATACATTCACTCGATGGCCTGTGCCAATGTAGACGTTGTACGTTAAAGAACCCAACTTGTTCAAGACCCGAGCACACGACAAAGGTTAAACAAATCTGCCACTTCACCATTAACTGATGACATCTCGATATAAGTTGACACATTTACTCTGACGTAAAAACAGATTCAATCAAAGCTTAAGGAAAGTAGTTGATATGTTGTTTCTGCAATAAACTATCTTTAAACTAGTTTTACGTTTTCAAAGGAATTTTTTGTACGTGACCTAGATACAAGCAGATTTCTAGGTCAAATGGTCACCGAATGGTGTCATATTTGAATACAAAAGTAAAAATACCCTCAACATTGACAAAAACATTTAAGAGCAATCAGGTGTAGGAAGTGTCCAGTTGTCATTTTTATTTGTCATTTATTATATCATTTTGTGAAAAAAAACCAAAATTTATAACTGCCAAATCTTGTCAAAAATAATATAACTGTTTTCTTTCTTTATTGTAACAAAAATTTGCTACATCATTACCTGAACAATTATCTCAGAGTACGGTACATACATGTCGAAAGTTAAACACCAAAAAAAAAAAGGAATCGAATTTCGGCTTTCGAATTACTGAGCGACCGAAATCTATAACAGAAAAGCTTTCAAGAGAGAAATTGTAGCTGCCAAAAAGTTGTCGATAGAGCTAACGAGGAGCCGATCGCGAGATGGGCCGCCGATCCCGCATTAATCCGTTAGCATTAGTGTTAAACTTTCGACAGGCCTGTACTGTAAGTGAAAAAAGACAAAACATCATATTTATGCTAAGTAATATTTTGACATTGCACAAGTGCCTTATTCATTTACTTTCAAACAAACGTAATAAACCATTCTAAATGACACGATTTTTTCATATTTGTCTGTTTTTCTACATATACGGAACAGACCTGTCGAAAGTTTAACACTCAGTTTACCCATTAGTGCCAATTTGGCATCTCACTTTGCCCCACCCCTTCAACCGTTATCTGCATGTATATTGCTACGGCGTTTCGACAGCTGCTAGCCTGTCTCTTGGATCGACAGCTATCCATATCTCGGCTACTCTACAGCCTCGCTTTGACTCATTTTCGTTAGCTCGATGTTAAACTATCGACAGCTATGTACTGTATGTGTGCTCTCTTAATTGGGACTTGTTACCTTGTTTTTCTATATACATGCTTGTTGTATATTCTCTTAATTGGGACAGTAATTAATTAAGTTAAAAAAGATAATATTGTTCTTGATGACAAACGATATTGTTGAAGCTTTCAATCTCTGAATTGTTCCTTCTTTTTCTGACACGTTAAAGAGATAAAATGTACATTCTAAGGTCATTTGGGTTTTTAATAGATTTTTTTAAATTCTACTACTATTATTAATAGAATACACTTGCTAATGTTGAAAGAAAAGAAAGAAATATACAAATGTAGCTAATGAAAGGTATTGTTTCATGAAATAATAAGTTTGAATTTCAAAATAAAGTACTCGGAATATAAACTGGAACTGTATTTTGAGAGTCAAATACCCCCTGCCCCCAACATTAACAAGGGTTTAATGTTTCCCGCGACCTTGAACTTTCTTATATGACCTTGGTTCAACGTCAGGACACACCTGTGGACCATGAAATTATTCATATGACGTTTTATGGCAAGCATGATATATAGCCCGGATACGGATAGAATCACTGCGGTAGCTCAGTTGGTAGAGTGCCCGCTCCGTAAGTTGAAGGTCGTGGGTTCGATCCCCGGCCGGGTCTGACCCAAGACTTGAACGTGGGTAGTGACTGTTCTTTCGTCAAGCACTCGGCATTACGAAATGAAAGTCACGGTTCTTTCGGATCGGAACTTAAAATAAACGAGGTCCCGTGTCACGGTGGGCTTTGCACGCTAAAGAACCCTGCTGTATAATACCATCAGCGCAACGCACAGACAAAATTTCTGCTCCTTCGCCTATAGCTGGCGACGTCTCGATATAAGTGAAATATTCTTGACTGGGACGTTAAACACCATTACTCAACTCAACTCCGGACACGGACAGACAGACAATTTTGTTTGCGGGGGTGGGGGGTATAAATATGATATTTGCATATACATTTTGCATTTTAGGTTGCATTAGTAATACAGTAATATAGTAATATAGGTTCTCTCTATATATTTGTTGGCCGTTCAACCAGTGATATATTTTTCTTGAGTGATTGACTTAAACGAAACCACATATAATTTAGGAGGATCGATAAAGCCACAGCTGGGTAGAGCGCATGCGCAATGGAGTAGTGGTGTCAAGAGTTTTTTTCAATCAGTTCGAGAATTTGGGAAATTGAGATGCCTTAAAATTGATGTTCATCAAGCGAACTGAGAAACTTTCTCTGAGTAACCAGATAAAACTAGAGCTAAGTAGAGCGCAGTGGAGATCTCGTGTCAAGATTTTTTTCAATTGTATCCAGGCAATCAGTTCAAGAGTTGGGAAATCAAAGTGCTTCAGAACTGATCTTCGTCTAGCGAACTGTGAATTTTTTCTCCGTAGGACCTGACCGAGTACGTTTCGGGCGGTAAGAGCCTAAGAGGACATGTGACCAATAAGCGTACGCCTTAGACCACTCGGTCCGAAGCAAGAAATTTAGAAAATTATTTTAATCTAACAAGTTTTTTCTCAGTTTTTCCCCTAATTACAGTACAGACCTGTCGAAAGTTTAACATTAAAGGTCACCGGTCACCAAAAACCGAATTTTTTTTAGTATTATATTCCGAAAGATTACATCATAAAAAGTCGATTTAGCCACAAATAACATTTTTTAATCATTTCTATCCTTTTCTACAGCGTAAATTAAAGTCCTGAAACTGTTGAAAAACTGTGTTATCTCCCTTTGGTAGTAAAAGGGCACAAAACCGGAAGTGACGCAGAAGGTGTTATCCCAGCTATTTAGTAAATGAAGCTTGTATAGTGAACTGCATTTATTACCCAGATTTATCGGAAATAACTTCTATTGATTTTACATATTTATTTATTTTTTAGCATTGGGTATTTCAGTTGACTTCAGCAGAAAAAAATTAATAAAAAATAAACATAATAATAAGAAATAAATAAGGAAAAAAAACCTATATTTGTGTTTGCTCTAAGTATGATATACTATTTACTAATACTTTTACAAAACATAATTTTACATTTCTTTTGATAATTATTTATTTATTTATTTATTTATTTATTTATTTATTTATTTATTTATTTATTTATCACAACAAATAATAAAAGAACCCCAATTTCCGTTTTTTATTTAAAATATTGTTCATATTAATTTTCATTAATATTTAATATCATTTTAATCTTTACATATCTCTGAGTTATTTATTTATTTATTTATTTACTTATTTATTTATTTATCACAACAAATAATTAAAGAACCCAAATTTCCGTTTTTATTTAAAGTAGTGTTCACATTAATTTTCATTAATATTTAATATCATTTTAATTATCTTGACATATCTCTTTGAGTTATTTATTTATTTATTTATTTATTTATTTATTTATTTATTTACATCTATTTATCACAACAAATAATAAAAGAACCCAAATTTCCGTTTTTTATTTAAAATATTGTTCACATTAATTTTTATTAAAATTTAATATCATTTTAATTATCTTTACATATCTCTGATTAATTAATTAATAAGTTATTTATTTATTTATTTTTATCTATTTATCCTAAGGAATAATAAAAAGAACCCATTTTTTTGTTTTTTATTTTTAAAAAAATCTTTTCTCTCTAGTACAGCCATATTATGACCTCAAATTGATTTTAATTTATATTTGTTTTAGAAAGTGTCCGATTTTTAATTTCTTTCAAGTTAGATTAAAATCAATGATTTATTATTATTATTATTATTATTATTATTATTATTATTATTATTATTATTATTATTTACCCATGTAATTAATCAAAAGAACACGTTTTCGGATAGAATCTAGATCCAAGACCTGCAGTTTTTTGTACAACGAAAATATCAAAATACAGGTTTAAAAAATAACTTCTTATTGTCTCTAAATTAAAATATTTCATCTTAGGATTACTTAATATGAAAGTAATTTCAATTCAATAGCTTCTTATTCCTTATTTGCAGTAAGTTTAATAATAATAATAATAATAATAATAATGATGATAATGGAAATTGAAGTTTACGTCAGTGGGTAATTTAAAAAAAAATATTTGTTGATATTTGCCGATGGAGTACTGATCAGAATTCTAATTCTCATTTATTTTCACTGTTTTCATGATGAAATAAAAAAAAAATAAAAAATTTCATATAATAACTTTATTACGCTTTAATTTTAATGGGATGAAAAGAACTTTGTCAAAATGTGATACCAGTGAGATTATGCTCAACTAACTAAATACTCAAAACTCGAGTGTAACTTTCTTTCATTTATTCACAATAAATTAATATCATTCAAAGCGTGATTTACACCCCTCAGATACCAGTAATTAAGAGATTATCAATATGCTACAGTCCATTGGGAAACATCCTGTTTAGAAGTAGACATCTACCACCTGTAATCAACAATTTACCTTACAATATGCAACATTAATTGACACGTGTGATTATCTTTATGATATACCCAGTAAATGCTATTTGTCATTTTTGATGGATTTTGAAAATCGAATAAATTAAAGTTAAATGAGATTGGTTAATTTGAACAGGGCATACAAGACTTTGTTTGAACGTGTGAACTGAATGAATTACGGAATTAAATTAATTTTGAAAATTAAAATTGTTTAAAATCTATTTATTTGACTGAATTGATTCATAATAAATTGAATTGTCTTAAATGATTATACCACTCACATTTCCCTGACTTATCTCGTAATATTTAATCTGAATACATTCAAAACAATTAGAAAGCTGCATGAAGGACTTGTGTAAATCTGGCTTTAATTTGTTCTGAAATTTGTGGAAAAAACATGTTTATCGGTCATTGTGATTTTATTATCTCCAAACGTCACAAAATATAGCATTTTAACTTGAAATCAAACTTTAAAACCCGTCAAAACGCCACACAAACCCACATGTAATATATGGATACATATATAGGTAATGTGTCTTTCCTCAGCAGCTTAACACCATGTACGTCATCAATTAGGTCGCCGGAAAGTTACGAGCGGTGTCGGAAACTACCGAGTATTAGCAGTTCGTTCAGGTAAGGTTTTAGTGTATTACAGGTAAATCTAAGACGTGGGAAACCGTCAGACACATCAATATTGACTATTCTACCCATTGGAATGCAAAATTGAAAAAATTGGTGACCGGTGACCTTTAAGCTAAAGAATAAGTGTCGAATCGGCAGCTCATCTTAGACCTTTGTTAGTTATATCTATGCAGATTTTTGGGAGCCTGTTGCTCTCAAATTTCGGATTCTCGGCCATTTAGCAGTCTAGTTTCGACTACTTTAAGTTAGATCACTGTTAAACTTTCGACAACTTTTAGTATAATGTGTTACTATCTATCTATCTACCTATCTATCTATCTATCTATCTATCTATCTATCTATCTATCTATCTATCTATCTATCTATCTATCTATGTAAGGTCTTGGAGACTTGACCACTGCGTAGCTCAGTTGGTTAGAGTGCCGCTCTGTTAGTGGGAGGTCGTGGGTTCGAAGCCCCACCGGGTCTGGTCCAAGACTAAAAAGTGGGTAGTGACTGTTTTTTGCCAAGTACTTGGCATTAATTACGAAATGAAAGCCACGGTACTTTCAGATGGGAACTTAGAATAAACGCGATCCCGTGTCATGGTTGGCGTGGCACGACAAAGAACCCTGCTGTATAATGTCATTAGCGCAACGCACTAGCACAATTTATGTACTGTCGTCTATAGCTGGCGACGTCTAGATATAAGTGAAATATTCTTGACTGGGACGTAAAACACTATTTATTACTCAACTCAACTCTTTGGACAATTTTGTAAGGAAAGGGCGATAAATCTTTCAACCAATATACAAATACTGGTTATAACTTTCCTTTTTTCAAAAATCTTCGTCCGAATTATCCCTTGTTCTATTCCATGTCGTTTTTATTGAATTATTTTTCAAGAGCATGCTACGGGCATATCGGGCTATGTATTGTTTCTCCGGAATTTTTTTAAGATTAAAGATTTAAGATTAAAACCCGTATTTCATGGATTATTCAGTTTGTATCTAATAAACATACTCCCGAAAAGAGTCAACGCCGCCAAGAACACAGTAGAATGTAACTTTATGAAAAAAAACAATCAAACAAAAACGGTTCTTTGGAACATCAACTATACAATTCTGAACTCTGGAGTGATGCAGTTATGGTACATGTAGTTAGTAAAGACCCAAACCATCACAATATTCTACATCCAGTAGTCCATTTAAAAATTTAAGAAATCTATAGTACAGACCTGTCCAAAGTTTAACAATGAGCTAACGATAAAAACCAACTTCGACTATGGAGAGGCCGAGATATTGATAGCTTGTGTTAGCTGCCAGATATCTGCCGAATTAACGAGATGCCGAGATCAGCTGTCGATTCGGCACAGCTGCTCCATGATAGAATTAAACTTCCAACAGGAATTTACTGTATCTAATGTACATATGTATCAATTGATCTCTGTGTCGTCTGCTAATTTGTTCAATATTATGAAATAAATGATTTAAAAATGAGTATTTTCATTGTTATGTTATTCCCAAGAATCAAACAGAGAGAGAGAGCAACAAGAAATATGACATAATTAGGTGTGGCAACAAATTCAATAAGTGGAAAAATATAACTCTAAACATCTCAATTATTTTAAGACAATAAAGCGTAATTTTGGTAATTTTGTGGTACATTGACCAGTGTCATATACCATTTTTTTAATTTAATCATTAAATACATTAAAACAATTGTCATATACCATTTTTAATGTATTTTATGATTAATTTTTTTTTTTTAAATGGTTTATGACAATGAGCATAATATTATTTTTTTAAATTATAATATTTTTGGGTGAAATAGGTCTTTGTCCCAGGAACAAACTTATTCCATCGTCTGACCATATTTAATATGGTAAAGATGCGTAGCTTTTCTTCATAATAACGACTAGAAAACCTAGCACGAGAAATCATAAGTGTAGCAGACGATGACCATGTGTGCAGTTTTAAAACGGTTCATGAATACCGCGCATGTGAACGTTTGACTATTAAACTGTGCAAAATGTCAATTGTACCTCACAAAAATGCATGATAAATTATGTAAAAAAAATCAATATAACATTTTGGAATATTTTTTGAAATGGTTTTTGTACATTTCTTTCCGTTTACTATTCATTTTTCCATCGGGGACTATTTCTTCAATTCTTTGACAAAAACATAAACCAAAATTGGTCTTTTCGAAATTGGTAGGATGAACATTCCTAAACCATGTATATTTGTGATCAACATGCTAAATCAAATTCGTTAAGTCGGCGAATAATTGGACCTTGATCCATTAGGTCCATTTTGGATGCAAATGGTACACAAGTGGTTTTATTTTCAATTGGTAGAAAAAAGTCTTAAATATATATTTTCTTGATATGAATACTATAGTTAATTTATATATCATAAACCGGTAACCATTCGGACATTTTACTCAATTTGGACACTTGGTATGAATACTATAGTTAATTTATATATCATAAACCGGTAACCATTCGGTCATTTTACTCAATTTGGACCCAAGTGGTTTACTCTTAAATGGTATGCTAAAAACCATTAAACATTATATTTTTAATCTGAAGGTTATTTAAAGCAAATTATATTAATTTGATGAATACTTGGCTTTGGTGAATTTGGTCTATTTTAGGCCGAATTACAATCAATATTTATTGCGTAAGATTGTGATATATCCAACTTTTGTAGATTTTTTCAGAATTTTAATGATAAATTTGACCATAAAACAAAACAAATTACAACTGTCTGCCAAAAAGAGTTCACTTTTCAAAGAAAAATTTAACATTAAAATCATGTTATAATTGATTGAATGGGGTTTTACTTCCCAGTCAAGAATATTTCACTTATATCGAGACGTCAACAGCTGTACATGTAGGTGAGGTGACTGGAATTTTGACCTTGGATTATGTGCAGGGGTGTTTTTTTCGCGTGCAACGCCTTACGTGACTTAAATAAATAAATAAATAAATAAATAAATAAATAAATAAATGAATAAATAAAAAGAAGATAATAATTACCTTTTACGTTTTTTCTTTTGATGCTTTTCTGATTCTTTTCCTATATTGACATTGAACAAGAGATCAAAACTTTTGGTCAGATACCGAAAACTATCACTTTGGCTGTGATCACGATGCAGGCCCATTTTTAAGATAATATTTTAAAGTTAATTTTTGAATTGTTAAAATTTAATGTTTCAATTATAATGAACGAAATGGGTTTATATACGATCGATTACCTGCAGTACAGACCTGTCGAAAGTTTAAAACTCGGCTGACGACAAGGAGTCGACGCTCGGCTACCGAGTGTCTGAGATATTGATAGGTAAGTGTCGAGGAGCTGCCGAGAGATAGATAACAGCTAGCGAAAATCTGACGAGAAATATATATACCATCTGCCGAAAAGCTGTTAAAATATAGATAACGAAGAGCCGTAAGATAAGCTGCCGAACGAAAACTTAATGTTAAACTTTCGACAGGTCTGTACCGTATTTATTTAGATATGAAATGATCAATAAATTTCAGAGAGATTTTACGTAGAAAGTTTGGATAGGTATAAGATCTGGTGAAGAATTTATAGGTACTTGTTGTATCTGGTATACTGCAGTTGAGAAATAAAAGTACAATTAGGTTTAGTGCTAATCAAATAATAACAATAATATTTACAACTGTTTAGGCAAGATAAAAGGGATAATGAATTGTCATGTACGGGGGGTTTTCGGGGACTATGTTGCCAGGTTTTGTGCTTTGTCATGTATGGAGGGTTTTGGGGACCAAGTGGTCAGGTTACCAGTATGTATTTTGTCATGGATGGAAAGTTTTGGGGACCAAGTGGCCAGGTAAAATGCATTGTCATGTGTGGAGAGTTTTGGAGACCAGGTGAGGTAAGGTTCATTGTCATGTATGGAGCGATGGAGGGTTTTTGGGACTAAGTGACAAGGTTTATTGTCATGTATGGAGAGTTTTGGGGACCAAGTGGCCAGGTAAGATGAATTGTCATGTATGGAGAGTTTTTGGGGACCAAGTGGCCAGGAAAGATGAATTGTCATGTATGGAGAGTTTCGGGAACCAAGTGGCCAGGTAGGGCTCATTGTCTTGTATGGAGAGTATTGGGGACCAAGTGGCCAGGTAAGATGCATTGTCATGTATGGAGAGTTTTGGGGACCAAGTGGCCAGGTAGGGCTCATCGTCATGTATGGAGAGTTTTGGAAACCAAGTGGCCAGGTAAGATGCATTGTCTTGTATGGAGAGTTTTGGGGACCAAGTGGCCAGGTAGGGCTCATTGTCATGTATGGAGAGATTTGGGGACCAAGTGGCCAGGTAAGATGAATTGTCATGTATGGAGAGTTTTGGGGACCAAGTGGCCAGGTAAAGCTCATCGTCATGTATGGAGAGTTTTGGGGACCAAGTGGCCAGGTAAGATGCATTGTCATGTATGGAGAGTTTTGGGGACCAAGTGGCCAGGTAGAGCTCATTGTCATGTATGGAGAATTTGGGGACCAAGTGGCCAGGTAAGATGCATTGTCATGTATGGAGAGTTTTGGGGACCAAGTGGCCAGGTAGGGCTCATTGTCATGTATGGAGAATTTTGGGGACCAAGTGGCCAGGTAAGATGCATTGTCATGTATGGAGAGTTTTGGGGACCAAGTGGCCAGGTAGGGCTCATCGTCATGTATGGAGAGTTTTGGGGACCAAGTGGCCAGGTAAGATGCATTGTCATGCATGCAATGTGCATTGGTAGTCTAAAGCACCAGATTACGAGTAGTTGCACTGAACGCAATGCAAATGTCACATGACCTCTCAACGCCTATGATCTATTCTAATTCCAGACATTTTATTGTCAAAAAGTTTGATAGTTGGCTCATCGAAGGCCGTCTTTGGTAATTCTAATTCCTCTACCGCTCAAAAACTGTCTACATATAGGTAAAAAGAATTGAATGGGGTATTACAACTTTTCACCTACCTCAACCTCACGTATGACTTTGTACAGGAAATTTAGTTGCTTTGATGCAACTCTTTCTGTTACTTTCGTGAGAACTGAATGTGTCCTTGAATGATGGTCAGCTTAATTCCAAGTGAAAATACTGAAAAATTCCGCGTATTTTTACTCACGCAAATTTACAACAACAAAAACACCCTCCATTTACATTAATATTATTGTAATATTTTCAAAACATGCTTAACATGTAAATTCATGTTTTGTCTTTAGCATTACATATTTAATTATACAGAGTTACTAAGTTGCTTTATTTGTACACCTCTATATGAAAAGTTCGGTTTCGGCAAAGTTTTTCTTTGGAATGATGTGTTTGTATTTAAATTCATAAGTTTTTCTTTGCCTTTTTGACAATATTTATGAACATGGAATGGTGTGTTTGTATTTAAATTCATAAGTTTTTCTTTGCCTTTTTGACAATATTTATGAACATGGAATGGTGTGTTTGTATTTAAATTCATAAGTTTTCTCTTATATTTACTAGTTTATTAGCAAATATATGATTCAGGTGTCGCCAAAATGCACCATTTAATACTTTCCTCAAACTTTTTCAGGGAGGAATTCCCCCGAACCACCTAGATTTGATTAACCCTCTACGGTGGCTGAATGAGCACGTAGCCTTCACTTGAACGCTGATATTGTTTGTCACAGTTATGTTTTTATCTACGCCTTTGAGCATACACTCTAGTGCGAGAACAAGCTCAAACATTCAGTCACAACCCTTAAAACAAAACATTAACTTTGATTTCTGCCAAATTACTGTAGGAACCACTCTATTTGTGACAGTGAAATACTCTTCATATCCATAGATTAGTCGTAACAGGAAATCTGTATGCGCATCCGCGATTAGCCCAGAATATATCTGTAAAAGGTAAAACGTTGGCACTATTGGGATTTAAAATGTTGAATAAACCAGGCAAATTGCGGATTCTGTTGCGCATATGACGTAAAACGTCACCAAGGACATCACTTCCGGTGTAAACACCGACATTTTCGCCATGTAAAATCCCCATAACGCCAACATCTTTCTTGTTACAGACATGCGTTATGACGATCGCGGATGCGCATACAGATATGTTACGACTAGGTACAAGTAAGTAAAAATATTGATCTTTATTCAAATTTATTTGATTTTCTATGGATAAAAGAGTATTTCACTGCCATAAGCAGAGTGGTTCCTACAGTAGGAAAATTCATGTAAATAAATGTCATCAGAAAAGTGAGATCAGGTGCTCCGGAAGAGTAAGTACATGTTGTCTAGCTTGCTACACCCGACACGTGTGAAATCAAATTGTATTGATGAATGAAAAGAACATGAATCTTTGGGACGTCATATAAATCCAAGATGATTTTGGATACAGAGACATCATACTTATCAACGACGGCCATAAAACTTTGAAGGTCTTAATATGACTAAGCTCAAAATATCTCTGAAAGAGACCGAAAAACATAATAATTACATAAGGCAACTCTATGAAATAAAATTGACCTTAAAACAACCTTAAATTATGTAAAGTACAGGCCTGTCGAAAGCTTAACTCTTATATAACAAATAAGGACCAAATCAACTGGTCATCTCGGCCCCTCGTTAGCTATATCGCCACAACTGCATTCTATCGCCAAAGATTTGTGGTTATCCATATCACGGATTCTCGGCAATTGAGCTTTGGATCATTTCCGTTAGCTCGGTGTTAAACTTTTGACAGGTCGGTCCTGTACGCATGTGAGGTATGTGCCTGTTGAACTCGAATCAGTGTGCTTACTCTCTCAATCGAAATAAATCGCAGGAATCATAAATTCTACAAAATCAGACGGTTTAGAGCAACCTGAGACAGATAAAAGGCCAACAAATCTGTCACGTATTTGTCCAAATAAAACAAACTCTAGAATTTAACTAGAAAATACCGCCTAGTGTACTTGAGAACTACGGTTGTAAATAATTAGTACGGATAGGGAAGTCAAGGGACAATTCAATAAGTTTTCTTTTTCCTATCCCTAGTAAGCATTTAATTCGATGTAAAATTTTGTGAATTAAAAGAAATCTGAAATGCTCAAAGCATAAATTTAACAAACAAACAAACAAAAACGAAAAAAGAAATGCTCAAAGTATTAAATTCTACAAACAATTCACAGAATTGTTCAAAGGCACCTTTTTTGTGTTGTTCGAGTTTGAAACAATTTCCAAAATTTATATATGACATTTATTAAATATTGCATCATCTTAGGGAAATATTAAATTCGTATACGTTTATATAAAATATTATTATATTAACAAATAGATTGAATAATTATATTGTTTCTTATTTAATACACTTGCTCAAATTTAATAGTGGTCCAAGATAGATGTATCGGTTGTTGGTATGAGACGTGTCCAAAACGCTTCCTAGTATGACACGTGTTCCAAACGTTCCCAGGTATGATACGTGTTCCAAACTATTCAAGGCCTGGGATGACACATGTCCAAACGTTTCCTGATGTTATAATAAATTATATTGTTTCTTATTTAATACACTTGCTCAAATTTTATAGTGGTCCAAGATAGAAGTATCGGTTGTTGGTATGAGACGTGTCCAAAACTCTTCCTGGTATGACATGTGTTCGAAACGCTTCCTGGTATAACACGTGTGAAACGGTCCCCGGTATGACACGTGTTCCAAACGCTTCTTGGTAGGACATGTGTTCTAAACTCTTTATGTTATGACTCGTGTTCCAAACGCTTCCTGGTGTAACATGCGTTTCAAATGCTTCCTGGTATGACACGTGCGAAACGCTATCCAGCATGACACTCTTTCCAAACGCTTTCTGATATGACACGTGCCACAAATGCTTCTTGGTACATCACGTGTTCCAATCGCTTTCTCGTATGGCACGTGTTCCAAACGCTTCCTGACCAGTATGACACGTGTCCCAAACGCTTCCTAGTTTGACACGTGTTTCAAACGCTTCCTGGTACAACACGTCTTCTAATCGCTTTCTCGTATGACACGTGTACCAAACTCTTTCTGACCAGTATGGCACGTGTTCCAGACGCTTTCTCGTATGACACGCGTTCTAAACGCTTCCTGACCAGCATGACACGTGTTTCAGACGCTTTCTGGTATGACACGCGTTCCAAACGCATCCTGTAAGAACAGGTCAAGTGTGACTCTCCTTATTTTATAGATATTTATAACCGGGTTGTTAAGTATCTAGTCGAGCAGCTCATGTAGAACTGATCTATGAGAACATTGCAATGGACTATGGTTACCTAGTCCCTAGAAACAAACCGAACGCAACTTTGTTTTCGTAATTCGTAATCTTCATTTTAATATTTTAGTATAGGTAAACAACTTTGACCTGTCCGCTTGACCTTTCATTATGAATATTCATATAGGAGGATCCATCCAATACATGAGTATTGTTAATATCCAAGTTAATACGTACACAGTGCAGAGGTGAGTATATCTCATGATATATACAATATAAACACCTTTGCTTTCCCTATACTCAGATGTACTTGGTCCATGATAAATTTTAAATGAAAGGTCAAGGGAACAGATCAAAGTTGTTTACCTTCATACATGTATGTTATTGTTTTATTTGACACTATAATAAAATTAAATGTTATTATGATTATTATTATTATTATTATTATTATTATTATTATTATTATTATTATTATGTTTAAGATTAAAATGAAATGCATGAGTCATGTTTCTACGAAAAAGGGAGAATTTTATACACGCATGCAAGTTCGAAATATACATAGAGGGCCATCAGTGAACATAGGTCTACATTAAAAATTCGGTTAATGACAGGTTATTGAACAACATCAACTTCAAGTGAAATAAAATTTGAGAGTTATTTAAACTGTGTTGTCTTTCTTCCAAGTCAATAACTCCTAAATACTTGCGGTATACCGTCTGTTTATTTTCGTTGTAAAATTTTCACATCCTAAAGCTTCTCGAGATGTCTAATCTAATCTGATTTCAAACATAAAAATTATCAAATTTATGGGAATAAAATTGTTGAATGATAAACACTTTATAATTATCTAAAGATCATTTGATTGATTGCTGAAGGTTTGACATCTAGTAGTGGGCATTGATTGATTGAATGGGTTAAATTACGTCCCAGTCAAGAATATTTTATTTACATCGAGACTTTACCAGCTAAACGAAGGTTCCTATAGCGCGCCATGCCTACCGTGCCACATTGCATTGGATATTAAGGTCTGGTGCGAATGACCCCGTGACTTTCATTTCTAAATGACGAGTGTTTGGCGAAATAACTTTCAAGTCTTGGCCAGACCCTAACATGTAATAGTAGTATAATCATTAGAGGTGGAGACTGTGTGATTTTCCCCATGTGGTAAAAATGGGCATGGTTGACGTCAAATTGTAGTTAATTAATTAATTTATAAATTTATTTTATTTTTATTTTTTTTTTGGGGGGGGGTTGACATTCCGGAGAGTGATATTCCCCTATTTTTAGGATAGGACGTAGTTACATGTAACACCAATTTGTAAATGACAGCCTGTTGACAATGAGTTAAAGTCCGAATTTTTTTATTTTTTTTATTTATGTATTTATTTATTTATTCATTTTATTTATTTATTTATTTATTTATTTATTTATTTATTTATTTATTTATTTATTTATTTATTCTTAGTTCACTTGACTATATAAGTAAATATATGCTTATTTCCGGCCTTTAATCTTCTTCGAACGCAATGGGTTGGCACCAAATTTGAATTGGAAGGTACTTGGGGAGTTTATATATTTAAGCAAAAATCCGATGAGGCATCGAGGTTGGTCGCCATAACTATAAATACTAAAATCTAAAAAGCCATTGTAACAATCCTAAAGTATTTTTTGGAAATAAAATCAAAATATAGTAGTCATATATTAGTTCGAGGTAAAATTATTTTCCATTGGTGTCTGCATACATAACGAACCTATTATAAATATTGGTCACTGTTAGAATTACACAATTTTAAAAACATTACCTTTAAACAAACAAATTTGTGCAAAGTTTATGGATACTATTTGACACCCTTTTGCTCCAGGTCCCGCTCGATTTTGTATTTTCGTATTTTTAAAAACCACTCTAAATTATTATTTATTGGCGTTGTCTACACTGGTATTTAAAAAACGACCTTGTATTTAAATTCAATATGTATGTTCTTTAAATGTTGGGAAATGCAAGGAATAGCGTAGTTGCGTAACTTTCTTTGTGTATGCTAATCTTCAGTGTGATCATAATTATGCCAACAACACATTTTGCGGTATTCATATTTTTTTTTTAAATAATACCGAAAATACAAAATAACTTTTCCTTAATAACGAACAAACTATTTTGAAAATACAATTAAGGTACCGAAATTACGAAATAATTACCGCGAATATACGAAATACTAAAAATGTATTTCGAAATTATGCTATATTCTTTTTACACATGTCACCTTTCGGGCATCGTAAAAAGCTGTATACATGATAGCAAACAAATCACATTGTGTCCAAAGAAAAATATTTAATTTGCAATTGCTTTAGAGCAAAAAAAGACACTGAACTAACTACATGTATAACATTACCACACACAGCAAAGACTTATTCAAAGTTTAACAATAAACTAACGACTTGGCACCGGATCGGAAGCTAATCTAAACCCTTTTTTAGCCATGTTTCGACGATTGTCGGAAGCTAATCTCAACCCTTTGTTAGCCATGTTTCGACGATTGTCGGAAGCTAATCTCAACCCTTTGTTAGCCATGTTTCGACGCCCTTTTTTAGCCATGTTTCGACGATTGTCGGAAGCTAATCCCGACCCTTTGTTAGCCATGTTTTGACGATTGTCGGAAGCTAATCTCAACCCTTTGTTAGCCATGTTTCGATGATTGTCGGCAGCTAATCTCAACCTTTGTTAGCCATGTTTCGACGATTGTCGGCAGCTAATCTCAACCCTTTGTTAGCCATGTTTCGACGATTGTCGGAAGCTAACCTCAACCCTTTGTTAGCCATGTTTTGATGATTGTCGGCAGCTAGTTTTAACCTTTGTTAGCCATGTTTCGACGATTGTCGGCAGCTAATCTCAACCCTTTGTTAGCCATGTTTCGATGATTGTCGGCAGCTAATCTCAACCCTTTGTTAGCAATGTTTCGACGATTGTCGGCAGCTAATCTCAACTCTTTGTTAGCCATGTTTCGACGATCGTCATCAGCTGCTTTATGTCTCGGCATCTTGTCGGCCACTAGCTATCTCATTCGATGACTCCTTTTCGTTGGCTTTGTATTAAACTTTCGACATGTCAGTAGTTGGTTGGTTGAATGTTGCTTAACGTCGCACAAGGAATTTTCAGCTATTTGCGACGAAAAATATTTTAATAGTCTCTCTGGATTAATCTATGTACAATTTCATTTATGCATGTGAAGTACGAGTGTGTTGTACGGTCTGCCTTGTACTAGCGAGCACTCAGTTCGAGAGTCAATACGCCGCAGACAAGCGTACAACTCCCCCAGTCCATTATACTGATACCAGGTGTACCAGCTACAACCAACGGCAAGGAAAATTCGCTTTCTTACATGTGGTCTGAGCGGGACTCGAACTCACAGCGGTGAGAAACCCTAGATTTGTAGACTGGCCTCTTATCCATTAGGCCACCGTGGCCTCATGCGGCGGACATGTCTGTACTTGAGATCTTTATCGGAGATACTGTGTAGGACAGTAACGGCATTGGATTATCTAGTGCATACCATATTTTATCAAAGTCCTATAAAACAGACACTTAACATGGGTTTTCTAATACAAAGTAGACTTTTTAGAATTTCAAGTGATTAATTGATTGATTGATTTAATGGGGTCAAGAATATTTCACTTAAATCGATACTTCATCAACTATACAAAGGACAAACTTCAGAGAGCACATAGTAAAAGAATCTATCACAACTTGTGGTGCCAGATAGGAAAATCTCAACCCGAGTTCTAATATATTTGGTCCAGAACGAGGCTTGCCGAGTTCTGGACCAAATATATTAGAACGAGGGTTGAGATTTCCTTATCTGGCGCTACAAGTAGTGATTGATTCTATTTCTTGCACCAGAAAGTACTAAAGTACTATATTCAATTTATAATCAATTTCAACTTTCGGTACACTTCTGATTTTGTTGATAAAAGATTGCGGGAAAAACGGCGTGTAGGCTATCTTGCACGGGGGGGGGGGGGGGGGGGGGGGGGGGGAGTACAAAATGGAGATATCTTGCACCTCTCTTTTTATGGATTTTCTATCTGGGGCGCGAAAGAAAAGGTTCTCTAGCATACTACACCTGCTATGACACATGGTATCGGGTTTTTAAGGTCTGTTCCGAAGGACTCCTTAATTTCATTTATAAATGATTGGCTAAAGAACATTCACTTTCCATTTTAAAGTCTTGGTAAGACGTGGGTTCCAGCCCGATCTCCAAAATACGGGATATAAATAATTGTGGAAATAGACTATTTTAATTTTCCTATTTATAACTTTAATGAACAAAACCAAACATTTTGCATTTCCCAGGAAACAAAACGTCATCAGGACACGAATCCAATGCTTTGACGGATATAAAATTAAAAACAAATAAACTAATCCTTGTTCAAATCAAAAAGCAAAAATACAAATTCTGAAAACTGAAAAAAATTAGATAAGCTAGTAAACATCCACCAAGAAAGTGAGGCCAAATACTGCGGAAGTATCAGCTCCTTCTGTTTAGTGAGCTATCAATGATTACGTCCCCTTTAATTATTTAATATAATTATCTCCCCTGTACAATGATGACGTCATAATTGCGTTAGCAACATAACTACTTCATTTTGTTGACCTGATAATTGATACAAGGCATTTGTAAGTTGTTGCAAATTATAGTGTTTCAATTTTTTCTTGTCGTTATAAGTTTTATGTGCATAAAAGTATTCAACTTGCTTAAAACAATTTATTTTACTAGTATTTTGGAAATATTTAACCAGAGTCCCAGGCAATGGCAGAAGCAGAGCCAAGAACATCCAATAGTGATTCACATACAACAAGAGAGAAACTTCTCAGCGACATATCGAGTAAACTATCGATTCTATGTTCACAAACAGATTCAATAACGGAGGCTGTAGAATCAATACATAGCAACTTAATGGTTGAAGAAAATGTTTATGGAGAAATAAGAAGAGAAATATCCCGTCTCAAAGGTATTTTAAATTCAAGGAATAATGAAGCCGAAGAATTGATTCGGAATCAAGAAATTCAGCGGAAGGAAAATGAAATCAATTTGGAAAAAGTAGCGGCCAGAAAGAAAAAACTTTTACCAAAATATGGAACAGAAATCTGAACTTCAGAAGACGACAATTTTGGAATGCATACAAACTTGAGCAGTATGCAAAACTCTACAGAGCCTGGTTTCAAAGAGATGTCCCAGTAATACCGAGAAAGTATTTATTTCATTATATCCCAGAAGAACCACCGGAAGAAACAGAACTGCGATGGAATCTGATGTTAAAAGCATTCGAAACTGACATAGAGCTTATGGAAAGAAAAAGGGTTCGATTTGAAGAAAAATATAAAATGACAGATAGGAGCATGCGTGATGAACTTTCAAAATTAACATCCGGTAAATTACTCGAAAAACTAAACGAAATGTGGTCAAATGACATTTTGAAAGAAGAAGCAAAATCTAGGTCGTTCTGGGAGAAGAAAGCCAAATGGCTATCCGAATATGCAGACTCTTATGGTAATGGAGAAAACGCAACAGAAGTACGAATTTACAGATGAGCGTGGTGTTGTTAAATTTAAATAAAAAAGTTTGTACATTTATCGCATGAAAAGAGAAATAACAAAATAAATTAAAACGTGAAAACCTGAATCTTTTCAAAATTTCGGTCTCACTCCGTCACAATGATGGTAAGCATAACCGTAAGGAATTCAGATAATTGCAAATTTTCTGTTGGATTGCCCAGAAAAATTGCCAGACAATGAGGGACATTTGGCGCGAATCAGAGTCAGAACCGACCCATGACCATTGCCACGGAGATCAGCTTTTGTTCCCGAAACTATCAAATTCATAGCAATCAGGATGCCATTACTTCAAAATTTCTGTAGGAAAAAATCTGTTGCCGCTGATATGTGGTTGATTCCTTTCTTTATTACGTTAACATTTCTGTAGAAAAATCCTTTGTCGCTGATATGTTGTTGATCCCTTTGGTCATTACATCAACATTTCTGTAGAAAAAATTCTTTGCCGCTGATATGTGGTTGATTCCTTTGGTCATTAGGCCTTTACTGATTCACCTGGTATCAGTATAATGGACTGGGGGAGTGGTACGCTTGTCTGCGGCGTACTGACTCTGTGAGCTAGCACGGTAAAGTCGCCCTGAGTGCGCGCTAGTACAAGGCAGACCATACAACACATTCGCACTTAACATGCATACACAAAATTGTTCATAGATTAATCCATAGAGATTAATTAAATAGTTCTCGTCGCGAATAGCTGAAAAATTGCTGATGCGACGTTAAGCAACATTCAACCAACCAACCAACCTTTGGTCATTACGTCAACATTTCTGTAGAAAAAATCCTTTGCCGCTGATATGTGGTTGATTCCTTTGTTCATTACGTCAGCATTTCTGTAGAAAAAATCTTTTGCCGCTGATATATATGTAGTTCATTCATTTGGTAATTAAATGATCTGGTTTGTTATCGTTTCGCGTCAAATGTTCCTCATGTTTTAAGCTATCGCGTGTGTTTTTTCACCATATTGTTCTCAGCTGTTATTACGATGTACTGAAACAACATAAAATAGCACTGTAGTCACCCTGATACACCGTATCTTATTTCCGTCAGAGTAAAATGATACATTTTATTCGTTTACTTTTCTGTCAAAGATCAGTAAAGACGGTTTTTAATATAACTCTATTAAAACATGATCAGTATCTCCTTGATTTAAAAAAAATGCAAGATAGTGTCATATATTTCGGATACCAGTAACTATTCCGTTTTTTGGTATGTCAATAGTTCACATTTGTAAATCATTTCTTCATGATTTCAACCATCCGCACACAAAGTTCTTTTGGTCCTAATTTAAAAAAACCTATTGCATTTTGCCTGTTTTCTCAAAAGTTAAGAAACTCAGAAGTTGTGTATTGTGGCATAAGACCTTCACAACTTGCTTATGATCAAGAACTGAGGATATGTAATTGTAAAAAAGCCCAATTTGTAAATGCTCAAACAAAGTTTGTTTCAATTGTCTTTACAATTATCAGAACAAGAAGCAATCGGTCATATTCCTAATGGTCATAATTACCATCTGAAAAACCGATACAAGTTAATTCAGTTAAAAATCTTTCAATTCTTAGTTCACTCGTCACAGATTTCTTCAATGTTTTTTTTTTCCTACATTTATTTACTCTACTTTAAACCAGTTCTATCAATGACTGTATTCTTGAGTGTAAAAAGCCGGCAATATCATTTTGGCAATCTTCCCGATGCATTAAGAAAAGCTGCACATACTCTTTAAACGTTTTATGATTAAAATTACTTATAATACATGTATACTCAACAAAAAAAGTTAAGGACAACATCATTACATTATTTAATTTTTTGAGAATGTAAATCATTTCATTTCATCTTCGCACTTCTCGTAATTTTTAATGAGTTTAAATCTCATGCATAAAAAGTTTCCTTTATTACAAAAACTAAGAAAATGAAAACAAAATACAGTTGGATTTTATATTTTTCAGTTCTTGAATTGTTATCTCAAATCTTACATTTGTCCCTAACTTTTTCACGGTTGAATATACTTTATTAATGATTGTGAAAAGTAACACAAGTACACAAGTTCCAAAAAAGATAAATTAAAAAAAAATTAAACTGATTTATCATGTACATGTGTAATTTGGATTATTTTACCTTGATCTTCTTGATTTCTTTAGTTTCTTTCCATCTTTTATTCCGGTGATGTTCGACGGATCAAGCATATTTTAAATTTAGATCCAACAATAATCTGTAAGTGATTTTGGTCTTATATTTCCAACAATTCACAGCCTATCAAAAACACCACCAGTGACATTAAGTCTAATATTCGTAATTTTAGTCTATTAGATGTTTCCAATAATTGACAAATAAAAATCCACCACCACTTAAATTAAGTAGGAAATTTGCAATTACTTTTGGTGTGTAAAACGTTTCCAACAATTGACAAATACAAACGCGCCACCACTCAAAATAAGTGAATATTTTTAATTTTGTTCTGTTAGATTTTTCCAACAATTGACTAGTCAAAATCACCACCACTAATATCAAGTAGGAAATTTGCAATTAATTTGGTTCTGTAAAATGTTTCCATTGACTAATCGCCACCACTCAAACTAACGTGGATATTTATATATGTAATTGATTTTGGTCTGTTAGTTGTTTCCACCAATTCAAAATTTAGGCCGAATCCTTGAAAGACCTTTTGGTCTTAGATCGTGTATTTCCACAAACGTTTGCTTATTGCCGCCTTGTCAAATCGCCGCCAATTTTGTGTTCTGTAATATAATTGGTGTTTTAAAAAAGCTAATTTAGTTTTCTAATAACCGGTGAATTAATGCTTTAAGTCACAATTGCAGCATCCTAGATCAACTTTTTCTGATAAAATTACCAGTAGACTTAAATATGCAATATATATCTTTTCATTATCTTAATAACTATATTACCATTATAAATTTGGGCTACTTATATATATATGCTTGATTTATTACAGTGTAAGTAAAGCGTTAAGGATTGTTCTAACCAGTCAAATTGTAACATTTCCAATCCACAAAATCAATATGACGTGACAGTAGCCTGTACTTCATTCGTGGTAGAAGGGTATGCCTTGTCGCTTACTGTAAATATCCACATTGTTGACACTAGGCCACGCCTTCTTCCACACCAACCTTGAAATCTGACGAAAATCTTCTTCAGATACATGTAATTGACATTTCGGAAAATTTAGAGAGATTTTGAGAAAAAAATGTTTATTTTCCGAGTTCCACCTACAGTTCAGGCATATCAAAGGTTTATCACTGAGCTATAACGAATTACAAGTTGCAAATACAAAATAAAAAATAAATGAAAAAAAACAACCAACAAAAAGAAGATAACTTTTGTAAAACATGGAACAAAAGATTTATGTGTGTTAAAATGATGTGAAACATATGTGCATTTACAAGAAGGGAAAACTTAGAATTCCAAAGAAAAACATTCACATAGAACGCAAAAAATATCTTTCCATTCACAAAATATTATTAATGTGTATTCTTGCCCGGGTTGCAATGAGCTTTACATAGGGGAAAACGGGTCTTGACACTTCGTCCTCGAGTAGTTAGAGTGCACAAACAGCAAATACAGATACTCTTACTTTTGCATTGATTAAATAATAATAAAATAAATAATGATTAGATAAAATATATCCCGAAAATTTAAAAATAAGTAATTGGCGTTGTATCTTTACATACCGAAATAAAAACAGCTAATTGACGGATCGCCAACCGCGCCCACAATGTTCCGACAAAGACCCGGCATGTCGAATTAGACGCGCCGTTTAAGGACGTCACTGATATCAGTACGTCATTAGTTGCCTTGACGCTGCTTTAGTACCTTGATGGTGGGCAGTGTCGGAACATTGTGGGCGTGGTCGACGAAACGTCAATTGCACGACACCGTTATCCTTATATTAATTTCCCTGGATTCCGATATATTTGACGTTCCAGAGTTACTTGGTTCTTGCACTAAATTTTGATCACGTTGTAGCTAGGCGAACAGGGGGTGCTTGCCCCTCCCGATCACCCGGTCTCACTTACCTGACGTTTAACTTAACTTGTCAGTTTCAAAGTTTTTACTTTGCCTCTGTATTGTGATTCGATTCAAATGGATTAGTATGTTTTTTTGTTTTTTTTAATTTTTAAACCCTTTCGTGCTGACAGTGTCAACGCATGAGATATGCTTAGAATAACGATAAAATTCGTGACATTGCTGTAAAATGATTATGGAAAACTAAGAAAATTAATTAACTCTAACTCTTTGCGTTACTTAAGCTAAGAGTGTCAATTTTTTATTAAGTTGAACAATATATTTTTTGAAAGAAAAAAAACGGTTTCCGGAACTTGAATTGATAAGTAACCGAAGTGAAAATCATGTAACCTAACCATTTTCGGTTTTATGAGACCTGTCTATGTGATTGGTCAGCAAACGATATATTTTTTGAAAGAAAAAAAAACGGTTTCCGGAACTTGAATTGATAAGTAACCGACGTGAAAATCATGTAACCTAACCATTTTCGGTTTTATGAGACCTGTCTATGTGATTGGTCAGCAAACGTTCAAGTAGGTCTAAGTGATTCTCTCTAATAGTAGACGAGGCCGAGGTGGCCTAATGGATAAGACGCCAATCTACCAATCCAGAGTCTCTCACCGCTGTGAGTTCAAGTCCCGTTCAGACCACATGTGGCAAAGTGAATTTAACTTGTCGTTGGCCTTTACTGGTTCACCCAGTGCCAGTATAAGGTGACTGGGGGAGTTGTACGTTTGTCTTTGACGAACTGACTGGGTGAGCTAGCATTATAAAGTCGCTCCGAGTGCGCGATAGTGTAAGACAGACCATAAACACACTCTCACACCTCATGCAAACACGAACTGCAACACAGATTAATCCACAATGATTAATAAAATAGTACTCGTCGCAAAAAAAAAATGAAAAATTGATGTTAAGCAACATTCAACAATAACATCTAAATATAGGTGTCTGAAAACTTGCAAGAGATGACCTTGGTGCACTTACTAATCAGAAGTGATGTAACGTAAGACCGTAGAAAACACCGAACTCCACCATTTTGTTGCATAAGTATGCACAGCCAGAAATAGACCAATTGACGTTTTCAATTTTTTCGTATATATAAAGAAAAGCTTAAGAGAGTTGGGATAATTGCACTTAACACAATATAACCAACTTACAATATTTACAACTTTTTAAATTATATAAACGCTTTATAAAGTCTATATTTAGAAACATTGTATACCAAATATAGTTTATATGTCCGTTCAAGAGGTATATAATTATTGAAAACAAGTTCTCAAAATGACACCCAGCAATATAAATGCCAGATGCTATTATTAGTCAAAAACACTCAAACTTAAGATGCACGCTATAAAAAGCAAGATTACCAACACGTTGTTCAAAAGACCATAGTGCAAGGTTTCGTATTTTCCTTAATATATTATATGAATTTCATAATATACTTCAGGCTTGTGATTTATTGAATTTTAACAGGTCTGAAAATTGCTAAAAATGAGAATGTTTAAACGTTCTGAGACACAAAGGTACTTGGATTCTGATTTTTTAAAAATTAACTTAATATATAAATATATAACATAAATGAATGAAAAATAATGTTTCGGTTTCACTCGAGACACTTCAGTTACAACTCTAACAATGTCTAAAACTTGTGAGAATATATATATATATACAATATATATATATATATATAATATATATATATATATATATATATAGTGTGTGTGTGTGTGTGTGTGTGTGTGTGTGTGTGTGTGTGTGATTAACAGGTCTGAGAATGCCCTTCTTTTGCTTTTCAGTGTTTTTGTCTACATGTGTTCTGTTGAAGGAACCTCACCATTGGCCAACCACACGGCTTATTGCAAGCAATAGTCGACGATAGGCATTTTAAAACATTTTAACTAGATTTTAATTAAGAAAACACTGAGCCCAAAATAAGCATGTATATAAAATGTTATAAAACAATTATATTTTGGGTCATATAGTTTTATAAAGGGTTCAAAACAATAAATTGAAACCAATCAACAAAACAATAAACCTATATTTATATCAAAGATAGGTCCAAGGTGCAGACACTTTTCTAAACACTTAACCGTTCAATTGATTCAAGAATTTTATTTTTTTAAACAAATTTTATTTTTGTATTTTACGTCATACATGTATGTAGACAGGAATGCTGTGAACAAAATGGTTAATTATGACGCCCACGAAAGGCTACATTTAAAAGTTTATGACAAACGTGACGACTTCAATTTTTCCTTTTCTATGCAGCAATATACCTGCTTCTCCTGCTTATAGTGTATTTGTTTCCCAATTAATACGCTATGATAGAGCTTGTTCCCACTACAAAACTTTGTTTAACGAAGCAAGCTGCTTACAAACTAATTGTTGACTCGGGGATATTGCAAGTCTAAGCTTATCAAGGCCCTCAAAACGTTTATGGCCGTCATCATAGCATTGTTGATAAGTTTGATGTCCCTGTGTTCAGGATTGCCCTGGATATATTTTACGTCCCATAGTTCCATGTTCCATTAACACAATTTTGATTACACACGTGACGGGTGTATCTAACTAATCAGAATTTGCTTACACTTCCAGAGCACCCGGTCTCACTTCCCTGGTGAACTTGACTTGTTTCTATTTTGCTTCTGGGTTGTGATTTGGATATAGATAAGTATGTTTGTTTTTTTTTTTTTATTGTTAAACAAAATAGCAGTCTGAAACAAACCAATAAACTACGCCCTCGTATCGGCGACAAAGATAACTATAATTACAAAGTACTGATAAATAGGCCTAAAAGTTTGATAACCATCCCATGGTTACTTTTACATGTTGTGATCTATAAATAAGCATAACTAAAAAAAATACGTGTATAAAAATAAATACAGTCATAAAAATGAACTAATTTTTGTTTTATCAAACACTTTCCTGAAAATCCAGTATGTCAATGAAAAAGTACTTAAAAATATTTTTGAAACAAATGATTATATTTGCAAACTGATATTCTCAAGTGAAGAAAAACGTTGCAAAACAATATAGCAGTTTGAAGCAAACAAATAAACGCTCTCCCCTCTTATTGGCGACAGGTCTAGTAGATAAGCACGTTTATGAATATTTAACCTAACATGTGGATGTGGCTTAAACTTTTGCTAATCAAAAAACAAACTTACTAATCCATGTCCGAATCACGGTCCAGAAGCAAAGCAAAAACTTTGGAACTGACAAGTCAGGTTAAACACGTGAACTTCCACCAGGGAAGTGAGGCCAGGTGCTCCGAAAGGGTAAGCTGTTTAGCTAGCTACACACGCCAAGTGTGTAATCAAAATTGAATGGGGAAAACAACATTGAATTATGGTACGTCAAATATATCCAGGACAACCCTGGATACATAGACATCCAGCTTATCAACAATGTTATCTAATGATCTTTTTTTAACTCGGTGATCTAAAGACAAGCATAAAAGTACTTAAATGATTATATTTTGGGTCATAGACAGACCAGTATACTTTATACAAAAATGTTTTGAACAGCAATGTGAAAAATACACGCTCTCCTCTTTTTGGAACCACTGCGGTAGCTCAGTTGGTAGAGTGCTCGCTCCGTAAGTGGGAGGTCGTGGGTTCGATCCCCGACCGGGTCTGACCCAAGACTTGAAAGTGGGTAGTGACTGTTCTTTCGCCAAGCACTCGGCATTACGAAATGAAAGTCACGGTTCTTTCGGATGGGAACCTAAAATAAACGAGGTCCCGTGTCACGGTGGGCTTGGCACGCTAAAGAACCCTGCTGTATAATGCCATCAGCGCAACACACAGGCAAAATTTCTGCACCTTCGCCTATAGCTGGCGACGTCTCGATATAAGTGAAATATTCTTGACTGGGACGTTAAACACCATTACTCAACTCAACTCCTCTTTTTGGCAACAGACACGTAAACACGCTTAAATGAACACTTAACCTTACCATGGTTCAAGTTGAAGGGACCTATTCAATTGTGCACCATGACATGGCCACATTTGCACGCAGTGATCGATATGGATACACAAGCATGCTTAAAATGTTGGATAGCAATCTTAAAAAGTTGGGAATTGTTTTTAAATAATTTTTATTTTACTAAGCATGGAATAAAGAAACCGGCATGAACATATAAACAAAATATTTCAGTATTTAAAAAAACTATATCCAGGGCCATAGCAGAACAATACGGCAGTCTGGAACAAATTATAGCTCTCCCTTCGTGATGGCGACAGGGTCATGCAGAGTTTTTACACACTTCTGAACCACAGGCGCTTGGGGTCAGGTATTTTTTCAATTTATTATTTTATCGACCAAGAAATAATATATTTAGCTATTTTATCATATCTGACAACATTCTGAACTAAATGCACCAGAAATAAACCGATTTTATTGCACTTTAAATAAAATCAGTTTATTTCTGGTGCAATTAGTTCAGAACGTTGTCAGATATGATAAAATAGCAAATACATCATTGCTTGGTCGATAAAATAAAAAATACTTGACCCCAAGCGCCTGTGTTCTGAACACTTTACCTACAGAACAGACCTATCAAAATTTTAACACTTATTCCCCAAGAGAAATACGAGCTCGGATGTCATGTGGCTAATATAAGGATAACTAAAGATAACAAACTGCCGAGACCTAGACATTACCTGCTAAGATATAGCTAACAAGGACCGAGATGAATTGCACCAATTCGTTAATTTGTTGCTAAACCTTCGACAGTGTCTGAACTATAACTGCGAAACAATAGAGTAGTTTTAATCAACTTCTTCCTCTCATTGGCAACAGGTCCAGTGTATAAACACGCTTCTGAACACTTAAATCCCTAACCATGGTTCAAATTGAAGGGGTGTATCCAATTGCTAACCATTCCATGGCCACTTTTGCACAGGCATGTACTATAACGGAGCTGGCCATTCTGTGTTGCGAAACAATACAGCAGTTTGAAATAAACAGACAAATAACCCCCCCCCCCTATTGGCGACAGGCCCAGTTTATAAACACGCTTTAAACAATTTTTCTAACTATGGTTCAAATTGAAGGGGGTATCCAATTTATAACCATTCCATGGCCACTTTTGCACAGCCCTGTACTATAACTACATTGAATTCAAATGGGGTATACAATTGGTAACCATCCCATTGCCACTTTTACAAAGGCATGTACTATAACTATGGTTAAAGTTGGAGCTGACCATTCTATGTTGCGAAACAATACAGCAGTTTGAAACAAACAAATCAACGCTAAAGGCAAACAACATTGACCTGTCCGCTTAACCTTTGATTGAAATATTGATTAAGGACAGGTAAATTCAAGTAAATGAGATCACGCTTGTATATTTTGTCTGTATATGATGTGACCACTAATCATGAGCAATGCGTATATGTATTAACTGCGGGTCTTAACGCTATCTATGTATTGGGTGAACCCTCCTATATGACTATTCCTAATAAAAGGTCAAACGGACAGGTCAATGTTGTTGGCCTATACCCTCTCATTGGCGACAAGTCCAGTGTATAAACACGCTCCTGAACACTTCACCTGACTATAAACGATGACTTAATATAGATATAGAGTATAGATATAAGTCATAATTTATACATACTTGTAATTTGTATATTTGCACTTCAACAGCAAGATTGTAAAGTCATAATTTATTGACTAATAGACGTATAAATTTTCTACTGAATTGCATATATAAATCTTATTTGGATCAACAAAAACGGCCAAGTTTATATACAAGTGAAATAAATTTTGATAAAATTGCAATGCAAATATGAAGCATCTTCGAAATTTCCCTCGCACTGCCTGAATTGCATGCATACATAAATCTTGTTGAGAGAAGTTTATACAAGTGAAATAAATTTTGATAAAATTGCAAATCTGAAGCATCTTCAAATTTCTCTCACACCGCTTGGAGAAGCATGTTTAACACCAACTACGCGTTTCAGACCACGTTTCTGGAGTTGTTACACAATATAATATCTATAGCACGTTGCTATTTTAATCCAATATGCCTTTTTATTTGTTAAAAAAATATGGTCTAAATTTGTCAAGTATGGTTTCGTTTTAAATTTTGTTACGCTGTCAAAAAATCTGTTAATTCAAGCTTATTTCAAACCGACAATTTTGATAAATCAAGTTATATAATTATTTATTTTCAATTAATACTGGTATTAATTTTGCAGCACTAGACGGTCGTTTGGAAATGCATTTCATCAATGATGCTTGGACCAAAATAGTGAAACCAGAATGTTTTCAATGGGTTGAAAAAATATCCAAATGAACGAAATATATTTGACCAAATTAAGCTAAGGAAATACTTTGCACGAGGGGTATATTCTTAGTGTTTTGGGATTTTTAGATAATAACTACAGCAAATTTAGACAACACAAAAATATTGCTTACTGTATGGTCCATCAATATATTTTCAGAATCTCTGAATTTTTTTTCCAACCCCCCCCCCCCACCTAAAAAAAAAAAAAAATAAATAAATAAATAAAAAAACAAGAGGCCCATGGGCCTTAACGCACACCTGAGGCTAAGTACATATCTCATGCAGAGGTTCAATGGTCAAAAATATTTATTAAAGTGAACTCCTAATTTTCAGCAGTAAATGCAAGGATTTTTGCAAATTAATCATACCTTGTCCCGAGAATGCTACATATATATATATAGAGAGAGAGTCTACTACAATACATTATTTATAAACAGCTAAAAAAAGTAAAAACAAAAGTATGAAACTATGACCTTCATCTATATATCAAAATGATTGTTAGGCCATTACTTACAATATTCGAATATACATGCCTATACAAAAAGTTACTAGTTTTCGAGATAATTAACCATTATGGTATTCTTTCGCATCTGTGACCTTGACCTTTAAACCCATGACCTTAATGTATATATCAAAATGATCATTAAATCAATTCCTACAATATTGTAATATACATGTCTATACAAAAAGCTTATAGTTTTTGAGATAATTAACCATTTCAGTATTCTTTCGCATCTGTGACCTTGACCTTTGAACGCATGACATTAATCTATATATCAAAATGATCGTTAAATCAAAACCTACAATATTGTTATATACATGTCTATACAAAAAGTTACTAGTTTTCGAGATAATTAACCATTTCGGTATTCTTTCGCATCTGTGACCTTGACCTTTGAACCCATGACATTAATCTATATATCAAAATAATCGTTAAATCAAAACCTACAATATTCTAATATACATGTCTATACAAAAAGTTTATAGTTTTCGAGATAATTAACTATTTTGGTATTGATTTGAATCTGTGATCTTGACCTTTGAACCCATGACCTTAATCTATATATCAAAATGATCGTTAAATCAATTCCTACAATATTCTAATATACATGTCTATACAAAAAGTTAATAATTTTCTAGATAATTAACCATTTCGGTATTCTTTCGTATCTGTGACCTTGACCTTTGAACCCATGACCTTTATCTATATATCAAAATGATGGTTAAATCAATTCCTTCAATATTGTAATATACATGTCTATACAAAAAGTTTATAGTTTTCGAGATTATTAACCATTTTGGTATTGTTTCGCATCTGTGACCTTGACCTTTGAACTCATGACCTTTATTAATATATCAAAATGACTATTGTGCCATTGCCTACAATATTCTAGTATGTATGCCTATACAAAAAGTTAATAGTTTTGCACATAATCAACTATAACGGTAAAAATTGTACATCCTTGACCTTTGACCTCATGACCTTGATCTATGTATCAAAATGATCGCCATGTCAATACCTACAATTAACTGAAAATCCCATGCCAATATCACCTGAAATGTTAAAAAAATAGCATTTTTTTTAATCAAAGGTCAAAAACAGGGACATGACCTTGACCTTTGACCTTGACATCTTTTGGAAGAAAATAGCAAGACAAGATCAGCAGTGAAAATCCATACAATTATCTTCAGCTGTTATTGAGTTATAACAATAAAATTAATGTCTCAATTTAAAATTACATAATTTTACGCATAAAATGCGTAACCTATTTTTCATTCAATTTTCATGAAAAACACAATTTTAATGTTCCCAGGTATGCTGAATCTAAATATCCAATCAAAATTTGCCTGCACCTTTTGGTTTCAGAGAAGAAGATTTTTTGTCTTTTTGCTATTTTTAGTAACGGTGGCCATCTTGTTGGGCGTGTCCAAACCCCGAACACAATTTTGAAAGGCTGTTACCAAGGCATGATAATCGCCAAGTTTTATCGAATTTGGCCCAGTAGTTTGGAGGAGAAGATTAAAATGTAAAGTTTACACACGACGCACGGTGATAGATTGCAATAGCTCATCTGAGCCTTTGGCTCAGGTGAAAAAAAAACAAAAAAACGTAAAGTTACGCCAGGTTTCGGTCATAAAGCGCAACACGTCAATGGTATATTTCATTACTGAATCTTTTCAAAGTTGTACAAATGTAGCAGTATCTAGTATCCCTCATGGAATATTGTCCCCACGATATTTTTTTTGAAAAATGGCCCATGGGTAAACATTTAATGGGAAAATTACATACAAATTACATACTGTATAATACATAGTATTATACTGGTGATAATTTTACCGCACTAGACAGCCGTTTCGAAATGCATTTCCTCATCAGTAGTGCTTGGACCAAAATTGTGAAACCAAAATTATTCCCAAAGGAGTTGAAGGGCCAACGTATATTTAATCAAATTTAGCTTAGATAATACTTTGCATGAGAGAGTATGCCATAGTTTTGGAGGGATTTCATATTTTAGCTAGCAGGAAATTGAAATTAATGGATGGATATTTTTAAGGACAACAATAACATTTATTCCGCCTGGTAGAACTATACTCCCCTGAGATATATTTTTACAGGATATAATTAATCCTTACAAAAAATACATGTACTCTCTCATATTGAAAATAAAGTTCAAAATGTTACCTGAAACCCGAAACACTTCATAATATGCATGATTCATAAGTTTTATAATCAGCGCTTTTTATCGACTGTAATATTGTAACGTCGCATAAGTAATTTTTTAGCCTTTCGCGACAAAAGCAAGATTTAATTAACGTCTTGGGACTAATTTAACTCGAACTGTTTCTTGAGAGAAATCCCCCCCACCCCCCAACATGTACAAGGGTCTCATGTTTTCCTGCAACCTAAACCTTTCCAATTTGACCTTGGTTTACAAATTTGGACCAGGAAGAGTGTGCATGTGAAGTTTTATGATAGTCGTCCAAAGCATTTGTGAGATATGACCCATACACATACTTTTTCACGATCTTGACCTTTCCATTGACTTTCAAGGTCATGACACACCTTTGGATCATGATTATCCATGTGAGGTTTTATGACAGTCGTCCAAAGCAATTATGAGATATGGCCTGGACTTAATTTTAATTTGGATAACAGATGGACAGACAGGCATGGCGAGTCCTATATAACTCCTCAAACTAGTTAAGGGGGAGGGGGGGGGGGGATTCGCCAGTATTTATTTTTATTTTTTTAATAAAAATTAAACATGATGTCAAAATGCATGCCTTTATAGTTTTATTTGGTTTTCTATATAAACATACTTATTATTATTATAATTATTATTATTCTACCTAAGAGCACAATGTAATCATAAAACAAAAAGAAAAATCAACAAACAAAAATCTCTAATAGAACAACCAAAATATTGATACATAAATTTATAATAAAAATGACAGATTTTACAGACTCTTCTGTACAACAATTAAACAAATCACTCAAGTACTATAAATAAAGTTTGTAAATAAAAATATTCTGTCCAGAGATGACAACAGGGAATTTTGATTCTATCCTGGGTTTACAAAGTATTCAGTCAAGTCCAAAGTCAGTTCAGATCATAAGTGGCCCATTGCATATCTTACTCCAGTCAATGCTCAGTAAAGTCCAAAGTCAGTCCAGATCATAAGTGCTCCATTGCTTATCTTAGTTTCAATGAAGTACATTAATTGATAGTACAATACTCCAACATTGGATAGGAGGCTATTCCAATCAATGCTAACCTAAGCATAGGTTACCCCACCATAGCAGATTTGCCAGTACCATACCTTTGGCAGTTATGTAGACTGAACCAATAAAATATAATATGTCTTGCTCAAGGACATACGATGTAGCGTGGTTGGGGCTCAACCCCGTGACCTTTAAATCTAAAGATGACAACCTTAACCACTAAACCACAGATTTCCTAAATGCATGTCTGTCCTGTCAATATAAGGCAATTTTGCTAAACCATAACAATAAATTTACTCAAGGCAACTAATGCAATCTGGCAGGAGTTTGAACATAGGATCCTTGAATCATTAAACCTTAATCACTTAACCACACATATTCTAAATTCATGAACAATGTTAAGTCAATTTTGCTAAATCTTACAGAAGATAATTAACCCAAAAACAACTTATGCAGTCTGACTAGGCCTAGAACTCAGGATCCTTGAACCATTCTACCAGGTATGAACATAATATGTTTAAGACAATATTAAAGCAGGCATTTAAAAATTTCATTTTTCTTACAGGATAAAAAATATACTCAGAACAACTAATGCAGTCTGTCTGGTCTTCGAACCAAGGATTTTGAAAATCAAAAGTCCGTAACCTTAATCAGTCTTGTCACTTTTCTCCACAATATGTTCTATCAAGGCAGTCTTTTAAAAATTTTGTTTTCTCGTTAGGACTGTCATTAATAGATCGATATATCATTGATAAAAGCTATTGATACAATATATCGATACATTTTTGAGTATCGATATCAACAAAAATGGCTGCCAGTTTATGGCTAAGGAAGAAGTAGTCAATGAAACTGGTTTTAAATGTATTATAAAATATATTTTTAGAACCTGTCATTTTAATTCTAAACTGACATGCAAAGTTTATGCTGAGTGCATATAGTATTAGAAACATTTAAAATGACACCAGACATGCAAAATATTGGTGGTAAATTATGTTTATCAAAGATCCAACAAAACATAAACTATTTTATTCACAATTCCAATATTTCGATGTATCGATACATTTATCAGTTGATCTATCAGTATTGAAATTTCTATTAATCACAGCTCTATTCCTCTTACAGGATAACAATTTACTCAATATGCAGTCCTTCGAACCCAGAATCCTTGTTTCAGATATAACCTTAATCATTCTCCACAATATGTTGTAGACACTTTTAAAAATTTTGCTTCATCTAACAGGATAAAACCTTACTTTTCACATTTTATATTCACAAACTTTATTTCAAGTACTCAATTTCTGCTCTTTAACAATAAAAAATAAATTAAAATCTACCCTACTTCATAAAATATGTTCAGCAGCAAGTTCAGTTGCTTTTAAATTAAGATATTAAAAAAACCAAAACTATTAAAACAATATACGCTCAAATTACATTAATAATTTCTTCTGATTTTTAACATAACATCAAAACAAATTTTCAGGAAAACAAACAATAAACAAACTAGCACTAATGTTTTAAAACTAATTCAGGATAAAAGTTGCACTTAATTCTATAATTGACAGATCACTGGCTACGCCCACAATGTTCCGACAAAGGTTCAGCATGCTTGAATTACACACAAAAAGAATTAAAACTTCACCCAAATTGTGCCATCTATCAAATTTAGCTTAGATAATACTTTGCATGAGAGAGTATGCCATAGTTTTGGAGGGATTTCATATTTTAGCTAGCAGGAAATTGAAATTAATGGATGGATATTTTTAAGGACAACAATAACATTTATTCCGCCTGGTAGAACTATACTCCCCTGAGATATATTTTTACAGGATATAATTAATCCTTACAAAAAATACATGTACTCTCTCATATTGAAAATAAAGTTCAAAATGTTACCTGAAACCCGAAACACTTCATAATATGCATGATTCATAAGTTTTATAATCAGCGCTTTTTATCGACTGTAATATTGTAACGTCGCATAAGTAATTTTTTAGCCTTTCGCGACAAAAGCAAGATTTAATTAACGTCTTGGGACTAATTTAACTCGAACTGTTTCTTGAGAGAAATCCCCCCCACCCCCCCAACATGTACAAGGGTCTCATGTTTTCCTGCAACCTAAACCTTTCCAATTTGACCTTGGTTTACAAATTTGGACCAGGAAGAGTGTGCATGTGAAGTTTTATGATAGTCGTCCAAAGCATTTGTGAGATATGACCCATACACATACTTTTTCACGATCTTGACCTTTCCATTGACTTTCAAGGTCATGACACACCTTTGGATCATGATTATCCATGTGAGGTTTTATGACAGTCGTCCAAAGCAATTATGAGATATGGCCTGGACTTAATTTTAATTTGGATAACAGATGGACAGACAGGCATGGCGAGTCCTATATAACTCCTCAAACTAGTTAACGGGGGGAGGGGGGGGGGGGGATTCGCCAGTATTTATTTTATTTTTTTAATAAAAATTAAACATGATGTCAAAATGCATGCCTTTATAGTTTTATTTGGTTTTCTATATAAACATACTTATTATTATTATAATTATTATTATTCTACCTAAGAGCACAATGTAATCATAAAACAAAAAGAAAAATCAACAAACAAAAATCTCTAATAGAACAACCAAAATATTGATACATAAATTTATAATAAAAATGACAGATTTTACAGACTCTTCTGTACAACAATTAAACAAATCACTCAAGTACTATAAATAAAGTTTGTAAATAAAAATATTCTGTCCAGAGATGACAACAGGGAATTTTGATTCTATCCTGGGTTTACAAAGTATTCAGTCAAGTCCAAAGTCAGTTCAGATCATAAGTGGCCCATTGCATATCTTACTCCAGTCAATGCTCAGTAAAGTCCAAAGTCAGTCCAGATCATAAGTGCTCCATTGCTTATCTTAGTTTCAATGAAGTACATTAATTGATAGTACAATACTCCAACATTGGATAGGAGGCTATTCCAATCAATGCTAACCTAAGCATAGGTTACCCCACCATAGCAGATTTGCCAGTACCATACCTTTGGCAGTTATGTAGACTGAACCAATAAAATATAATATGTCTTGCTCAAGGACATACGATGTAGCGTGGTTGGGGCTCAACCCCGTGACCTTTAAATCTAAAGATGACAACCTTAACCACTAAACCACAGATTTCCTAAATGCATGTCTGTCCTGTCAATATAAGGCAATTTTGCTAAACCATAACAATAAATTTACTCAAGGCAACTAATGCAATCTGGCAGGAGTTTGAACATAGGATCCTTGAATCATTAAACCTTAATCACTTAACCACACATATTCTAAATTCATGAACAATGTTAAGTCAATTTTGCTAAATCTTACAGAAGATAATTAACCCAAAAACAACTTATGCAGTCTGACTAGGCCTAGAACTCAGGATCCTTGAACCATTCTACCAGGTATGAACATAATATGTTTAAGACAATATTAAAGCAGGCATTTAAAAATTTCATTTTTCTTACAGGATAAAAAATATACTCAGAACAACTAATGCAGTCTGTCTGGTCTTCGAACCAAGGATTTTGAAAATCAAAAGTCCGTAACCTTAATCAGTCTTGTCACTTTTCTCCACAATATGTTCTATCAAGGCAGTCTTTTAAAAATTTTGTTTTCTCGTTAGGACTGTCATTAATAGATCGATATATCATTGATAAAAGCTATTGATACAATATATCGATACATTTTTTGAGTATCGATATCAACAAAAATGGCTGCCAGTTTATGGCTAAGGAAGAAGTAGTCAATGAAACTGGTTTTAAATGTATTATAAAATATATTATTTTTAGAACCTGTCATTTTAATTCTAAACTGACATGCAAAGTTTATGCTGAGTGCATATAGTATTAGAAACATTTAAAATGACACCAGACATGCAAAATATTGGTGGTAAATTATGTTTATCAAAGATCCAACAAAACATAAACTATTTTATTCACAATTCCAATATTTCGATGTATCGATACATTTATCAGTTGATCTATCAGTATTGAAATTTCTATTAATCACAGCTCTATTCCTCTTACAGGATAACAATTTACTCAATATGCAGTCCTTCGAACCCAGAATCCTTGTTTCAGATATAACCTTAATCATTCTCCACAATATGTTGTAGACACTTTTAAAAATTTTGCTTCATCTAACAGGATAAAACCTTACTTTTCACATTTTATATTCACAAACTTTATTTCAAGTACTCAATTTCTGCTCTTTAACAATAAAAAATAAATTAAAATCTACCCTACTTCATAAAATATGTTCAGCAGCAAGTTCAGTTGCTTTTAAATTAAGATATTAAAAAAACCAAAACTATTAAAACAATATACGCTCAAATTACATTAATAATTTCTTCTGATTTTTAACATAACATCAAAACAAATTTTCAGGAAAACAAACAATAAACAAACTAGCACTAATGTTTTAAAACTAATTCAGGATAAAAGTTGCACTTAATTCTATAATTGACAGATCACTGGCTACGCCCACAATGTTCCGACAAAGGTTCAGCATGCTTGAATTACACACAAAAAGAATTAAAACTTCACCCAAATTGTGCCATCTATCAAATTTAGCTTAGATAATACTTTGCATGAGAGAGTATGCCATAGTTTTGGAGGGATTTCATATTTTAGCTAGCAGGAAATTGAAATTAATGGATGGATATTTTTAAGGACAACAATAACATTTATTCCGCCTGGTAGAACTATACTCCCCTGAGATATATTTTTACAGGATATAATTAATCCTTACAAAAAATACATGTACTCTCTCATATTGAAAATAAAGTTCAAAATGTTACCTGAAACCCGAAACACTTCATAATATGCATGATTCATAAGTTTTATAATCAGCGCTTTTATCGACTGTAATATTGTAACGTCGCATAAGTAATTTTTTAGCCTTTCGCGACAAAAGCAAGATTTAATTAACGTCTTGGGACTAATTTAACTCGAACTGTTTCTTGAGAGAAATCCCCCCCACCCCCCAACATGTACAAGGGTCTCATGTTTTCCTGCAACCTAAACCTTTCCAATTTGACCTTGGTTTACAAATTTGGACCAGGAAGAGTGTGCATGTGAAGTTTTATGATAGTCGTCCAAAGCATTTGTGAGATATGACCCATACACATACTTTTTCACGATCTTGACCTTTCCATTGACTTTCAAGGTCATGACACACCTTTGGATCATGATTATCCATGTGAGGTTTTATGACAGTCGTCCAAAGCAATTATGAGATATGGCCTGGACTTAATTTTAATTTGGATAACAGATGGACAGACAGGCATGGCGAGTCCTATATAACTCCTCAAACTAGTTAACGGGGGGAGGGGGGGGGGGGGGGGGGATTCGCCAGTATTTATTTTTATTTTTTTAATAAAAATTAAACATGATGTCAAAATGCATGCCTTTATAGTTTTATTTGGTTTTCTATATAAACATACTTATTATTATTATAATTATTATTATTCTACCTAAGAGCACAATGTAATCATAAAACAAAAAGAAAAATCAACAAACAAAAATCTCTAATAGAACAACCAAAATATTGATACATAAATTTATAATAAAAATGACAGATTTTACAGACTCTTCTGTACAACAATTAAACAAATCACTCAAGTACTATAAATAAAGTTTGTAAATAAAAATATTCTGTCCAGAGATGACAACAGGGAATTTTGATTCTATCCTGGGTTTACAAAGTATTCAGTCAAGTCCAAAGTCAGTTCAGATCATAAGTGGCCCATTGCATATCTTACTCCAGTCAATGCTCAGTAAAGTCCAAAGTCAGTCCAGATCATAAGTGCTCCATTGCTTATCTTAGTTTCAATGAAGTACATTAATTGATAGTACAATACTCCAACATTGGATAGGAGGCTATTCCAATCAATGCTAACCTAAGCATAGGTTACCCCACCATAGCAGATTTGCCAGTACCATACCTTTGGCAGTTATGTAGACTGAACCAATAAAATATAATATGTCTTGCTCAAGGACATACGATGTAGCGTGGTTGGGGCTCAACCCCGTGACCTTTAAATCTAAAGATGACAACCTTAACCACTAAACCACAGATTTCCTAAATGCATGTCTGTCCTGTCAATATAAGGCAATTTTGCTAAACCATAACAATAAATTTACTCAAGGCAACTAATGCAATCTGGCAGGAGTTTGAACATAGGATCCTTGAATCATTAAACCTTAATCACTTAACCACACATATTCTAAATTCATGAACAATGTTAAGTCAATTTTGCTAAATCTTACAGAAGATAATTAACCCAAAAACAACTTATGCAGTCTGACTAGGCCTAGAACTCAGGATCCTTGAACCATTCTACCAGGTATGAACATAATATGTTTAAGACAATATTAAAGCAGGCATTTAAAAATTTCATTTTTCTTACAGGATAAAAAATATACTCAGAACAACTAATGCAGTCTGTCTGGTCTTCGAACCAAGGATTTTGAAAATCAAAAGTCCGTAACCTTAATCAGTCTTGTCACTTTTCTCCACAATATGTTCTATCAAGGCAGTCTTTTAAAATTTTGTTTTCTCGTTAGGACTGTCATTAATAGATCGATATATCATTGATAAAAGCTATTGATACAATATATCGATACATTTTTTGAGTATCGATATCAACAAAAATGGCTGCCAGTTTATGGCTAAGGAAGAAGTAGTCAATGAAACTGGTTTTAAATGTATTATAAAATATATTATTTTTAGAACCTGTCATTTTAATTCTAAACTGACATGCAAAGTTTATGCTGAGTGCATATAGTATTAGAAACATTTAAAATGACACCAGACATGCAAAATATTGGTGGTAAATTATGTTTATCAAAGATCCAACAAAACATAAACTATTTTATTCACAATTCCAATATTTCGATGTATCGATACATTTATCAGTTGATCTATCAGTATTGAAATTTCTATTAATCACAGCTCTATTCCTCTTACAGGATAACAATTTACTCAATATGCAGTCCTTCGAACCCAGAATCCTTGTTTCAGATATAACCTTAATCATTCTCCACAATATGTTGTAGACACTTTTAAAAATTTTGCTTCATCTAACAGGATAAAACCTTACTTTTCACATTTTATATTCACAAACTTTATTTCAAGTACTCAATTTCTGCTCTTTAACAATAAAAAATAAATTAAAATCTACCCTACTTCATAAAATATGTTCAGCAGCAAGTTCAGTTGCTTTTAAATTAAGATATTAAAAAAACCAAAACTATTAAAACAATATACGCTCAAATTACATTAATAATTTCTTCTGATTTTTAACATAACATCAAAACAAATTTTCAGGAAAACAAACAATAAACAAACTAGCACTAATGTTTTAAAACTAATTCAGGATAAAAGTTGCACTTAATTCTATAATTGACAGATCACTGGCTACGCCCACAATGTTCCGACAAAGGTTCAGCATGCTTGAATTACACACAAAAAGAATTAAAACTTCACCCAAATTGTGCCATTTAATGACGTCACTGACACTAGAACGTCATTAGTTGCCATAAAGCTGCTTTGTTACTGTCATGGTGGCCTGTGTCGGAACATTAAAGGCGTGGCCGGCGATATGTCAATTAAAGAAACATTTAAAATTTTAAGTTTTCAGAACAGCTAATATATTTTAAGGAACTTAGAATTGGAGTGGTACTCTTTAAGTTATGAGTAACAACCCCTAACTGTGCTAGATTAAAGTGGTACCCTCTAACCTAGTAATAGAGTGGTAGCCCAAAACTTATATTTTACTAACATAAATTACTGTGTACAAATTACAGTACTGATACTTTAGTGATTTTCATTTAGCAGTACCATTAATTTTAGATGATCTATCAACATAAACTACTGTAAATATACTTTATTTATAAGTACTGATACTTTAGTGATTTTCATTAGAAGTACTTATAGTACTGTTTTTCATTTAGCAGTACCGTTACATTTTAAATGATCCATTAAACAGAAATTACTGTAAATATACCGGTACTTTATTTAGCAGTACTGATTTTAAGTAATTTTCATTAGTGGTTCTTATACTTTAGAGATAATTATGCTTGATAAATAAAGCTAAATTTAATTGATTATTTTTGTGACAGAAACTATAATTTGATCATACATGAAGGTACTTTAACTAATTTAGATATACCAGTGGCAGTGCCAGTGAAATTGATATGTAATTTATATATGAAGAATAATGAATTTAGCAATACAATCAGCAGTTATTACATGTACAAAATTTATATACTACATGAAATAGTATGACATGTATAAATTGTTATAATGCATTTGTGGTGAAATTTGATTGTGCAAAATTAAGAAAAATATTGCAGCTCGGCAAAGTAACTATTCAAATGAGCAAACTGTTGTAATAAATAAAGAACAATGTTTTATATCGGCATAGTACCCGGTACATCTTCAAATGGGCAAACTGCTGTGTAAGTAAAAGAAAAATATTATAGCTCGGCATAGTACATAATATTCAAATGGACAAACTGTTGTATTAAATAAAGAACAAAGTTTTATCTCAGCATCATACCCAGTACATCTTCAAATGAGCAAACTGCTGTGTTAAAAAAACAACATTACAGCTAGGCACAGTACATCTTCAAATGGGCAAAGTTAAATTGTTGTGCAAAATAAAGAACAATGTTACAGCTCGGCATAGTACATCTTCAAATGGGCAAAGTTAAACTGTTGTGCAAAATTAAGAGCAATGTAACATCTCGGCATAGTACATCTTCAAATGGGCAAACTTTTTAACAAGCATCAGTCAGGAAGAGACCAGTCTTTTCCTACAACTGAACAGATTGATGAGAATAAAAAGAAGAAACCTACAAACAAATGTACAACAAAAATGACATTAGGTCATTTCAATATCAAACACAAAATGTCATTTCAATGGACAACAGCTACAACAGGTTTCATGCATGCCATTTGAGGATTAATTATTGACACACTGACATAAATACATTATCAAACTCCAGTTTTACAGTCATTCCATAACTAAGATAAATAAATCTGGCAAATAAGAAAACAGAATAATTTTGGTGATTTTCAATTCATTAAAAAAATTAAAGGTGTAATCTTCAAAGATTAATAGAATCTTGCACCGGTAACAGGGTAGGACAGAGATATCTCAAACTTGCATGAATATTTTCAATGTCCAGAACTCGCTAAACCTCGTTCTGGACATTAAAAATATTCATCGGAGTTTAAGATATCTCTGTCTTACACTGTTACTTGGTGTAGGATTCTTTTTCTCACACATCTGCAACTTAAATATGATTTGTAAACAAAAATTGCATCAGTTCAGTTCAGTTTTCATGTCACCATCTGTGCCTACTGAAAATGACGTAATCAATTTTTGTCGACGTTCTCACGTTAAATGATTATGACATCATCAATTAAGCTTGTGTAAGTGATTGTGACGTTGGGGTTATGACGTCACAATGAGCTAAACAGCGTGTGTAGCTTGTCTTAAACAGGGTGTGTAAGACAGAGATATCTTGCACCTAGCAACCAATGGAACAACTCGGTGATGTATGGGAGAAATCTTTAACCCTTCTAATATCTTCAATCTAGTTTTCTGGGATAATAAGACAATGACATGAACCATGGTCTAAATTTGCACATTGTTTTGGTGGCTTGTTACACTAAATTAATTTTTCAAGAACCTTTTCTATTACATGCAATACATGTATATTTTGTTCAGAAACAGCATACGAGTGCTGGAATGATTGTGAAATGGGGAAAGAATTTTAAGATGCAAGGCCTTTACATGTCATCTGAGGGACTGTGTAATAGAATATGGGGGGGGGGGGGGGGGTGGATAAATAAAGTTTCTGGACTTGTGTGTTTATAAAAAAGTAAAAATCTTAAAATACTAAATATTACAAAAATATCCACTTTTCTTTAAAAAAAAAAGAATTCTCTGAAGCATGCAAATTTTAGTTAATTTAAATACTGGTACTATATATTACAAAAATATCCATTTTCCTATATAAAAAAAAATTCTGAAGCATGCAAATAGGAGTAAAACCTAGATTTCAAAATCTGAAATTAAAAAAATTACCCATTTTTCCCATAAAAAGAGGCCCAGTTATCTTGTGTATGTTATCATCTTATAAATTAAATATAAACATAATGACACAAGAAAAAACAATGAAACAAACAAGATTCAATTAATCCAACATCCTTCAAGTGACTAACATAAATACATGAAACACAAAACTCTAGGAATGAAAAGATACGCCTATCCCTCACAGGGCTACTATGCCCCTTTTTTGGTATTATAAATGGGTCTTCTGGGGACCTTAGAATTGGGAAAATAGATGTTGTTTCATGAAATTTTGGGAACGATTTAATCCGAAAACCATGTGAAAGTTACAATTTTCTACTATGTTCATTAATATTGGAAAAATTCAGTAAAAAAATATTTGGGTAAAAAAATACAACATGTTAGTTACAAAATTTTGGAATAGGGCCCATTTTCATCTCCAAATTCAGCTGTTACAGCTGCAGTTGTATTGCATTTCACCCGTACACACCTCTAACAGCTTTTAACTAATATACATATACATGTATTTAAGAAACAATTAAAATCCAAGTCTGGCATTCCTATATATAGGAAACGTGACAATAACAATGTAAAAAAACACACAAAGACCTGAGCTCAATCAAACACTTTCTTTTTTCCAAAACTTTCCAGTCTGGCAGTAAAAAAAACCCAACAAAAACATTGTAAACAATAACAATTAATCCGCATGTATCTTTCTCTCTCTCAGACACAAACACACTTTCTGTCTCTCCCGAGACGTTCTCTCTCTCTCTCGCTCACACACAAAAATACAAACACACATACACTTAGGCCAACATAAATACAAGTAGATAAACTTATCATATATATAGGAGAGCGAGAGAAATTAAAACTGCTCAAGGTTTGTATCCAACTTCTTCTGATAAGAAAAACAATATCTTTAAAAAAAATAAATGTTTTCATACACTAATTTCAATACTTCTATGATGATTTCAATGCTAAAATATTGGTACATATAATGCACATGCATTTGTTTTTTTAAGGTAATGCACACTCTACTAAATAAAAAGAGGGTCATCATAAATTTTCATATTCATTAGGTGATACAACTTATCTATTTTCCATGGAGTAATCATAGATCTGTATTCATATGGCGACACACACTCTTGGCTATCTAAAACAGTGGCCATTACAAATATAATGTATCCAATCAAGGCATTACACGATGTATAATTTGTTTTGTAAACGCATCATGTTACAAAAACCAGAGATCCACCGAACACAAGTCTCGTTTAAAAAGTTCTGCTGAAAAATGTTCACAACAAACAGCAATGGCTGTATGACGGCTTCCTCTGGCACTTTTCACGTCAGACAAAGTTATAGGAATACTGAAGTAAAATTACACATATCTGAAGCAGCAGGTGTCTGTATATGATAGCGAAGCGATGTCCGATACAGGTCAAAATACCACAGTGTTCAATCTAGGATTTTTCAGAAGGGGTCATTTTTAAAAACGTTTTTCTAAAACCCTATAATATTTAACATTTATGCATTCATGTAATGTTAAATATTTTCCACTAAGGCCTTAACACTGGGGTCATTTGGCAAACTAAGGGACCAATGGCCCTATCAACAGTCCTGTTAAATATTTCCCACCAAGGCCTTAATACAGGGGTCATTTACAATTGCCTCATGACCCCTGCTAGAATGAACACTGAACACCTTCACATGGAATATATCAAAACTTTCTTATCACAGTACTTTACATGGACATTTATTTGGTAATTCACTATAATACTAGTATCCGTGGTTTTGCCGACTTCATAAAGGAATGCGCTAGCTCCGTCATTAACTTCTGGTCATCCGACTTTCCACAAGCAACTTTTTCAAATGTCACATCCAGCTAAAAAGATATAAACATAGTACATTTTGTATTGTGAAATATATGCGCTCTCAAGTTGTATCATGAATCGTCACCTTTTAAAGAACTTTCTCTCTAAGTGGTTGGTTTTCTTGCCAGTGTACATTACATGGATCTGTCGGAGTGCATGAACACATGCAAAATGCATCTGTCGGAGTGCATGAACACATGCAAAATGCAGCAGTTACAGGGAAGTAACTTGTACATCATGGAGGTTTTAGTTATGGTGAGCAAACTTGACAAGGTATGCACGAAATAAAGGATATTATGACGAAACAAGTGGCACTTTGCTGAGTGACAAAAACATTATATTTTTTTATAGTTCACATGGTACCCTGTACCCTGTCAAAGATTAATGTACCATTTGACGATCTGCAGCTCAGTGGCCATATGCCATATCTTACTAAGACCCCCATATCAGACCAAGTGTTCTGTTTATCATTCAGGGCTCTCTCTCACCCTTTATGTGAATGGGGCCTGGGCCTTTGCAATTGTGAAAAAAGCATCATAATGACCAAAATAGTAAAAAGAAAAAAGTCCAAATATACTGGTTTTAAAGCTAAAATTTCAGAAATTGTGTAAATTATGAAAATTATTGTGAAAAATGACCCAGCGAGACCCCTGATCATTATACTTAAAATTTCACCATTTAAAACAAATAATGCATTACAGACATTTGCCCTAAATATGACTAAAAATACATTCCTTCAAATACTTCCACTCATGACATCACATAATATTCCCCAATCAGACAAACCTATGTGAGGCCTAGGGATACTGTCAAAAAAGATACTTTAAATGAGTTACGTTACGAGTAGTCGATATCAGACAAGTGACACAACATTTCCAACCTGGCATGTGCCGTGCGGTCAGTGATATGAATCATGTGCTTTAAATTTAAACCATATCAGAGGATGCAGATACTACAAATTTACTAAAAAAGTATATGATAAAATATGTTATAACTGTAAACGACAGCTGCAAACTCATTCAAGCTACCTGATCTTACCTTATTAACAGATTTAATGGGAGTTTCTGAAAACCTGATTCTCTTTATGGACTTTCTTGGTTGAATTTCCTGAAAGAAACATTACAAATTATGATTAATTTTATAATACTGTATGTAAGCTAATATGGCCAATTGGCCAATCTTTAGTTTTCGGTGAGCTCTGACTACATTGTAAATCTGACTCTGTCACTCTCTCCATTATATTTTATTCTTTGAAATAATACCAATATTTTCAAATACAATGCCTCAAGTTTTGTTATTACAATTACTATATTGACTCAAGTTTTGTAAAACATGACCAATGTTTTTCGTGGCCAATGCTAGTATGACCCCACCAACCACATCTGGATTGAACAAAGCTACATTAACAAATTTATCATATAAAATTTCTCAGTACAGAACTCACTTCTTTCTTGAATTTTTTCTTTGCTTTTGGCAATGCAAATACATCTTCCAAGTCTTCCTCTGCAAGTGTATCCTTGATAATGGAGGGCGGTGAAAACAAAATACTTGTATCCCCAATCAGGGATTTACTCTACAAAAACAAGACATGTTATGGTGAAAATAAAATTAAATTAGTGTACTCTATGTACATGCAAAATGAATTATTCTAAAAAAACTATCCTTCATTTATTTAAGGGGTATAAACATTTAATAATAACTTATTACAGGGTTCGTACAGACATTTGGACTAAAAATTTAAGGACTTTTTAGGGTCTCGGTTGCAAATTTAAGGCCAAATTAGAGGGACAATTTTATAAGAAAAACATTGGTGCAAAGACAATTAAATCAATGAAATTATAACTTACATGTCCATAGTTACAACACTTGAAGTGGGGTTTAATTTTGGGCGTTCGGGAGGGCCAGGTACCTTAAAATTGCTCATTTCAATGTAACTTATTTATTTATTTTGATCAATCTATTTACAACCATTTAATATCAACACCTAATTGGCAAAATTCAAGGGCTTTTTAGGGTCAGACTTGTTTTTAAGGTCTTTTGAGGGCAAACCTCAAAATCAAAATTTAAGGACTTTTACAGGCCTGTACGAACCCTGTATTAGACTACTGCAAAAAAAAAAAAAAAAAAAAAAAAAAAAAAAAAAATGTGTGTATATGTACTGCCATCCATAAATAACAATACAAATTGATATTTCCCATGGGTTTGCATTACAATAATCAAATTTTGTCTGTACATGTAGAATTGAAATATTGAAGTTTTTCCTGTGTTTGAAAATGATATCTTAAATTCAAGATTAAAATGCATGCAATAAAGTTGTTTTTCTGAAAATCAATTTTTCTTGAATTTTTTTTTTTTTTTTTTTTTTTTGATTTTATCAATACATGTAATGTACACCAACAGATTGTGTGGTCAGGCATTATATAACATACCGGTGTTTCTGGTGACATAAGTAATTCCGCTCCTGGTATCAATGGTTGGTGTTCTGTAGATGACCATTTACTAGCCAATGACTGTCGGACTTTCCTAGTTCCTTCAATCTAAAACATGAACAAAACAGAAACACAAAATACATGAATGAATGAAATGTTACATCAAAATCAAAATTATTTCGTGAATTAACAAGTGGTGTGGAGTTGTGATTCTTCCACTTATTTCAAGACAGTCAATTATGATATCGTGGACAAAACTCAAGTACCAAGAGAAAACAACTCCACTTCTACAAGCCAAATGTTAAACAAACTGTCTTGCATTAAAATCTACCCAAATGGGATTTGAACCTAGGTGGTAGGTAATGCACATACTGCTACCAAGGCCCCTTCTGATTGCGAGAAATCACCAACTTCAAGTGAAATTGCAAAAATCTATATCTTTGTAATGTAATAATGGCAGTGAACATTGATTTGACGGTCCTTTGGTATGTGGTTACCTTTCACCACTTTTTTTTTTTTTTTTGTCTTCGGTGCCAGAGTCGATTGGAGTAATGGCGTTTAACATCCCAATAAAGAATATTTCACTTATATTGAGACGTCGCTACCTATAGGCCTGAATGTTGCACTGATGGCACTATACAGTACAGTTCTTTATTGTGCCACACCTACTGTGGCAAGGGACCTCGTTTATTTTAAATAAAGTTCACATCCAAAAGCACCTTGACTTTCATTTGAAAATGTTGAGTGCTTGGCAAAGAACAGTTACTACCCACTTTCAAGTCTTGGGGCGGACTTGGCTGTGGATCGAACTCTGGGGTGCAAGAATATATAGGATATAATACAGACCTCCTTTCCTGTTTTCATGGTCCTTTGTTTGAAGTTTTCTGGTGTTGGAGAGAGGTAGCTTCCTAGATTAGACAAGTCGCCATCATAACCAGTATCCTCTCTTATCATCTCATTTAAATCTGCTACCAACTGTGTTGGACTCTAAATATTAAATACGTAACAATGTATTATAAGCCAGGTTGGAAAGTTATTCATAGACATTACAACAAGGTTTCAGCACATGTGTAGCAAAGCCCAGAAAATGTATATGAAAACATGAAAACATTCAAACTGAAAACTTCCTGGTGCAAAATGATACCCAAGTTTCTTCATGCTAATATGTTTACTGATACAATATGAGATGAAGTAGAGTGAAGTAATGTTTTTTACCCTTCAGTCAGGATTCTTTCATTTTCATTAATGCAGTCAGTTCTGGGATAATGGTTGAAACCGGTGTACCCAGAGAACACCACCAACTTTCAAGTACATGTAAGGGGGTACAAACATTTTGAATACGGGAGTTCCTTAATTCATACCTCTTAGTATTTTTCTCTAAATATGGGACATTTAAAAAAAAAAGAAGCCAATTTTCAAGGCAATTCAAGAGTCTAGCTTTTCCAGACCTGTATCAGGTTTCAATGAACTATGTTAGACTGCCACACCCATATTTGTAGTACTTAGTTCAGGGACCATAAAATTGAGAAAATTAATAAAGTAATGAAATTTTGTACCTTGACAGATAAAAACCTGATTGAAAGCATTGCATTTGACTTAATCAAATTGTGAAAATTCACCACCATTTTGGGGGAAAATACACAATTTTGGACTTTTTTTTAAATTTGTACCTTAAAATGGAAAATAAATTCTCAGTCCAATATTAAGCAAATCGCTTGTCCTTCTAAGTAAAAACTTACATAATCTTTCAAGCATTTTGCCCGTTTCTCAATTTCTGCCAATGCATTTTTGAATGGAGTCGGAGTTCTTGGGGTTGCCTCTAGAATAGTCCTTCTAATCCTTGGTGTGCAGGTAGATCTACAAAACATTTAAAATAATACATTAATATACTGTAAATACTAATAGTATATCACACAATAAGATCTTAGTTTTTTGTTTGGATGGCTAGGTGCATATTATGAATACAATATTGCTAAATTGATGAAATTATATGTCAATTTAATAATCTATCGCCGCTGAAATTCCATATTGATTATCGTTTGTTTACGTGCCGATAAATATCGGAAAAATAATCTGTGTGGAGAAAAGTCTTGATACATTGTATCTAACTCCCTAAAATCATGTCAGATGAAGCATTTTCAAATTACCGTGCTTAACAATGTAAGTTAAAGGCTTAAAAGACTGAAGCATATCTTAATTTATTATAAAATATCAAAACATATTTTTAATTAAAGTACTTACTTTGCCTCTGCTCTAGGGTTTGGTGTGTTCAATGCACGGTCATTGGTCGGAGTGGCATTTAACGGCTGGCTGCACACAGGGGTTGATGTAACTTTGCCAAACGGAATTTCAGGACTGTTCAAAAACTGTAACATTCAAAACACAATTTCAATTCATATTCAAAAGAATATTAAGACAACCGACATATCGCTGGCCATGCTTTGTATGTTTCAGACACTGGCTGCCATTACGGTACCAAAGCAACATCACAGCAGCCAATAAAGTACTAGTGTCAGTGAAGTCATTATACGACACAATTCAGGCAGAGTTTTTAATTCTTTTTGTGTGCAATTCAAGCATGCTGGGCCTTTGTCAGAACATTGTGGACATGGCTGGTGATCCGTCAATTGTAAATACTAGCTGCTTGTGAAGCTCTCTAATGTTTATTTCATTATATTTTTTTATGTTCTTTAAATACAGACTGTTTTTTACCAGTATTTTATATGATCCCAGTTGTAAGATAATGGAAGATGGAAACTCTGACAAGGATGTTCAAGTCTGTATATCCAAAGCAAGAAGGCATTCAATGAGATGTGGAGAAGATCCAGGAATAAAGAGATTCAAGAGAAAGTTGGACATGGAGACAAATACTGCACTGGTCCCTATGACAGGTACAAATAAAAGTCTCTGGTGACAGCAGCCTTGTGTGCTCCCCAGCATTAAGAGATTAGGTAGATTGTCATATGATTTCAAAGAAATGTGCGATAGGCAAAAACCATTCTGTTAAATAGCCATATTATAATTAAGTAATGTTTCGCCATATATCAAGCATGAATTAGCAATTTCCATGTTTAACAACAGAGTCAATAATGAAATGTGAATTGAGTTGAGTAATGGTGTTTAACATCCCAGTCAAGAATATTTCACTTATATTGGACGTCGCCACCTAAAGTCGAAGGTGCAGAAATTTTGCCTGTGCGTTGCACTGATGGCATTATACAGCTGAAATGTTTATTGTGCCTTGCCTACCAAGAAACAGGACCTGGTTTATTTTAAGTTCCCATCAGAAAGAATTGTGAATTTTATTTCGTAATGCCGAGTGCTTGGCGAAACAACAGTCACTACCACTTTCAAGTGTTGAGAAGACGTGGCCGGGGTTAGAACCCACAACCTCCCACTTAAGGAGTGAGCACTCTACCAACTAAGCTACCACAGTGGTTAATAAGGAAATGTGGTTAAGGATGCTCATTTGATGTAATTAATGGAAACTGGGTAATGAAATTCAAGGATTTTTCTGTTGTTTTGTCAACACCCCCCCCCCCCCCACCCTTCATTTGGGGGACATAATTATACAACTCTGTTCATACTTGATATTCCAGTATTTACCCAAGCCTTAGCTTGTTTTACCAAACCTAAGCATAACATGTTTTGAACAAGATTTTTTGATTAATTTTTAAAATCACACATTACCTGAGATGGAGAGAATGGGAGATTTTTAATGGGTGTGCCTTTTGGGGTTAGCGGCTCTTGTTTAACCTCCTTCTTTCCATGGTTAAAATTGTCAAATTCTGGAGACTGATTCTCTAGATCTTCTGATGCGTCAGATTTAATCAGAGATGTTTCCGTCAGGTTATGCTGATCCGATCCTCTTCGGGATCTGCAGCTTGAACTTCTATGTGGGTTTTTCTGCTGTAAAGAAAATATTTAAAAGTGAAACAAAGAAACTAATTCAAAGCAGAAACAAGGAAACTAATTCCTAAGACCGGAGGAGTGATTCTCTGGCAAGTGGAACTTCCAAGTGGCCAGGCAATCTTTTCTTGCAAATAAACCAAAATTAAGGCATCTTTTAGGTATGGAAAACAAAAGTGCACTTTTTTAAAACTGACTTGCAGTCACTTACATACATTAGTGTTATTAATAACCATGTTGATGATGTAAAGTGTCCAATGTATTGCCTGAATTGGTAACAGTATCATGAACATTTTGTGACGCAGAAGTAATATCTGTTCTCTAGTCACAAAAGTTCAAATTGAAAGTGGACAAACTGGCCACCATTTACAAGTTTTAGGTTGCCAAACACAATTCCAGGTAGATTTGGCCACCATTTTAGTAGACAAAATTGAGGACTGAGTTACTAATATTAATCTCCTAAACTTTGTTTGTGGGGGTATAAAAGATAATATTTATTTTACAGGGTTAAATCAATGTTCCAGGCTTTACAGGCTACATGTATGTTGATGTATCCTGCAACATGTGTCATGTGACATGTTATGCCACACAAAAACAATTTATCTATTTTACTTGATTTAAAGTATTAAACATTACTTTTCTTCTGTGTTTGCTCTTGCGAAGAATTGCAGGAGGCGTTGAAAATTTACATGTCACTGGTGACGTAATTGGAATCAGTCTCCCTGGACTCTTCAGCTTTTTGATTGCATTACCATCGAATCTATAACCTGTAAATAAATACAAGCCAATACAGTGAATTAGGATCCCCGCAAACTGGTTCTTTTTTTGCCATCTGAGGAAAATTAGCAAACCAATCGCTTTAACGATATGTGCATCTCCTATACATATGTTGATACTTTGCACCAAGCAGTAATTTTGTTACATTTTTTAAAAACTACTTTCTGCCTTTTAAATTGGGAAAAGTTCTGAAATACAAAAAACTGCATAATGACATATTTGCAATAGCTTAGGATCCTCAATGCAAAGACGTTATATTGTGACAATATCTAGTATATCACTGTTGTTTAGGGAAGTTTAGTTATCAAATTGGGAAAATTTAGTCATTTTCCCCCAGGGGAAACTACCTTTATTCGATAGTAATTTTAGGCAAACAAAATCACAGCCAAGTTTTGTGAAATAGTGCTTCATAGTTTTGGAGAATTAGTGCAGACAAGAATTTCAGACAGATGAATGTGTGGAAACTTGAATTTAATATCCCTGGGTGGGTGGGTGTAATTATCAAATAATGCCATTTTATTCAAATCTTAATGTAAACATCTACTATCTGCTTAATTTTGAATTTCTTACCAAAGAGAAAAGGGATTCACCTATGCCCCAGATACCAAATAAAATTTGCGAAGTTGGTTATTTTTTTTTTAAATTTCTGTGTAAATTCAGAACATTCTTAAATTTAACTCTAAATTATTTATTTCATCGTGATATTCAAATCTTTTATATAATTTAAATGGGTTAATTTGATTGATTGTGGTCTTATATCCCAGTAAAGAATATTTCACTTATATTAAGACACCATCTCTTATTCTCTATGTTAAATACATGTACAAACATTTGTTTCAGCTCCAAGAATGTGTCATTTTCATAAAGTTGTCACTCTTAAGTAAACAATATTACAATGTGTACATACTAGCAACTTTTTCCTGAATATTTGTGAATTTGATGGGAGTGATACCAGAGCCAACACTGGTCCCATTGACGAGTTCAAGGGCAGATAACCCACTAAATCCAGAGGCTGGTGTTGTTTCTGGTTCAAATCTGAAATGCAGTGAGACAATAATATATTACATGTGTATTCATGCCGAGTATTGGTATTTGTCATTTCTGACAACAGCACTTGCAGTATATATTTCAATATGAATCTAAAAGTAAAATTTACAATTTCAACTTTTGATAGCCACATTAAAAGCACAAACTAAACTGAATTACACCTCTAACCTTTGATTAAGATGATCTGCCAAATAGCTATGTTTCCATTCCTGGTAGCCAAAATCGCCATTGGCTACTAATTTCTGAGGAATTCTTTCAAAAAGTAACCTATTTTAGCAAATTTGTGGAAAAATACTTTAAAAAGGACTATATTTTCACAAATTTTGGAAATTTGGCTACTAATAATTTTAAATTTGTGGAAACCTAGAAATAGTTTTGAAGAAGTCGGCAATACAGTCATGTAGATGTCAATATACATGTACAGTACATGCAAACTGTGCTACTTCTATGCCTTAAGTGCAAACTACCTTTCAACACCACATTTAATTGATTCGGCGAGTTGCATGTTGCTTAAAAGTTGTCTTAGCAATTTTTCCAGGGTTTTTCCTACCCCTATTTACTGCCGAATCCATTTGGTCTTTTACTTCGGTTTCATTTTTTTTTACAATTGAACTGTGTACGTTTTTCTTATCAAGAGCTTAGTATCATCACCTACCAATGAAAGCAGGACTGAGTGATTTAATGTCAATAATTTTCCAAAAAGAGTCAATTTGAAAATTTCCTTCCTAATATGTAGGAAAGGACCTCTATTCTGAATAAGACTGTTTTCTTATCAATCTTAAAGATGAATATAAACATATGTTCATGTGATGTGAAAAGTTTTTTTCAACCATCAAACAACAGGTTTGTACTAGTGCACATTAATGGTAACCTTTAGAATGCTAGCACACAATGTCACAGATAAACATACTAGACCACTCAGCTATACCAAAACAATTAGTAGAGGCGACCTATTGATGACCTTTAGAATGCTAGCACACAATGTCACAGATAAACGTCGCAATCCACACATTTATACCAAAACAATTAGTAGAGACCTACAACAATAAGAAATCTGTGAGCTACTGCTTACTTAGTATATCGCTGCTGTTAACTTTTACCATTGACCGTAAATGTCAAAAACACAAACTAAGTCTGTTAACATCTGGCATGCTTGAAATCAGTACCTGTGGCATGAGACCTCATTCTGCACTTGCATACAGAATTTTAAGTGGCTGTGTAGTACTTTTTAGTAGCTGCTAAGGAAACTGTTACAATTTTTTTTCTCTCTTGAATGGAAGAACAGAGGTAAACCAGTATACCCCTCTCTAGATCACCATCTTCTTTGAAACAGGGGTATAAATAAACAGTTGTACAGCGTAGTTGGGAAAATTGTGTTGTGGCAAGACAGAATATAACCGAAAATTCAAGGAGGGGGTGGGGGGGGGGGGGGTGGGTGTCGATCTATGCATAGTCCAACGGATGGTTTTTTTTTTTTTGGAAAAAGAAACAATGTACCAAAACCATGTATTGCTGAATTAAATGGTAGAAAATAATAATTTCATAAATATATGAAAAAGACAATCGGTAATTAAAATTTAAAAAAGTTGTACCCGATCGTTTTGTCATTTCGGATAGAGAGAAAGTAGAGTTTTGCAGATCCTACCGTCGCTATGAGGGGGTACATTCTAGTGGTTGTATGTAACTGGATTATTTGCTGTTAATCTGGGTTTTAATTAACTGCTGATTATCACTCACAATATTCTTGTTTCATGTTAATGGTGAAGTATGTACAGTTGCTATGCATAGTCCAACGGATGGTTTTTTTTTTTTTTGGAAAAAGAAACAATGTACCAAAACCATGTATTGCTGAATTAAATGGTAGAAAATAATAATTTCATAAATATATGAAAAAGACAATCGGTAATTAAAATTTAAAAAAGTTGTACCCGATCGTTTTGTCATTTCGGATAGAGAGAAAGTAGAGTTTTGCAGATCCTACCGTCGCTATGAGGGGGTACATTCTAGCGGTTGTATGTAACTGGATTATTTGCTGTTAATCTGGGTTTTAATTAACTGCTGATTATCACTCACAATATTCTTGTTTCATGTTAATGGTGAAGTATGTACAGTTGTTTTACCAGTTCCGAATTTTTACTACCGAATAATCTAAAATTTCAATCCCGTTCAATTAAAGGAATCGCAAAATAACTTTCTAAATTTGCTTCTACTTGAATGTATGGGCATTAATTGTTTAAATAATATAAACTTCAACCGCTTCCTAAATGTATGTGCAGGACAGGTCGACAGATTGTTGGTGACCTAGTTTAACGATGTAAACAAATCGTGATCACGGAAATGCTTTTTTCAAGAAAACATACTACCACGTGTTTTTGAGGACAGGTGTCAATATTTTGGAATCAGTAAACATTTGTATCATTACACCACATAAATTTTATTTCCTCTGCTTGTGGATGACGTCTGCAGCAGCGCTTATATGAAACCCTGTTCGGAACTGGTAAAACGACTGTATTTAAAATTTGCACACAACAATGTACGAATTATCTCCCTTTCACGAAAGTAAAATCTAATCGATAAACATTTTAAAATATGACACAATTGCCTCAACATCAAAATACGTTATCATAACCTTCAAAATAAATTTAAATTTCCGTAGATTTCACGAAGAATTAATTAAACAACCTGCCGTTGCTGTTCATATGATTTTACATCGTAGGACGCAAACTTCTCGAACTACTTTTTATTGTAAACATGAGATCAGTTCGCCAAATTGCAGAAATTATTAGATGCATCCTGTCGCAATATTTTACTAGATTCCGAAATGTATTCCGAAAATTTATTCCAAATGTGCATATGTAACCAAATGCATTACCCGTCTCAGAATACATACATGTATCTCACGATAAAACAGATATACTTCTTTCACGCTCATTTACCAGGCGCACTATTTCCAGGTGTACTCATATCTTATAATTTCATATAGCAAAGAAGCTCGATATCTTGGAAGAAAGCGATAGCAAAGTACGCGTTCACTTTGTTCACGCTGTACAAAAACCTGTTATCACTTTTAGTCAACCAGGGGTGTAGATCCCCCAGCAATGAGATGCATCTGTTTGGACGACCAATGACTTAACCATTAACCAAAAAACCTACCTATTTTGTTGGTTATTTACAGTTTTAACTTCTGCCAGTACAGGTCTGGTAGATACTGGTACAGACAACCTACCTATTTTGTTGGTTATTAACCGTTCTAACTTCTGCCAGTACAGGTCTGGTAGCTACTTGAACTTGGTTCTGGAACAGCCTTACCGGATGTAAGGCCTGTATATTTGTGGAGGTGCTCGGCGTGTAGGGATGGGTATAAACAAAAGGTTCACTATATCCCCGACTTCTGATCTCGTCCTCATACTTTCGTTTCATGGTGGAATTCCAATGATTTTTTATAGCATTATCAGTCCTATAACATAATGATATAGACAATTAAAATAACCCCAAATTTTAATTGTAACTAGATCTGTATCTTGTAAGCCAAATGTCCATACCCCATCACCCCTCCCTCAACATGTACAAGGATTTAATGTTTTCCCGCAACCTCAACCTTTCAGGCCCAGACATAATTTTACACGGACTGACGGATGGACAGACAGACATGGTATACCTATATACCCACTCAAACTAGTTTGCAGGGGATATAATAACCCAAAATTGTAATTGTTATAATCTAGAATTGACAGATTCTTTAAAACATAAAAATTTTAAACAGAGGATGACTTATGTCTTAGATGTGTATTTTGCCAACCAACATAAAATAAAGTACATGAACAGGTTTTTCAGTATCTATGTTTCAATTTCTTGTAACCAAAATTGTAATCAGCAACTAATTTCAATTTTTAGTAATTTCTGAGAATTTCTTTAAAAAAGTAAACTATTGTAGCAATTTATCTTTAAAAAATATAAATGTACTTTGAAAAGGGCTATATTTTCACAAATTTTGGAAATTTGGCTACAGAACTATATGTAATAATTTTAAAATTGTAGTGTTTATGAGAATAAATCTATTGCCACACAACTTAAGAGAGTTAATACAATCAAACCTGTTCTGGTATGATGCAAATAACTGCATCATGAACCTCTCATCACTTAGATAGGAGTTAAACTTCAGCAGAAGATATATGGCAGGCATGTATACATGTTGTAGGGTTTTCATTTGACCCTGAAATCCAAGGTCAAATTAAAACCCTACAACATGTAGACATAATGTACATTCCCTGTGCCATGTATACATAATGTACAAGCCCTGTGCCATGTATACATAATGTACAAGCCCTGTGCCATGTATACATAATGTACAAGCCCTGTGACATGTATACATTTATAATGTACAAGTCCTGTGACATGTATACATAATGTACAATTAATTCCAAACAAGACTCACTAACCTTCCAGGTAGATATTTGGCTATTTCTGCCCATCTATTGCCAATCTGACGATGTAAGTTGTAAATCAAATGATCCTCTTCTGCTGTCCAAGCTGATTTTTTAATATCTGGATTCAAATGGTTATGCCACCTACAATCAAGAAATTCAAATTGCTCAAATTAGTGCAATTATCACAAAACCTATACAATGTATTATACTTGACTTAATTCCATGTCTTCAAGTGGAGAATTGACGTATCGCTGGCATGCCCATGGTGTTCTGACAAAGACCTGGCATGCTTGAATTACACAAAAAAAGAATGAAAAATTTGAGGCGAAATGTGCCATTTAATGATGTCACGGACACAAGTATGTCATTTGATGCAGTGATGCTGCTTTGGTTCCATGATGGCAGCCAGTGTCCGAACATAAAAGGCATGACTGGCGATACGTCAATTGGACCAAAGATTAAAATGTATTTACCGGGTATATTTTTCATATTTCCACCCTAAGAGTTCATTTTTTCCCGTGAAAATTGGTGCCTCGATAACTACTGCAAGTGGTTTAAAGAGCAAGCTAATGGATCACAGGGCCTAAAACTGCCTAAGTTTCACTCCTTCTTGGGCAGTTGCTAGTGTGAGAAAGTGGGTTACAGTGTTCCATGTAGAAGGGACAATTAAACCCTTATTTTGCAAAAATGACACCATTGTCAAAGGATTAGTGAGCCATATTTACCTGCAATAAATGCAATTTTAAATATTGATATTCTATGGTATTAAGACATGTTTGGCCCCTTCTTTGACACTGGTGTCAGTTCACTTTACCATCAGGTTTTGACAATTTTGAATACATTGCAACCAAAATCATAAAGTTTGGACCAATATGGACCACGATTGTTGTGACAGAGCATGTGAGACAAAAATACTGGAAGGACAACAGAAACCCATTTAAAATATACCTTTCTCTACATTGTTTCCCTGTCCTGCCTCTCAGGTACTTAGATATAACGGTCCACCTTTTAGGTCCAAGCTGCTGAACCAGTTGAGCAACTTTTTCGTCTTCCTATAACATATAAATTTATATATAAGACAAGATTTTAACAGTGGGCAAACTGGTAGCGGTTAACAATTTTTTTCCAAATAAATCTTACCCCAGGGCTTTTTGACATAAAATTCTGAAGACCACAAAATATTTCTTCACTTGTCCTATAGGACAAGTAAAACGGCATTAAAATACATGTATACTTCTGCTTTGAGATTAAATGTATATACATGGATGTCAAACTTTTGAAGTGGTAGGCCAATTTATAAAATAGGCAATTCAGACTTTAGGAACACAAAAAATTATGCAAATTTTGATTTAAACCACCTGAAAAACAAAGTACATGTAGCCAGCGGTGGTGTGATTTTTCAGAATAACAGACTACTTTGCTAGCTACTATCCCAGATACTGAAAAATTGCTGTAACTGTACACTGTTCATGATAGATTGACAAATCATAGACAATGGGGTTTGCCGCTTTACCATGTGATACCCTCTAACGTCTGTGCAGAACACTTATTTCCAATAGATATAGAATCAAATAAGATGATGTTTTCCCGTGAAAATAACTTCATTCCGGGAATTTGTTAAGTTGACGTTTTCAAAAACGTTCAGCACAAACGTTAAGAGGTATTGATCATGTGGTACAGGGCGAACCCCATTTCCAAGTCATAGGCCCCTGGTTAGAGAATTTTTCAACCTTTGTAAATAAGCAGTCCTCTGTGAACCTAAAGAGTAGGGAAATTTCCTTCCAAATCTGAATAAAATTAGGTTTATCAGCTTCATCAAAATTATTAAAGTAGAAAACTGCAAAAAGATTTTGTGTGAAAATTGGACCTAATTCCTATTTAATATTTATGGATTTTCACAATTTGATCCCAATTTACACTACAGATTTTTACAGAGATACAGTTTTTTACTTTCTTCATTTCAAATTTGAAGAAAATCAGTCGAAAATCGAGTTCAAAATGCCATTTATACATTTTTGCTCTTTAAAGCAATGATTGGCATCTTGGCCATTGCTGGACAAGGTTGTCTGGTACAAAATTTAGTCTACCCCACATTTACAATAAAAAGACCTTCCAGGCTAAAATTGGATTCAATAGGCCCATTGGTTTCACTTTCAGAGGAGATGATTCAAGTTTACACACTGACACACAATCTTTGCTAGTTGAGCTAAATTTGAAATTCAGTGTTACCTCTTTTGTCCAAGGTCCTTTGATCAGTTCTGGATTTAAGACCTTAAACCAACGATGCTGACACTGGATATCTGTACGATCAGGGAAATAACTGGCAACTGTTTTCCAACTATGTCCACAAATCTCTACAATTTTCTTCAGTTTTTCATCCTGGAGAGAAAACGTTAATATTACAATAAAGTTCATTTGTAAAACTCAAAATTAAGACGCTTGCAATAAGTAACTAGAACGGTCTCTTAAGAGCCAAATTATTCCCCCAACATTAAATTTTTTCTGCGACCTTGACCTTTTCAATATGACCTTGGTTCAAGGTCATGACACACCTTTTGACCATGAAGATTATTCATGTAAAGTTTTATGACATGCAGCCATCAAAAGCAATTATGAGATATTGCCCAGACACAATTTTACATGGGACAGACAGTCCAGGGATTTATCAGGGTCTTTTGGGAAAAGGCCTTAAACTATAAATTGGGAAAAACTATCAACTTTTTGCTCATTTTGGGAAAACTTTGACATCATTTTTGATGCCATTAATGATTAAATCTAATGCTTTTAGTGTATTGAGTTGATTGAAGATTGAGAAAAGCAGCCACATCTATGGCCAGACTTCAGCTATGTATCTGGTACGGTTTTCTAATTGGGAATTTTCTCAACCCATTTTGGGGAAAAATCAATGTTTTTTCCATTGGGAATGGAACCGAATTTCAGCCCTAAATAGGCCCTTGATAAATCCCTACAGACGAACGGACAAACAGACAGACATCAGGGATTTATCAGGGTCTTTTGGGAAAAGGCCCTAAACTAAAAATTGGGAAAAACTATCAACTTTTTGCTCATTTTGGGAAAACTTTGATGCCATTAATGATTAAATCTAATGCTTTTAGTGTATTGAGTTGATCCAAGATTGAGAAAAGCAGCCACATCTATGACCATACTTCAGCTATGTATCTGGTACGATTTTCTAATTGGGAATTTTTTCAGCCCATTTTGGGAAAAAAATCAATGTTTTTCCATTTGTGAATGGGGCCGAATTTCGGCCCTAAATAGGCCCTTGATAAATCCCTGGACATAGTGATTCAGTTTGTGGAGGGTATAAAAATGTAAGTAGGATTGAAGGTGCACCACACTATCACATGTATTAAATATACTTAGGGGATAACTGTCTTGTAATTTTCGATTTGCAGACGTATATCGGTGGTTATACTGTCGCAAATTAGTTTTATTGGCGACGCGTCAGCGGAGCCAATAAAACGTTATTTGCGACAGTATAACCACCGATATACGTCTGCAAATCGAAAATTACAAGACGGTTATCCCTATTCTAATTCAAAACATACTTTGAAGGATATGGTAAGCATTTTCTGAAAACGATACTATAAATAACTCAGGGATTTTCCAAATCCATTTGAACTGGTTGAGACAGATCACACGAACCATTTCCCGCATTAATTTGATTTCTCTGACTTTTAAATCTGATTCTATGAAAAAGTAAAGTGCCTTCCGGATGAGACACGATCACTTATAGACACTATATTGATGACGTCATAATCATTTTACGCAAGAACGTCAACAAAATTCGATGACGTCATTTAACGAAGACACGGATGGTGGCATGATCTGATGCAAATATTTGTTTACAAATCGAGTTTTGGCATGTGAGTAAAAGACTCCTACACCACTAACAGTGTAATATTTTCAATGACAGGAAAATATTCATCCTCGATTGATATATCTCTGTCATAACCTGTGTAAGTTTCCATTAATCCAACAAGATGGTTCGGTACCGCATGCGCACGTGCAAGTACCCGGAAAATTTGCAGCAGTATATTGTGATTATACTGTTGGAATTTGCGACAGTATATCGGTGGTTATACTGTCGCAAATTTTTGACGTCAGCCAATGAAAACTGTTGTTACATACAGATTGAATTAGAATATGTGCTATATGTAAATTTATATTGCAAATACTGAATATATGCATTTTAATTTGAGAAAACAACACCAGAGCCGAGGTTTTATTTTAATAACTCATGTTGCAACATCGGTTCTATTGCAATATTGATTCAATGTCATTATTGATCATTGGTTGGTGGCCCTCAAGCATTTTTACAGATTATCATCGATTGTGATTTTGAACCAATGTTGGAACAATACTACCCAAGTTTTCCTCAATTGTTGCTTCATCAATATATTATTATATTCCATTAATTTAATATAAATACAACAAAAGAAATGAAATATTGTTAACTTCAACAGCCTGTTGTATTTAATCTAAAACTATATCTTTGATCAATTTTGAATTGCACACTGACAGTTTAAAATACATCTTTTAATTCACCAGTTACAAAGGTATAATGCTACAATACCTCTTCCTTAAACCATCTTCCTTTATTGATGGATTTTTGATGAGAACCTTGAAGAATATAATCGTGGTCAAAATGTTCACCTTCTTCGGAATCCTCTTCACTACTGTAAGACTGGCTGCTTAATGATGCAGTAGTAGATGTGCTGAAAGAAAACAACCAACAATTTAGAAAATGTCAGTCTATGAAGAGAATCTCTTCAAGAGATACCCCATAACGCTTCCGCTGAACAATTATTTTCATTGGAGATGGGACCGCTCTAGTTCATGTTTTCCTGTAAAAATGGCATAACTCCAGGAAATTTGATGTAAACATTTTCCAAACTGTTCTGCACAAAAGTTAAGCCTACTGTATGGGCTATTGATCATATGAAATTGATATATATTTAAACATATTAATAGAATCTATCACATCTTGTGGTGCAAGATAGGGAAATCTCAACTTGAGTTCTAATATATTTGGACCAGAACGAGACTTGCCAATTGCCATGTTCTGGACTGAATACATTAGAACGAGGGTTGAGATTTTTTTATCTGGCACTACAAGTAGTGATTGATTTTATTTCTTGCATCAGAAAGTACAATAAATTATTTTTCAATTTAAAATCAATTTTAACTTATCAATACACCTCTGAATTTGTTGCTAAAATTTACAGGAAAAACAGTGTGTAGGCTATCTTGAACAGGTGGGTACAAGATGGAGATATCAAGCACTTCTATTCAGTGCTCCAAGCAGGTTTTGAAAACTGGTAGCCACGTGGCTAATAATTCAAAAATTTCAGTAGCCATTTCAAGATTTTTGTCGCCAGGTAAAATTCTTGGTGGCCAAAACTTATTATTCTTTCTAATCACACCGCCCGTCGCTACTACCGATTGAATGGTTTAGTGAGATCCTCGGATTGGTTCCACCACGGGAGGCAACTTTCAAGACGGAGCGATGAGAAGACGATCAAACCTGATTAATTAGAGGAAAAGTCTAACAAAACCCAAATCAAAAAGTGATTTTTGCCGTTTGGCTGCCATTATGCTAAATTAGATCACGGTCAGTTATGCACTTTAAACTATTAAGTCGCCTGCTTTGATTCAAGCACTTTTAAGATATTATTGATGGCGAGACTATTTGTCAGGTTGGGTGACGGGTCATGAACCAAAATTTCCGGATTTCCTGATTTTAGTAGCCAAACTCAAAAAATTATTTGACATAATGGCGATCATCTGACAATTTGTAGTCACAAAACCCGATTTTTGGTGGCAAATTTCAAGTATTTGTAGTCACAAAACCCGATTTTTGGTGGCAAATTTCAAGTATTTACTAGGCTACTTGGAGCACTGCTATTTGGATAGATTTTGCTATCTGAGGTGCAAAAAAATATTTATATAGTATCATAGGTATAGTTATAATTTACATTCACATAATGCATGGGTATTGACTTTATCCATTTCGAGGGGTGCGTGTGTATTTTGGGAAAAACCTTCAGGTTTACAACCTGGGATAAAAATGTTTGCCACATTTGACATTTAAATCTTGACATTCAAGGCTATTCTAAATTTGCATTTAAAGTTTCAGAACCAATTTTTGATAATAGGAAAGAGCCAAAGATGGTTTACGATCAACTGACAAATTATGAATAGTCCAACACAGCAACCAGCAATGGCAGCATGAGTGACAACAGCCCTACCCATCCCACAATTATCTGCAAATGCAGATTCCCTGGGGAATGTCATTACCGATTTTCTTGATCTTTATAATAACCAAAGAATCCATATCTCAAATTTGCATAGTTGTAATAATATGCCATCGTCGAAGCAGTTTTTGAACAATCCTACACTTTTGAGAAACGCCACAACGAAGAACAAAAGCACGTGAAGCAATCTATGACGTCATCGGGCACTTTGCAAGTTGTCACAAGCGATCGCTCGATCTCCCCATTGTAGAAGCAGACCCAAAAACGGATCTTCTTTACGCATACATACATTTTATATGGGAACAAAAAGTAACTGTAAAAGAGTGTTTGTGAGTGACCAAATCTTTAACCGGTAGCTCTTCTGTCATCGAGAGCTTGCCATTGTTCAGGATTGTTGTTGACATGAACATATGATTGACCTCTTCAAGTAACTTACCCGTCTGACGGCAGATTAGACATGCCTATCACATTTAAGGGGGTTCTTTATCACTTCCATCACAAATCTATTAATGTTTCGTCAGTAAAATAGAAAGATAAAAGATCCTGTAATAGTAAAAGTTAATCTACGATGTCGATTATGGCGGTTAAATTTGCGCGCTAGACATGGATGTCGATGTAAACACGAATTTGATTGGTCAATATCTGTTTACGGAAATGACAAGAAGCACATTGTATTTTCCATAGATTACTGGCGTACCTTGTGGTCATTTGTCAAGCCTGATCAGATAAAACACATGTTATAGATCTATATCTCCTATATATAATCATATTTGACAACCGATGGATAATATTTCACCACTTTGTTAGTGTTTTGGTTTACGTAATTTATTAGCAAAAGACCATAAAGTAGATAATGGACTTCTGTTATATTAACTGTTTATTTACCTTTGCTGAGGTAATGATTGGTTATATACACTTCAAAAGGGTCTTATATATACACTTATGTATTTCCATCAGTGAGATATAGGACGTTTTTATTTTTTTTATTCATCAACATCACAGCAGTATATTATGTGCCCGGCGATTTTCAATAAATAAGTAAATAAATAAATATAAATAAGTTTACTTGTGTTATTAATTCAGTAAGACCAATAAACTGATAGATAAATAAATCAATCAATTAAATAAAGAAAGAAAATGAAATTAAATAACATAAATAAATATTTTATTTTGCCTCTTGAATTCGATCACGAAATAAGTTTACTCGGTGTTAATTTAAGACCAATAAACTGATAAATAAATGGAAACAATAAATAAAATAGAATTGAAAATTAAACAAAAATACATAAATAAACAAATAAAATAGAATATTTATTTATTTATTTTGTCACTTGAAAAATCAGGAAAGCGACACTGATATAATTATTTCCGCAATCATGCTCGGGCACGTGCACTGGCAAACTAAAAAAAAAATCAGTTTTAATCTTATTTTGCACAATATTTCTACTGGATCAATGAAATATAGGCTAACATGTTTATATTGCAGAAATTACAACGCAGTATAAAATCAACAGCATCAGAGGTCACCGTAAGGCCCTTTTCTTCGAGAATCAAATTATTATATTTCATATAAATCAAAAACAAAGATACTAATCAATGTCCGAACCATAATACAGAACCAAAGTAAAAACTTTGGAACCGACAAGTCAGGTTAGACACGTGAACTTCCACCAGAGAAATGAGACAGGTGCTCCGAAAGGGTAAGTACCTCCTGTTTAGCTAGCTACAACCGCCACGTGTGCAATCAAAATTGTGAAAGGAACATAGAACTATGAGATGCCAAATATATCCAGGGCAATCCTGGACACAAAGACGTCAAACTTATCAACAATACTGTGATAATAAAAACCGAGAGGATGGAAAAAATGCCATCAGACACCTTCATATTATTTGACTTACTTAAATTTAAAACTATGCAGAACATTTTTTTGTATTTTTGGGGGTTTGTCGTAATTTAAAGGCTTAATTAACACTGAAAATGACACGATTAACTATCAATTTACATGCTGGCATTACTAGCTTCGCTGACCTGGGAAACGCGAGGGTCCGAATTCCGAAAATCCTTTTCTGTTTCCACCAGCTATATTAAACTTTGACATATTCATCTATTTATGCACTAACAAATCTAGCAAACCATTAAGGAATTTCTTGGTCAATATTTATGAACTCAAACCCCACTTGTGACTTTTTTACAGACTGTTTTCATTTACTTTCAACACAGAAGCTGTTATGTGATGAACTGAGCCTAAGACTAGTCTTACACATAATTCGATACGGGGCAGTTAAAATTAGAAAGCCAGGTGACTGAGTGGTAAGATATCCACGGGTTCGAGCGCTACCAGATTTCGTGCAAGGTTCTTTAGCAAGATATTTGTTTTCTCATTAATCAAGTCAGTCCGACTACTTAATGAATGGTCACAGGCAAAAATACTGGGAACTGGCGTTACTACAAGAGGTGGGAGTGGAGATGTGTTGATAATCACTCTGGGATAAATATTGGCCTAATTTATCAATGGGTCGGGGCAGTATCTGACTATAAATTTTCATCAAGGGATTGGATTGAAGTGGAAAAGAGTGGTGGAGTAATCACGAGTGTTTTCGCCCAGTCAGGATTCTTTCACTTATATCGAGGCGGCCAGTTTTGGGATGGTGGAGGAAACCGGAGCGCCCGAGAAAACCACCGAACGTCGACAAGTGAAATGACAAAATTTTCCACTCCAGGATCTGTCCTTAGTGGGATTCTAATCTAGACCAATAGAAGCGCTGTGATCCAAGACCACTTGGCCATGGAGGAACCCCCTTCCCCTATTAACAGATTGGGACATGCAAAATCAATGTGACGGTGTTAGTTTAACACAGAGAGAAGTATTTAAGCTTAATAATTATCTATGAGTTGTAACATCAACCTGTGGGTTAATCAGGTAAACTGATAACATATTAGACAAAATGTTGATAACATACCCTGTACCCCGATACATGTATACATATAAAGTCATATGCATCGAATTATGTGATGATAAAAGCTTGTGTATTTATTTTATTTATCTCGGACTTTATTTTGTCTTTTTACATATGACAAAGGTAAGATTAAATGATTTTGTTTATTTTTATTTACGTAATTTTATATATACATTTTTCATACAAATTTTCACCATTGACATGCTTTTTTTTTAAAAAAAATAAAATTCAACCCGTCATTCCCGATTTTGTCAATATGCATGATATTTTAAGTCAAGTACATGTACTTGGAGACCTGGATAAATGATTGCGTTTTACGCCCCAGATATGATTACTGATGTCAGTTCTAATATTTGGAAAATTACAGTAAGTGATGAAAACTGCCAGCCTTTGATCATTGACCATGTCCAGGCGATTGGGTTTGAACTAAGGCAATGTACTTGAAGACGTGGATATGGGGTTTCGTTTTACGCCCCAGTTATGATTATTAATCTTATATTGGGACGGTCGGTTCTAGAATTTTTGGGGGAAACTACATTAACTGATGAAAATTGACAGCCTTTGACCATTGACCATGTGTCTAGGCGATTGGGTTGGAACTAAGGCAATAAAATGCACTGTGATAATTGGCCGACCTGTAGACATTCTCGCACAAGGATCTAGAGTAAAAAGGGTGATACGAAAACGGCCAATGAGACCCTAGTTCTAGAATGTAGGGGAAACAGGAGCGTCCTGAGAAAAATATCAACTTTTAACACGTGATCCACACACGTATCAAGTAAAAAGCACTTTGATAATAAGGGAACATTCTAGATAGAATATATGAGGAACAGGAGGCATTTAAGAATATATGGGGAATAGGAGGCATTTAACTATCAACATTTGACACGTTCTCGAACTAAACCAGACTTTTAGAAATAAGATTTTGAGACTGACTTTGTACATTATGTCACTTCTTAATATATTAAATAGTAATTTTTGTAAAATGAGACCACAATCTCGGGAAAACGAGGTGTTAAGTAATAATGAATATGGTTTAGTGCATGTATCTTACAGGCGAGTGTGTTTGGGACTCAATGTGATAAGAGAACGGTCAATGAGGCCCCAAATTCTAGAATGCAGGGGAACAGGAGTGTCTGGTGAAACTTCTCAACTTTTGACAAGTGAGCTGACAGACTTTCTCGCACTGGTATCTGTACAGGCCTGTGGGTTTGAGACTCAATGTGATAAGGGAACGGTCACTGAAACCCCAATATCTAGAATGTAGGGGAAATAGAAGTGTCCGGTGAAAACCCTCAACCTTTGACAAGTGATCTGACAGACTTTCTCACACCAGTATCTGTGCAGGTGAGCGAGTTCTAGCTTAGGTAATGAGACGCATTGTGATAAGGGAGCAGCCCAATTTCTAGAACTGTAACTTACCTCAGGGTAAGATGGTTTGATTGGAAATGTTCATCTAACTGGTCAGTCACTATGTACTCTTTATTACACATGTCGTGTACATTCCATAGAGTCAACTACAGTAGGAGTCGGTCAAAAGTTTAACACTTAGTTAACGAATTAGTGCCGAATCGGCAGTTCGTGATCTCGACATTTTGTTATAATAGCAATAACTCAACAGTTTTTTTAAAGTTACTATCTATCTCTCGGTCACTAGCTATCCACATCTCGGCAAATGGGCAACCGTGCTTCGACTCCTGTTTGCTAGCTCTTTGTTAAACTTTCGACTATACCATAGATATCGTCATACTCTTGCAATTTAAGCAGTTATTTTAACATACATTACAGACCTGTCGAAAGTTTAACACTATGCAAACGAAATGGAACCGAATTCAGCTGCTAAGTGTTGGAGATATGAGTTGAGTTGATTAATGGTGTTTAACGTCCCAGTCAAGAATATTTCACTTATATTGAGACGTCGCTAGCTGTAGGCGAAAGTGCAGAAATTTGCCTGTGCGTTGCGCTGATGGTATTATACAGCAGGGTTTTTTAGCGTGCCATACCCACCGCGACACCGTGGCGAAAGAACAGTCACTAACCACTTTCAAGTCTTGGGTCAGACCCGGCCGGGGTTCGAACCAACAACCTCCCACTTACAGAGCGAGCACCGCAGTGGTTGGTGGAGATATGAATACCAAATGTCCGAATAGCTTCCGGGAGATAGATAGCAGCTGCCGAAAAGACATGACTTAACGACGGACGAGATGAGCTTCAGATTCGGTACTAATTAATTCGATATTTTAGTGTTAAACTTTCGACAAGCCTGTAAAATATTGTAATAATAATTGTTATATTTTAGTTTCAGAATGTACCATGTCCGTTTTAGCTTCATAATTATTTTATGTTCCGTGTTACTTAGTCTAATTGAAGCAGATCTTGACCCAAACATATGTAATGGATCAGCTCCCGTAGGTAAGTTAATAATAAATATTTAACACAGATATGGGCACAAATTATATACATAAAATAGCTACTAGTTTTACAATTTCATTTTCTTTCCCAGAAAGTTCCAGGTTTGATCATAATCCAACTATAGATGTGAAAGTGATGGAGCTGACACTTAACATGGAATTTAGACCTATATACCCCCCCCCCCCCCAACTTAGTTTGATTGATAAATAGATGTGGTTGTGTAGTGCGTCAAGTTTGACCTGGTCGTTTGACCTTTAATTTGAATATTCAAACAGATATATTCATTGTGTAATTTAGGGGCTATATCAAGTATAGGCAATAGTAATACTTGGTATCGGGTGTTGTTCATAGTAATGAAACATGCCTTTTTTTAATCTAAATTACACAGTCTATTAGCCAAATATTTTATTTGAATTACAGATCAAACTTGACGCACTATGTTCTCCTACTAAGTACTTGAGCACATCATGACGCACTTTGTTCTCCTACTAAGTACTTGAGTACATCATGACGCACTATGTTCTCCTACTAAGTACTTGAGCACATCATGACGCACTATATTCTCCTATTAAGTACTTGAGCACCTCATGACGCACTATGTTCTCCTACTAAGTACTTGAGCACATCATGACGCACTTTGTTCTCCTACTAAGTACTTGAGTACATCATGACGCACTATGTTCTCCTACTAAGTACTTGAGCACATCATGACGCACTATGTTCTCCTACTAAGTACTTGAGCACATCATGACGCACTATGTTCTCCTATTAAGTACTTGAGCACCTCATGACGCACTATGTTCTCCTACTAAGTACTTGAGCACATCATGACGCACTATGTTCTCCTACTAAGTACTTGAGCACATCATGACGCACTATGTTCTCCTACTAAGTACTTGAGCACATCATGACGCACTATGTTCTCCTACTAAGTACTTGAGCACATCATGACGCACTATGTTCTCCTACTAAGTACTTGAGCACATCATGACGCACTATGTTCTCCTACTAAGTACTTGAGCACATCATGACGCACTATGTTCTCCTACTAAGTACTTGAGCACATCATGCTAAATATATTTCGTCATTGTATCAATGTCTTGTCTTAATTTTGAGTCTTGTTTTCTGATTTCGTTTTAAGATTGAGGCACAAATCAGTTGTTAATTTTGAATAATAAAATGAAATCAACACAATTTTGTTTTTAGTCCGCCATTTGACTTGTAACATTGGACTTCATTGTTTATTTGAAGCTAACTTCAGCCTTGTTGTGGACCTGCTATAATGTCTCTGGACATGCATTATATGGACTGTGGCATGTTTATTTTATCCATTCTTCTTGTGTATTCTATAGTGCATCGGAATTACCAGGTTTAAGCTTGTGGTGTTTTATCTAAAAAAACATTTAACCTTTGGTGGCTTAACAATTATCACTTCAAAGCTTTAGATATTAAAATAATTGTTTTTTTTATAACCAACATATTGAGGCTTGTTCTGTGTCTAACAGTGTCCCAAGCATTGCTATTTTTATTGGAATCAATTGCTTCTTTGAATAACAAACAAACTGCGAGTTGTTTACAATATCCTATGGTCAGGCTTTTCATTTGAATGCATTATTGCATGAAAATTCAAAAGAAGCACGTGTCACTATAGTGCTTATGCGTCACCTGATTTAAGCTTGCCGCTCAATAAATACATTATTACACTGTGTATATAATATTTTTATCTAACCTTTCCAATTAGGTTATTTAAAATAATAAAAAAACAATACTTTATGTGAAAAAATTACATTTTACCACAGAAAACCACTGAACTGTGTTATGACATTTGTTCTACATTCTCCCTAATGACATCACAATTAGAAAGTGCACGTGCATTTTACCGCAAGATTCTGTATCATGCGTGTTCGATAAAACTTGTATTTCGTCAAATCAGATAGAAAAAAACTAGTCTCATGTTAGATAATAACTAATATAGACTAACCAACTTTAATCCTGTTACCTGTATCATGTAGTGCTTCTACCAAAATCGCATTTAAGCTTGTTGCGTTAAAACCCATTCTTCATTTGAAATAAAGAAATAACCACAGTCCTATTGTCTGTATCATGCAGTGCCTGTGCCAATACGCTTAAAGCTTGTGGCACTGGATTTGGATACAATCTAACTTGATCCTGTCGTGTTTCTTTTAGTGGCTTAATAATTACCACACCAAAAGCTTGTGGCATTACAACAATTGCTTACCACCCCTCCGATCACCCGGCCTCACTTCCCTAGTAAAGGTTCAAGTGTTCAAGTTAATTTTACAGTTTCAAGGTTTCTACTGTGCTTTGGGATAGCGATTTGGACCTGCAATTAGTATGTTTTCATTTGAACAACACACAAACTGCAGCCAAATTGCTTTTCAGAATCCTTTCATTATGCGCTATTTTTAATGCATTATTCCTGAAAAATAAACCTGCTGGTCATGGTCATTATCATTAATTATTGTTTATATTGGAAAACAAACTAATTTCAGTTTTTGTTTTGTATCCTACAGTGCCCCCGCCATTGCCGCCATTAAGCTTGTCGTATTACGCAGTGGTAGAGTGGAAACTACTACATGAAAACAGCACCATTAGTGTCCACGAGTACCAGGATGCCATCAACAAAGTCGTTAGTTTACACATCAACATGAAAGGAGAGGACATACAGATAATAATGGATACTACATTATTTCCTCAAATGTTAAGAATAACGAAAGGTATGTTGATGAACGATATAATAACGAAAGATATGTTGATGAGCTACTATAGGCAAAGCAAATTATGACTTGTCTTTCTCCGTCTGTTTCATTCGCTTCTATTTGTAAGCGTCCTTTGTAGCGGTCACACGTGACCTGCTCTGTTTCGAAGTCCGCCGAGGTGTCTTTAGCGTTGAATTACAATTGGGAATGAATAGATCTAAGGGGCCTTCATATATACCCAGGATTATTTTGGATACAGAAAGTATGACGTTTTATTATTGATAACGTTTATGTATCAGACTTCTATTTATAAAACACAAACAAACCGGTAAAAAACAAAGTAATAACTTAGCAAACTTGCATAATAAAGTAAACACGTGAACGTTAGCAGGGAAGTGAGGCCGGGTGTTCCGGAAGGGTAAGCACGACTCTGGTTTAGCTAGCTTAATCCGCCACGTGTACTGACCTGGAATCAAATTTAAAAACGAAAAAAAATATGGAACTCTACAACTTCAAAAATATCCAGGACAACCTTGGATGCAAACAAATCACACTTGACAACAATATTGTGTTGACGGCCATAAGATTTTTTCAGGGCCCTGAGAATCCTTGACTTGTTATCTCTCCGAGACCATAATTTATTTGAAGCAGCTTGTTTCTTTACTATAAACGTAGACGTAAACCTGTCTGTAAAGACCATCAAAGGAAACCAACAAAAGTGGCATTTATGGGCAGGTGGTCTTTATATACAGGTTTAACATAGTAAATAGAGAGCGATTGAGATAATTTTCACCGGTCTCTAGAAGCAGGTGACCCTAATATAGAGGTGGTCTTTGAGACAGATTCGACTGTATATTTATTTGATTGTGTCTCTAATTGACAGGTGATTGTACAGTCTCCAGTATTATGAGTGAGCTGACATTTGCAGAAAATCAGTTATGGCTTACACCGTTTTCAAATTTATATGATATTATGAAACGAACAAAAGTGGTAAGCAGACCGCAATATTGTAAAATCATTTATTTTTCGCGGTCTCCAATTTTCGTGGCTCAAGTAAAGATAAAATACTATTATTTAGAGTAAATTCGTAGTCTGTGGGTTCTGTTTAATGTAGGTTTATGGACATCGCTGACATATTAATTCGTCTGTCGAGGTGTCCACAAAACGACGAAAACTTAAACACCGCGAAAATAAATAATTTCACAGTAACTTATTGCGTAAAACTTTTTAAATTTTAACAGCATAATTAATCCGATTTTCGCGTTTATATGCGATGCGATCTTGACACAAAGTCAAATTTTATGCTTAAGATAGTTAAACATTTAACACCGCGAAAATAAATGATTTTACAGTAACTTATTGCATAAAACATTTTTTAAAAGTTTTAACAGCATTATTAATGCAATTTTTGCGTTTATTTGCGATGCGATCTTGACACAAAATCAAATTTTATGCTTAAGGTAGTTAAACATTTTACAAATCAAATGTAAGCATTAAACAAATAAAAAAGCACGCAAATGTAAAATTTTGCGAATTATTCTTCAGCGTCAAATTAGCGAAATTAGATGCCGCAAAAGTAAAGCAACCGGTCCTACAGCGCTGGCTTGTCGAACATTTAACACTAGACTGACCAATAAGTGCCTTATAAGGAGCTCATCTCGACCCTTATTGAGCTATATCTCGACAGCTGCTATTTATCCCTTGACAGCTTTTTCGACAGGTAGCTAGCTATATTCCAGCCACAAGACAGTCGAGCATTGTTACGCCACATAGCGGTGTTGCCGCATAAACGCGCCCAACACGTCTATGCGGGGAATTCTAACGCATAAAGAGGTCCGCCACGTTTATGCGGCGGCGTTAAACGCATAAAGATGTGTTGCTTATATGCGGCGCAAGGCTGCCTTTTTGACGCATAAAGGTGGCTAATTTTAACGAGTTGGTATGAAATTTAAAAAGAGCTGATATCTCGACAAAAACGGTGGTGGTGATATAAATTATGACGACGACGGTGACAATTGAGAATTTATGTTGTTGGTGTTGTTGATAATGGTAATAATAATACGAGGATGGAGACAGGGACGATGAGAGAGCGACGACGATGTTACCGTCGTCGTGCCGACGGCGTTGGCGTTCATGACTGTTGATGATCGTTAAATTGTGATTTTGGCAGAATTTCGACTTTTGATTTAATAATAATAATAATAATAATAATAATAATAATAATAATAATAATAATAATAAAAATAATGATAATATAATGATGATCATCACGATGGTGGTGGTGTTTTATGTGAAGGTGGTAATAATGATGGAGGTGTAAATGCAGGTGATGATAGTAATTGTTTTCTTTATGCGGCGGAATGTAGCCTTTTTGCCGCATAAAAGCTTTCTCTTTATGCGTTGAAATTCCCCGCATAGACGTGTTGGAACACGTTTATGCGGCAACACCGCTATGTGGCGTAACAGAGCATCGAGGTTTGGTTTTGTTAGCTCAGTGTTAAACTATCTGTACTATCTTTAAGCATTAAGAAGCAAATAAAAGTTGATTAAAGTACACCATGCATTAAAATACTATAATAGTAAATGATTGTTTAAATTGGGTTTTACATCCATGTCGAGAAAATTCATTTATATCGATTCGTTACCAGCTATAGATGAATGGACAGAAATGTCCACACCGATATGTTTTGTTCCACGGATACTGGTTATGTATATGTTTAATGGTTATCAGAATAAGTTCTTGCCTACAAATATCTTCTTTTTTTAAAATTTGTTCCATGGATTATTTACTTATTAAATTTTGATTTTAGCAATATAAAGGTACCACCACAATACGTTCGACAGAGGTTCAACAATGGCATTCCTGTCTCTATTTGTATGAATACGACATCACGCTACAAATTGATATGTACTTTTCAAGTAAGTAAAACTAGATATACGCGTGCAATTTTGTATCCATGTAAAACAAGTAAGACTTGGCTTCATATTCCAAAGATGTTCTACTGCGTTTGAATTCTCGTACCCAGAATTTAACCGAAGCAAAAGATGACGCAAAAGACCCATACATATCGGCTTTCCTTGTATTTCCTTACTGTTTTACCTTTTAAATGTAAGTTCCAAATTGCAGCACGGTTTGCAACTTTAAATGGAAAGCACCTGACTTTGGTAAAGGGAATGTCTACCTTTCTGGACTCTAGGATTTGCCTGGGTATTATTCAAAACTAATAAAGTGGAAGCGATGATCTGCAAGGGTTCAAAATTATGTTTTGTAATGGAAGGTCTAGAACTTTTGCTTTTATTTTTGCAGATCAAACATAAAAATTTTAAAATCAAATATCAACATTGAAAGGTCCATGTGCAATTATGTTTTACCATGTATGGTAAAAGCAGTATTATCCTGATGAAACACTGCAGGTCTATCGGATTTTTACAGTTTAAATATCAAAATTCCAAAAGAAAATCAATAGGTTCCACACCTCGGGCCCAGAGAATTCTGAAACCCTGATCTGTCAAACGGCGTTTAAGACTAGTCGGTCACGTTCATATCATTTCTTATGTTTTAAATTTAAATTAAATTTCTTTCGACAATCGACCTTTATAGTGCGCCAAGTTTAACCTTGTCATTTGACCTTTAATTTGAATATTAGAATGGGCAAATAGACTGTGTGATTACTTAGTTTCATTACTATAAACACCCGATACCAAGCATTACTATCATCTACCCTTATAATTATATACCAACTTTATATCATGTTTCTATAAGTCTATATCTCTTACATTCAATTTAAAGGTCAAATAGTCAGGTTATACTTGACAAACTATGCTTCTTATTCTGTGTGTGTGTGTGCAGTACTTTAACACCGAGCTGACAAAAAGGTGTAGAAGCTCAGCTGTCTACTCAGCGTCAAGTGGCCGGTATATTGATATAGCTGACCAGAGTCCAATAGCAACAGCCGAAACGTTTCCGAGATATAGCTAACGAGGACAAAAAATGACCTGGTAATTTGGCACAAACTCGTTAGCTTAGTGTTAAATTTTCAACATCTGTTCTGTTTAACATAGAATAAGCATTATTCTTTTATCTATAATTGTTCAGATTTTTATTCTGATTCAGCTAACACTGTTTTTTTTATCTAGATATAGGTTGGGCTATGGCACTTTCCCCACCAACAGAAATGACTCCAGTTCAAGTTGTCATACAAGGTACGGTGTATGATAACGATACTTCGACCCGGAAACCATTCCATGTTGTCGGGGACTATGTCAATTTCACACCAACTCCCAATTTTGACCAGCAGATGGTTCAGGTAATATTACTGTATTACTGCAAACAGTGTACTTTTATAATGAAATAAATTATAACATGTGTACTTATTTACGGCATCATAGAAGGACTACTATTGTTCCAGGGAACTTAGATAGTCGCTTTTTATTAAGTAAGCTTTTATTTATATTCAATGTTATACATATTGAATCTAAAATATAAATGCCCAATTAAATGTCAAAAAGTGTTCTATAGTCCACTGGTTTTGCTCTACATACCGACAATTAGTTGTTATTAAAACACTGCACATATGCCCTCTCGTTATCCATGCATCGTTTGCAAATTCAGAGAATTGCATGAAGGTATGTACATGAGTATAAGTAAAACCTGAACCACACACCTGAAAAATAACCTTATTTTCACCCGTGTGATCATAATTAGTATGCAAGTCAAACAGGTGTAATGTACACCTGAGGTACATTTAGGTATATATACAACACTGGTTTTTCTCTGTTATGAAAAACGACAAAAGTTTCGGTATATACCTGTTTTGTAATTCAAGTTTAAGTCAGCAAACCTCATAGGTTTGTTAGGTGATATGATTTTATTTACAGGAATATCAAAATAAGTACAAATATTACAATACTTGATTTTATATTAAAGAAAAATCGACTATCTAATTTACCTGGAACAATAGTAAATGAAAATAATGAAAGAAAAATTCTTTTTTCATTTTTATGCGATACAAAATCATTTTGCTTCTTTAGCTTAAATCCTTCCAACTTATTGATAAAGCGTTCGACGAATCAATAAATCGGTCGAGCTAATTATAGTAAAATAACTCCTTCGAACGAAAATTTTTATTTTCATTTGGCCCTTTCATGCCACCGTACTTTGTCGTATAAAATGTGACAAAACAAAATTAACATGTGTAGTATGGTTATGATACATGTACAAGGCCCCAGTTTCAAAAAGATTACTTAATTAAAATTTTCCTAACTTAAATTTAGAATTTTTTTTTGAAAATAGTAATAAATATTTTTTGCAAATTTGCTAATTGCAAATGTTTTATGACAGAAGTCGTCTTCAAAATGGCACCTTAAATGCCTAAATGTCTTAAAAATTGACAAAATTATAATTATCAAGATTTGAAATTTGAGCTGGGACCTGGATTAATGTAAAGAAATACAGTAAAACCTGTTTTAAGCGGTCACTGATGGGATAGGACAAAAGTGGCTGGTTAAGACAGGTGGCCTTTAAAACCAGGTTGTTTTCCAGAAGACATTTATGAAGAAAACCAACAAATTGATGTAGTTTTATACATCCATTATCTATAATATGTATTGCCGAAACGGCCTTCATTGAAGTGATAAGTACTTTGACGGTAGTGTTACCAACACATTGTAATTTATTAAATTTCCTGCTAGATAAAATCTGAAAATCCTAAAAAATAACATATGCTCTCACATGTAAAGTATTTCGTTAGCTAAAATTGATTTAATATATTTTGGTCCTTTGAATATTTTTTCGACCCCTTGAAGACATTTTGGTTTCAAAATATTGGTCATAGAACTACTGATGGTGAGTTATATTCTGAAACTGCCGTCTAGTGCTGTAAAATTAACACTGGTATAATATTAATATACTGTGAATCTACTTTTTTGGATAAAATAATTTTGGCTTACAGTCAAACTTGCCTTAAAGACCTCCTCTTTATATGGGCCATCTGCCAGGAATTTTTTATCCTTATTCCCCTTTATTCATGTTTTTGGAACCTCTATAAAAGGGCCACTTGCCCATAAAACCACTTTATTTGCTTCTCTTTGGTGGTCCTAATAGACAGGGTTGACTGTATTTTACGACAGTTTGTTTTGCGCGAAAATTAATACCGAGCGAAAATTACATTATGCGTATTGTGTTATAGTTCATATTTAAAAACCGCCAAAAATATGCGGATATATGAAAATTGCATATACATAAAAATAAATACACGCGAAATTAAATACGTTTACAGAATATCTAAAAATCTTGATGATTACTTTGGTAATTATTTTACAGCCTCCACCTGGAGTATTTTGTGAAGGCAGATACATTGGAAAACCCATCTTGTTAATTCCCGCAAGTTTTACAGCTACAATAGAACGGATTGATATGGATTATAAACGGATTAATTATCAGACGGTAGGTTATTAAACATTTATTGCCCTTGAGTGAGGAGGATATGAACATTTGTTCACCCACAACAAGTCATACTAGTATTTCCCAAGGGATATATGAGTGGTTAAGGATCAACAAATGCCTTTGAAGTCTTATATAATGAAACCAGACACAATTGTTTATGGGTGTCCACTGCTGTGGGTAAAATGTTTTAAAGTCTTATAATGACGTTGCAGTGTGTTCCGAAGGGGTTGAATATTGATGCTCTCTCCATTCTGATTACATGATCCAACGATCCAATCAAATTACAGATCTCATAGTATTTCTACCCCCGCCTAATTTACTTCCGGTTGAGATCCGCCTCTTCTTTTTTCGATGTATTCACCCTTGTGCTGTGCACAAACGATGTTCAAGTGCCATCAGCCAAGAACAAAAAAAATCAGGGTCCTTTCTATTGACTCACTGCTCAACTGTCTACACGACATCTTGGTCTGACCGGAAATGACGTACACGGATATTATTTTTCAATTTATGGAATACAATTTTGTCAGGCAAATAGGCAGGATGTGGTACTAATTCATATCCGTTTCGCTTTACAGCATCCATTGCAACTTTGCAAGTGAAATTGAAAATTTTAAGGTATGCGCATACGTTTTGAAATAAGATTTCGAGCAGAGATTGAAGTTGTCATTACATTGTATCTTATAAAATAGAAAATCTGTAATTTTGTGTAAAATATGGTTACAATCTCTGAAAACAGGGGTTTAGTGATAATGAATATGGTTTAAGTCATGTTCTGCATTTGGATTTTTGAAGATTGAAGTCTCTGACATTTCAGTACTTTCAGTACTTTGATTATATAATCTCACTACTTTAGGTGTGGTTTGATGCGAATCATAGATTCGTGAGAAATGATGACAAAGAAGCTAGTGGTGATGACCCTGATCCGACCTCAGTTATATCGGATTTTGTAACAGGTAAAATAGCATTCAAAACATAAATAAATAAATAAATAAATAAATAAATAAATAAGCATCCAAATCCCAAAACAAAGGGAAAACCGAATTTGTCAGTTTTCAAAATGTTTATTATTCTTTTGGAATACTCAAGATAGACCTTCGCAAACGTTCATGTATCCAAATTTCCCTGGAATTATTTGACGCCCCATCGTTCCGTGTTCCTTTCACTCAAAATTTTGATTACACGCTTAGCATATATATAGCTAACTGAACAGGTGGTGCTTACCCTTCTGGGGCATCCGGCACAATTTCCCTGGCGGAAATTCACGTGTTTAACCTAATTTGCCAGCTTAAAATAATTTACTTAGCTTGGGTTTTTGGTTTGGGCATGGATTGGTAAGTCTGTTTTTTTTATTGCGAACATTTGAAGCACTTTAAGCTTTTGAATTCTTCTACAGGTACAAAGTACATTATAGACAGATTTATGGGGTCATGTAAACCCTTTTTACTTCAACATGGCGACGATTTTGTTGTTAATGCTTATATCCAGAAGTCACCAGCTGTTGAAATGATCGATTCTTCAGAATTTTTCCATATAAAAAGAGCTGAAATAATTTACGTCGGCAAGGTAAGTATTTTATTATTCTAACACATTTTTTTGTTCATGACCACAGGATTGTGAAATTAAGCCACTTGTGAATGATTTGCTGTTATGAAATATTTGGTATCAGAAAATACATTTGGGAGGCGATATAAAATCTTGTATTTGGGCATCTGAAAATACATATGGGCACTGAAATTTACATTTGCATTTGAAATTACATTTAGGGATCAGAAATTACATTAAGAGAAAAATAACATTTAAGCATTTTGTATTTGAGAAATATATTTTGGTATCAGAAAATACATTTGGACTTATAAATTATATATTTGGACATCTAATACATATTTGGGGATCTGAAAAAAATATATTTTTGAATATGAAAATACATTTGGGAGTATAAAATATTTTTGGGCATCCAAAAAATTTTTGGGCAACTTAAAATCATTTGCGAATATAAAATATTTTTGGGCATCTGAAAAATCATTTGGGAATATGATATATTTTTGAAAATTTTGAAAATAAAAACGTCTGAAAATACATTTTGGATTGTGAAATATTTTTAGGCGTCTAAAATCATTTGGGGATTTTTGAAAAGTATTGATATCATATACGTCTGTAAAGTATATGTATAAGAGCGTGTTTTATTATTTTTGGATATTACTTCATATTCATGAACTTTATTAGTAGCAGAGTATTTTGAAATTTCATTTAGGCATTTTGTATTTGAATATGTATTAGGACATCTAAAATATATTTAGGAATTTTGTATTAAAAAAAACATTTGTGCATCTGAAAATGTATTTGTTCATTTAGACATCTGAATATATATATATTTGGACATCTTGAAATGCATTTGGACATCTTTTGGAATCTGGTATTGCAATTAAGCCTCTGCACATATATCTTGGGACGGTTGTGCTTCTAAAAATATACTTGGGCATATGAAAACATATTTGCGCATCTGAAAATATATTTGGGCATATGAAAACATATTTGCGCATCTGAAAATATATTTGGGCATATGAAAACATATTTGCGCATCTGAAAATATATTTGGGCATATGAAAACATATTTGCACATCTGAAAATATATTTGGGCATATGAAAACATATTTGCACATCTGAAAATATATTTGGGCATATGAAAACATATTTGCGCATCTGAAAATATATTTAGGTATATGAAAACATATTTGCGCATCTGGAAATATATTTGGGCATATAAGAATTTATGACATAAAATGTGACACAACAACGTTAGTGTGTTGTTGTTGTTGATGATGATGATGATGATGATGATGACGATGATGATGATGATGATGATTTTTAAAAAGTATTTCAACGACAACACTGGATACTACATGTATTTTGTCAATATGTAATATCAACATTTCATGCCAGGATTTTCGTGACCAACTTACGGATCACACCGTTTCTAACCGACTAAGTCCTTAACAGCCATCCTCAATTTACTGGATAAACTTATTGTAAAAGAATCATTTTTGTTTTTGAATTGTTATTTGAACATTGGCTGTTATGTTTGTTTATGATATTGATACTGATCGGGCATATCCATTGAGAAAATTTGTTATCTTGACGTAGGTGGGTAGTTTTCTCGAGACACCCCGCTGCCTCTGTTGAAAAAGGACCCCGGGTATAAATTATACGAACTTTGGTCTCAAAGTTGAACGTTGAAAAAACGCTTCTGGTTTAATATTCAACATTGAAAAATGAACCCCGGGTGAATTCTCAACCCGGATCAAAATTCTTCATTAGACATCCGCCATCCCAGAACTAAAACTCTCTATGCAAGAGAAAAAGCACTGCCACACCACTGCTTTAATCTTATAATTATCATGTCAAATTTTATATATCTATTTATAGAGACTAGCTAGGAATACTTACTGTGATGTATGGAGCGGAATTTATTATGATTACGACTTAAACAAGAATGTTACAGTAGAGTGGTATTTTACTGAGGTAAGTACAGCCAAACCTGTCTTAAAGGTCACGTCTATATAAGCATCACCTGATTTTAAAGAACAGTAAACTTTCATCCCAATTTTTCTTTATTCATTTTATTTGAACTTGTATACAGTAAAACACGAATATAACGAACACGCTTAAAACGAATACATGGATAGAACAAAGTCAATAATTTGGCCTGACCGCTTCTCTATATAAGTCTATATATAACAATATAACGAAGTCGGTTTATAAAAAAGTTAAAAATAGAGTCCCTAGGGCTTCGTTATAAACGTGTTTTGCTGTATAAGGTCCACCTGCCCATAAAGGTGACTTTTACTGCTTCCATTGGGTGGCATTTATAGGCAGGTTTGACTCTAAACAGATTTTAGTCAAAGTTATCTTGCGTGTTATTTCCACAATCCTTGATTCTCAATTAATTCACATGTGGCGGAAGTAGCGTAACTGGCTAAAAAGGAGAGAAGGTGCTTCATCTACCAGCGAACCCGGTCTCACTTTCTCATGAAAGTTGGTCTTCTACTTAATTTGTGATTTAAACACGGATCAGCATGTGGTAAGTAAACAAATTATTTTGAGACTTTACTGAATACAGATGAAGCGGCAGAAATTTTGACCTTTTGCAATGCGCTGAGAGCAATGTGCAGCGAGAGCGTTTTACAGTTGCCATGACACTGGACATCAGCTCCTAAGGTGGTTTAAAGATATCTTACCCATACTTGCCTAACATAAGTGAGTTGAGTTGAGTAATGGTGTTTAACCTCCCAGTCAAGAATATTTCACCTATATCGAGACGTCGCGCCATCTATAGGTGAAGGTGCAGACATTTTGCCTGTATGTTGCGCTGATGGCACCATACCAACTTTTTGATGTTATGAGCATTTCATTTCTTTCACTTTTAGACTGGATGGAAGGAAGCAGTTGGGTATGCAGTGAATCAGGGAAGCTTAATTAGGATGGATGTATGGCAGGTAAAATAAAACCCGATATTTCAATTTAATTTGAATAATTAAAGTCAAATTTTAATTTCAAATTATCATTAGTAATAAACTCCAAGCCTATGAAGAAAATTACGTCACAAGTGACGGGTGTAGCCTTCCAGATTAAACGACATCACTTTCCATGTAAATAATGTTCACAAATTTATTTTAATTTGCTAAAGTTTTGATTTTGTTTTTCCGACTGTGATTTCAACATGGACCGATATGTTTGTGTTCGATTCCAACAATCGGGCATGAGAGAACAGATATTGCCGTTAAATGTTTAATAATAACAATAATGATAATAATAATCACACAATCGAGTCAATATAAGTGTCACAATTACAGTGACTTTGCGATATCCCGGTACAATGCGAAATTTGTAACATAAATGTTTTGTATGAATAAGTGCGTTTCTTTGCAATTTTTAGCTCACCTGAGCCGAAAGGCTCAGATGAGCTATTGCTATCTATCACCGTCCGTCGTCCGTCGTCCGTCGTGCGTCGTGCGTCGTGCGTCGTCCGTCGTGCGTAAACGTTACATTTTAATCTTCTCCTCCAAAACTACTGAGCCAAATTTGATGAAACTTGGTGATTATTATGCCTGGGTAACAGCCTTTCAAAATTGTGTTCGGAGTTTGACCACGCCCAACAATATGGCTGCCGTTACTATAAATAGCCAAAAGACAAAAAAATCTTCTTCTCTGAAACCAAAAGGTGCAGGCAAATTTTGATTAGATTTTTAGATTCAGGATACCTAGATACACTAAAAGTGTGTTTTTCATGAAAATTGGACGAAAAATAGGTTACGCGTTTTTTGCGTAAAATTATGTAATTTTTAAAATGAGACATTTATTGTTATAACTTCATAATGGCTGAAGATAATTGTACAGTGCTTACGGTAGTAGCGGATCATTAATGCAAGATTTACTGCTCTCCGAGAAAAACATCGCTGCCGATTGTATTTTTTTGGTACTATCAATTGACATTTCTCCACTCTTTCAATTTATCATTAGATGATAAAAATCGTCCGACTATAAGTATGGGCAATCCACGCGTTTTGTACCCCATGTATTTACGTCAGTACCGAATCAATTTGTGAGTAGCGGATCGCGCAACCTAGTGTCAAGAAAACTAAAGGCGATTAACTCAAAACATGATTAGTTTGAATTTCCATCATTAAATTGCAAAAAATACAAACCATGAAACAATATTGAAGAGTTTTAATCGTAATTTCAACAAATGTCATGATTAAAATAAAAAAACAAATACAAATCCCTGATAAATTAAGTCAATCAACATTGTCTTGAATACTGAATTATAAAAGCAGTAAATGGCGAAGGAAATAAAATAAAATAATTGTGCCTTATAAGTTATAAATATTATGACATACTCTTGTCCATGATCCATGAAGATTTTATTTTGACAAGAACAGTATATGCATACAATGATACTTATTGGTATTGTACACTACATCATAGGTCCAAAATTGTTACCAGACAAAAATATAGAACGGAATAAAACTTTGTCTTAAACACAAAATATAGGATTGGATATTAATGTATTTATTCAATATATATATTCTAATCTCATACAGATTATCCTTCAAGCATGACAATTATGGTTTCTTTAAATGCCCATTGATCTGGTTTTATATTATAAATAAGATAGTGGCATGGCATGACAATGCCCCCATCTTTCTCATGGGGTACTGGCCATGGAGGGAAGCTAGGCACTGGTTCTCCAATAGCCTCTGCATAACTGAACCCACCAGAATCTATTATTTTTTTGAAAGCACCAGACAGCCCCATGGGTTCATGCCATATTTTTCTTAGCCTTTCGAGAGGTCCCCTGTAGACAGCAGCTGATCCGTTATTGCCGTAATTGCACCCTACATAAACTGGTCTATTTTTTATTGTCACGAACTGTAAAGCTTAATAAAGGTTTATGTCGTGAAAGAAGACATGTTAACGAGTGTAAAGAGCTATTGTAATCGTTTCAACTTACCTTTGAAAGTATTGAACACGTTGGTCAAATCGAAAGTTAGGTTTTGGAAATCACATCCATGTCGCTGAGACGCTTGTGACATTTGCATTAAAAAGCTGAGAATTTAAAAAATAGGACGTTTATCAACACAAATGAAACGTAGAATTAAGTAAAAATACCAGCTTTACAGAAATATATTCGAGTTTTATTGGTCTCTCATAACGATATGGAAAAAAATAACTTTATTCTAAAAAATGATCCGCTACTGACTGAGATCCGCTACTGCCGTAAGCACTGTATGGAGTTTTCACTGACGATCTTGTCTTACAATTTTCTTCCGATTAATGTCAAGGTCAAAGGTCAAGGTCATGTCCCAGTTTTTGACCTTTGATAAAAAATGCTATTTTTTAAACATTTCTGGTGATAATGATGTAGGATTTATGGTTAATTGTAGGTATTGACACGACGATCATTTTGATATATCAATTAAGGTCATGGGTTCAAAGGTCAAGGTCACAGATGTACAAGTTTACCAAAATAGTTAATTATCTGCAAAACTATGAACTTTTTGTATAGGCATGTATATTAGAATATTGTAGGTAATGGCCCAATGGTCATTTTGATATATAAATAAAGGCCATGAGTTCAAAGGTCAAGGTCACAGATGCAAACAAGTACTGAAATGATTATTTATCTCAAAAACTATAGACTTTTTGTATAGGCGTGTATATTAGAATATTGTAGGTAATGGCCCAATGGTCATTTTGATATATGAATAAAGATCATGAGTTCAAAGGTCAAGGTCACAGATGTAAACAAATACTGAAATGATTATTTATATCAAAAACTATAGACTTTTTGTATAGGCATGTATATTAGAATATTTTAGGTATTATCCTAACGATCATTTTGATATATGAATGAAGGTCATGGGTTCAAAGGTCAAGGTCACAGATGTTAATGGATACCTGAATGGTTAATTATCTTGAAAACTGTTAACTTTTTGTATATGCATGTATAATAGAATATTGTAGGTATTAGCCTTACAACCATTTTGATATATGAATGAAGGTTATGGGTTCAAAGGTCAAGGTCACAGATGTGAACAAGTTCTGAAATGATTATTTATCTCAAAAACTATAAACCTTTTTTATAGGCATGTATATTAGAATATTTAGGTATTATCCTAATGATCATTTTGATATATGAATGAAGGTCATGGGTTCAAAGGTCAAGGTCACATATGCAAATGAATACCTAAATGGTTAAATATCTTGAAAACTATTAACTTTTTGTATAGGCATGTATATTAGAATATTGTTGGTACTGGCACAGTGGTCATTTTGATATATGAATGAAGAGCATGAGTTTAAATGTCAAGATCACAGATACAAACAAGTACTGAGATGATTATTTATCTCAAAAACTATAAACGTTTTGTATAGGGATGTATATTAGAATATTGGCCTAATTATCATTTTGATATTTGAATGAAGCTCATGGGTTCAAAGGTCACAGGTGAGCGTAAGGCCCATGGGCCTCTTGTTTTAATATAAAAGTTTTGTCTTATGAGAGAAAGAAAAAATGTTTGACTGGTCCAAACCAGAACTGATAATCTAAACCAAATAGCTTTTCATCACCCGTTTGATTGGAAATGTTCCTCCAGTCATTAGTTGTGCAATCTTCAATACATACTACACTCAAGTGCATCCCAAAGCAAGCGAATCATGTAATTAGATACGAGAGGTGTTATAAGAGAAAAAACAACTATAATTGTCTTGAATTTTTTTCTGAACACCTCCGCATAATACAACTTAAGTCAAATAAAAAAGATTCAAGAATGCATTTCATAGACAAAATTCAAAACTGCAATGTTGAATAAGTGACATTCTTCAATTCTTAAGATATCCTAAAATAGCGATAATGAATACAAAATGTTAATAGGATAAAAACAGAGAGCTTTTGCAAACATGTCATTGGTAAGTGATCACATGATACACTGGCAAGCCTATTTGACTGTATTTAAATTTTATTCTTTCTCCTCTCTCAGTAAGAACGTCATTTCTTTTTTCAGGGCGGTTCAACTAATCCAATCGTTCACAATATATTGAAACTAGACCCAACAGTGCCTAGTCTATCAGTTTTCAACTTAGCAAATTGTTTTTCTCCAACCAAAAGATCCATTTTGTGATAAAATTTAAATAAAATTTAAATAAAATTTTATTCTTTTCTCCTCTCTCAGTAAGACTGTCATTATTTTTTTTTTCAGGGCGGTTCAACTAATCCAATCGTTCACAATATATTGAAACTAGATCCAACAGTGCCTAGTCTATCAGTTTTCAACTTAGCAAATTGTTTTTCTCCAAACCAAAAGATCCATTTTGTGATAAAATTTGAAGGTAAGTGATATTGTCGTAGAGGTATTAACGCGTCAGTAATTTTGTATGTTCCTTTAATTGGGATTTATTTTCGAGGCATATGAAAACTAGACATATCCTCATAGATAAATTTTTGCGTTTTTTATATGCACTCTCAACATAATAAACATAACATTATTTTTCGCTTAGTATTAACTTTCGCGCAAAACAAACGACCTCTAAATCAGAGAAAATTAGTAAACCACCAAAATAAATATATTTACAATATGCCGCAAGAAAAACACAACTTTCGAGAAATTAAAGTTTAAATGTATGTTTTCTGATTTTTTTTCAGTGGTTACAGGTGGAACAACTTTGTCTAGTATCAGTTATTATTTTTTGAAAAATACGTTACAAGAAAATTTAGCCAAGGAAGCATTCATTAATGCTCCTAGATTTGCCGATGTAGTCGTGAGTATTGACATATATCCTTCTATTTTTTAGTTTTAATCAAAAGCAAACATACTAACCCATGTCCGAATCACAATCCAGAAGTAAAAACTTTGGAACTGACAAGTTAAGTTTGACACTTGAACTTTCACCATGGAAGTGAGTCCGGGTGTTCCGAAAGCATAAGCACTTTCTGTTGAGCCAGTTACACCCGCCACGTGTGTAATCACAAATGTGTGAAAAGAACATTGAACTATGAGACGTCAAATATATCCAGGGCAGACATCAAACTTATCAACAATACTGTGATGACGGCCATAAAATTTTTGAGGCCTTGATAAGCCTAAGGTTGTAATATTTCTGGGTCAAAAATTTATTTGCAAGTTGCCTTCTTCTTGTAGAAAGTCCCTGTAGTTGGCTCTACCATCGCGTATTAATTGGGAAACAATATCGAATACTCGAGTTAAGCTCATGTATCCTTCGGAACACCCAGTAACATTAGAAATATAATAATTAGTTATTATACCCCCATCAAACTAGATGCCCCAAGCAAACTTATTGAGGGGGTATATAGGAATCATCATATCTGTCTGTTCGTTCGCCTGTATGTCCGTGTAAAATCGTGTTCGATCTATATCTCATAATTGCTTTGGATTACTTAGTCAAAAAACTTCACATGAATAATCTTCTAGGTCTGACGGTGTGACGTGACCTTGAACCAAGGTCAAATCGGAAAGGTCAAGGTCGCGGAAAAACATTCAACTCTTGTTTTACACACTTCTCGGGGAGAGTACTTAATTTGCCTCATTCAACGTTTTTATTTTACCTTTGGGATTGAGATTCTGTATCTTGTTTTCCAGCTAGAATACAGCGACACGAAGGACTTTTTCTTTATCGGAACCCTGCTAGATAAAGCCCCTTCAGTAAATCCTCAGATCTTTCCGCCACCAGAAGTACAGTATAGTGTTGCAGCATCTTTTGGTATGCTAAATGGGGTAATCAAAGGGAATTGGCTGTTTAATATTACGAGCGCAGTCGGTGAGGTATGTATTGCACAATCTGTACGAACAATAGTGCCGTCAATCCGAACAATAGCGACGTCAATCCGAATAATAGCGCCGTCAATCCAAACAACAGCGCCGTCAATCCAAACAATAGCGCCGTAGACATGGATTAGTGTGTTGTTGATTGATTACAATTTTATTGACCCCCTATAGGATAATCCCGCCAAATAAATACATAACAAGAATGTGACGCGTATAGCTGGTGACGTCCTAATGTAAGTGAAATATTCTTGAGTTGAGTAATGGTGTTTAACGTCCCAGTCAAGAATATTTCACTTATATCGAGACGTCGCCAGCTATAGGCGAAGGTACAGAAATTTTGCATTATATAGTATTTTATGCGTTTTGCTGACTCCGATCTTACCTCACAAAAGTGCAATCTGTTTTTCGATTTGAAGACATTTTAGACGTTTATTTGAATAAATTGTTGAAAAGTTTGATACTTTTTATAGGGTTATAAAACTATAATTTCATGGGTGTTTTGGGAAAAATTAGTTCGCTGTATAAGGTATGACCAATGATATAACTATATAATATTCATTTTATGTTGCAGTTGGTCACCCTTAAGGGTATTAATGTATTACAAATACCTTATGCACAAGATTTCTTGACAACGACGACAAGGATGACCACAACAGAGAGGGCGCCACCCATACCAGGGCAAACTACACCACCACCTCCTAAACCGCTAACAACAACCCCCGAACCAACACCACCTTTCATTCCAATTGGTGGAACGACGCAGACGCCTAGTACCACAACGCACAAACAACAAATGGCAACCACGTCCAGTACAGGTAAAACATACTTTTAAAATTGCTATCATACGTGTAGTAAAATTTTCAAGGTTTTGTTATTCCAAACAATCTACCACTATAGCGCAAAAACAAACAACAAAATAATAAGATTGTTGCAGATAAACATACTTTAGAATCATTACTATTCGCGGGGTTTAAATTTCATGGTTTAGTAATTTTAAACAAAATTTACTACCATAGGGCAAAAAACAACGACGTAATACGTTTGTTACAAGTAAATCATTACCATTCGTGGGGTTTAAATTTCGTGGTTTTGTAATTGAAAAACCCACTTAATTTAAAGTCAAACCTGCCTTAAAGGTCGCCTCTATACCAGGGGTACCTGCTTTACAGACCAGTAAAATTTTATCCGAATTGGCTGGCATTTTTAGACAGGTTTGACTGTACCACCATAGGACAAAAAGAGTGATACGCATGTTGCAGGAAAACATTTTGTATTCATTCACATTCAGGGAATTCAATTTTCGTGGCTTGGCAATTTGACATGGAATTTTGTACAACTTCCAGTGTACGAAAAACTTATTATAAAATCATAAATATTCGTGGAATTAAATTTTCGTGGTGGTTTTGCAAAACAATCACTGGGACGAAATTTCATGAAATTGGTTTTGTGTAAATAAACTATCCGCGACATTAAATTTTTTACAATGTCTATTTCAGACTATATGTAGGTAGAATCATACCAATCGTGTAGTTAAATGTAAAAACAAATTGCTGTAAGGAAATTTCGTGGAATCTTGTTTTGTAAAAATACGTCTCTTTGAGTTTCTTTGTAAATACAAAATCGTTGACATTAAATTTTGTAGCATTTACCAAATCAAGAACACGGGACAATTCAAGTAAGGGATAGAAAAAGCCAGAATAAGCTTTGACTAACTTAGCTGTAATCCATTTATCAGTCATATGTATGTTATGATAAACAAATTGAAAAAGGATTAATTTTTTAATCTTGAAAATAAAAAAAAATGTAAATAAAAAAGCATGCAGTAAGTGGCAGTCATCACAACCAAGAACGATCTTAGTAATGGAAAGAAAAAGCCATATAAGAAAAACGACAATATGTGATTAAATAATTCCAGATTATAGACAAGCACTAGAGAAAATATCCAGTGGTGTGGTTAAATTATTCTAGTGTCCTAAATCATCCCATTTAACTTATTTCACAAACCTGTGGTCTATAAATACGCATCATTTATTGTTAAAATGTACTGAAAGTGTTTATTTTATAAATAATCCACCTTGCATGACCCCAGGCTTGCACAAAACAAAATGCTGAGAATGAAAACAGAAACAAATGGTACAAACAGTTGCGCTGTCAATACTATTCAAACTTTGATTGATTGAATTAATTGAGTGGGGTTTTACGTTCCATAAAAGATACTTTCATATATATCGAGACATCAGTTGCTATAGGTGAACTAGCAGAATTTTTATCTTTGCAGTGCAAACAGGGAGTGTGAAGGGAGGGTTTTTATTTTTAAAATGTGACACGCTTGCTGTGACACTGATCATCGGTTTTAAGGTTTCTTTGGAAGAACCATGTGACGTTCATTTCAAAATGCCGAGTGCTTGGCGAAAGAAAAGTCACTACTTATTTTCAAGTATTGGTCAGACAGCAACCGGGGTTCGAACACAAGATATCCCAAATACGAAGCAAGTACTCTACCAAATGAGCTTCGAGCTTCCGTAGTGAAATATTCAAACGTTAAATTTACTGTCGTCAATGATTTTCAGAATAATACGAACTTTTCTTTTTCAATAGCAAACAAACCATGCAGCTGTCCGCAGATAAATTGCCCAACGACTCCAACAAATAAACCTTGCGCATGCCCGAAGAGTACTTGTCCAAAAGTTTCTACGAGTAGACCTTGTGTTTGCCCAAAGACTACATGTCCAAAACAAACTACGCCAGCGCCATCTATATCCTGTCCACCAGTTAAATGTTCACCTAACACACAATCGGTTACAAAACCACAATCAAATACGAACAAACCAAGAGCATTGCAGAGTAACAGTGGTTCTAAAGGTGTTAGTTCAGGTAAGGGTCTATTTTGTATTATAGTAATTTCTATAAAACTGTTTGTTTTCGTGGTGTTCAATTTTTAAGGTTCTTAGATAAAAATATGTTGTAAGGTGGCAAATTCGTGATTTGCTTGTAATTACTGTTTAAGTTAAGTTTGTAATTTAAACCACTGAGACGGTAACTCTGCTGGTGGATGTTTCTCTGAGGATATCACAAACTCAGTAGACAATAATTGCGTATTATTATCAGAGATATACTATCGTCTGAATTTGCTGCTGGTTAAAATCTGAAATCCCTTGAAAACTAAGGTATACTCCCTCATGCAAAGTATTTCCTTAGCTAAATTTGGTACAATATATTTTACTCGTTTGGGTATCTTTTCAACAGTTTGAAAACAATTTTGGTTTCATAATTTTGGTCCAAGGACTACTGATGAGGAATTGTATTCCGAAACGGTCGTCTAGTGCTGTAAAATTAAAACTGGTGTAACATATACAATTTAATTGAAATTAGTGGGTCAGATTACCAATGAAAGCAACGAAGGCGAATACCTCGAAAATAAACTTCAAAGTTTTTAGTTATGTTGCTTGAGTATTATTATTAGTTAGTTACGGTTTGAACGGCAACAAAGCTGATTTGTCTTAGCAGTTTAAAAAGCTGTCGTTGCGCATTTCATTGAGCTCATGGAGATATCAGATTTCAAGTTTTCCGAGTCGGTTTCTTTCCTATTCCTGACTTAGTCAACTTATTGTTGAATATAATGTGACCGCAATCTGTTGCTTTAATGAGCCCCATTGTAATTTGGGTCAGAATTTCTAATTGTTTTTAATTTTTTGTTTTGTACAATTTCAGGTGGTGTGGCAGGTATTGCCATAGCTATGATAATTGTTGGACTCTTTCTGGGAATGATAGGAACAGTAATATATCTGTACAAGGTCAAGAAAATAGGATTACGACTTCCTTTGCTAGACGTGAGCGAAGACAATGAAAGATATTAAGATTGGTTGGAAACATTGACTGCTCGTTGTATCTTTAACTGTGTTCATAGCTATCGCGGCTTTTTATATTTAAGCGTGTGACACGGGAGGGGCGGAAGCATGTTCTCTTTGCAATGATGTTGTAGAATGTGCATTGACTGTTCGTTGTATCTTTAACTGTGTCCATAGTCGGGGTTGGGATGGTGGTGATTCAGAACAATGTTCTTCTTGAAATAATACATGTATTGTAAAATTGTAAATTGACTGTTCGTTGTTCGTTGTATCTTTACTGTCACAGTTTTTTTAATAGTTACGCGTGCCTCACAGGAGGTCGGAAAAATGATGTTCCTTTTGAAATAATGTTGTTAAATTGTGCATTGACTATTGGACGTATCTTAAACTGTTCCCAAAGCTGTTAAGGATTGTTATAGTTACGCGTATGACAATGGCATGCTTTACTAGGGGTTGGTGTTCGGAAGCATGTTGTTATAAGATTGTGCATTAACTGTTCGTTGTATCGTTAACTGTGTCCATAGCTGCCATAGGTTTTTTTATAGTTACGCGGGTGACAATCGCATGCATCACTGGGGGGATTCGAAAAAAAATGTTGTAAGATTATGCATTGGATATTCGTTTAATCTTTAACTGCGTACATGAATGTTAACGATTTTGTATTTTATAGTCACGCGTGTGACAATTGCATGCATCACGGATGGTGGTGGTGGACGGAAGCATGTTCCTTTTGCAATAATGTTGTAAAATCGTGTATTCTTTTACATTTTCAGATATAATATTATCTATAATAGAACTCCACCACTTTACCGCAAAACAAAACAATTTTGGCACTTCCCATTTATGTTTATATTCTGAAAAATGCTGTAAACGTATGTAATATCGCGTATATTTACGTATATCTATTTTCGAGATATATAAAATTTAGACATATGCACGTAGTTATTTTTTTTAAATATGCAATATAACACAATATTTATAGTATAACTTTCTCTCTGTGAATATTCCTAATTAAAGGTGGAGCTGGCAGTCTCCAATTATCGACTGTTTCAGAGAGCAACTATCTCATGTTGTTCTCCACGTACTTAAAACACAATACACCTCCAGCAATATGAACATAGTTTTTATCACTCTTCAAAGCTCTTCAGACGTCACCATTGTACATTTGTCATTTACTGTTTTCTTTTTTCCACGCATGCCACAGTATGTAATCCCCTGTTTACTAGAAGAGGGCGCGGTGGCCTAATGGATAAGACGTCAGTCTTCAAATCCAGGGTCTCTCACCGCTGTGAGTTTGAGTCCCGCTCGGACCACATGTGGGAAAGTGAATTTTCCTTACCGTGTGTCTTTACTGATTCACCTGGTATCAGTATAATGGACTGGGGGAGTGGTAGTCTTGTCTGCGGCGTACTGTCGACTCTGTGAGCTAGCACGGTAAAGTCGCCCTGAGTGCGCGCTAGTACAAGGCAGACCATACAACACACTCGCACTTCACATGCATACACAAAAATTGTTCATAGATTAATCCATAGAGATTAATTAAATAGTTCTCGTCGCGAATAGCTGAAAAATTCCTGATGCGACGTTAAGCAACATTCAACCAATTCAACCCTGTTTACTAGAAGGTATATTGAAGAAGAAGACGACAGGTCAATGTTGTATGCCTCACCATTGTTCAATCACAATGTGGTTTTTTGTCTTAAAAACCAACTAGAGGCAATCTAGTCCGACTAATCAGCCCACTAAACCCCCATTTTAATTTTTTGACTTTTTGGAGGTTTGTGGTCTGACAGCTTCGAATTCCATTATTGAATTCTTGAAATTTCTGGCGAAAACGGCAGAAACGAAAACACGCATCGATAATTTCCAGTATTTCCTTACCTAGCTCTTGTTGACAACATGGAACACTTCCTAAAACATTATTCTACCGATCCATGCTTATTTTTTAATTAAAATCCATCGATATTGGTAGAAATACAAGGTTTTCTGATGTCTCTTCAGCTCTCTGTCACTTTCACATCGTGAAGACATTACTAACTTGCATTGACCAATCAGATCGCACGTTGCATTTGGATGGTGAAACTCGCAGTTCTATCTTTAGAAAGCACATGGTGATGTTTATTTACATTCGTAATTCGCGCTCTTAAGGATGTTTTACATGGTGTTTAATACATGTACTTACAAAAGGTAACATTGAAATGTATTCAAAATATTTAGACTTTATATGTTGACTTTTAAATAGAGTAGTCGCGATCTTCTCTCTATATTTTTATATTCTTGACCCCTCTCATTTTTTCTGAACTAGTATCCTAGAAATATTATTCCAGTAATTTTGGAGAGAAAAATTAAGCACCTCACTGCATATATGTATGTTCACGCAAAATACAGTTAAAATTGAACCCTATGACAAAATTTAGTGTGATCGGGATGAATATAAGAGAATTAATTTTAATGACCTTGCGGACAAGTACTCTTGTGTTGAACTTTATATATTACAATTGGTTTAAAAACTTATAATTCTACGATCTACAAAATATTGGACAAAACTTGATAGCATTTCAGGAGAACATGCAAGTCCCAGATATGATAGAATATTACCCAATTTGAAAGAAAAAATAATTTAGATCATAGGCGTAGGAGGGTTTTGAATATGGGGAGGGGGCAAACCGAAGCTATGTGTATGTCGTGCCGCAGGCACGAGGCGGGAAGAGTATGAGAGGGGTGCTAAGCCCCTCGCATAGGTGGGGGTCCAGGGGGCCTTCCCCGGACAATTTTCAAAACTAACCCCTGTCTAGATGCACCTTCAATGTATTTTGCAGCTTTTTGATAGGTTAAAATACTGTGATATTAAGGCAAGATTAAAAAAAAATAACCCGGTATGACACAAGATCCATAATCAACCCTTGGAGATGGATATGGGGGTACCCCAGAAAATTTTGCAGCGTTCTGAGTGAGAGACTGAAAAGCAGTGAAATATTAAGACAAAATTGTACAAATAACTGCATGTCATAATTAAGTCCAATGATTAATTTTCAAACGTACGGTACTCAATTCACGACTTCTGGCTACATGGAGATTAAGAAAAATAAACCAATTAACCACACCAATCTACATTTACCTTTGACGTACATCATTAAGTTGGTCACGGGCCTAGCATTGATATAATTCTCAACCCCCCCCCCTTTCAAAAAATCCTGGATCCGCCCCTGCCATTGGAGTTACTGTGAGCCGTTTCTAAGGGTGAATTTCAATACGCCCTTTTACAAGTATACTGATGAAATTGATAATTAATTGGTTACCAGATGGGCATTTCCTGTTAAAGCTCTTGTTTTTTTTAGCACTTACACTATAAACATAAACTATGATACAAAATTTCACACAATATATTGCGGGGGCCTGCCCCCCCACCCCGCTCCTACGCCTATGTAGATATAAACGAGAAAAAAACATGAGAAATCTTCACTGCAATTAGTACACGTCTTCACATGGCATTGATAAAAATAAAATAACAAAAATAAATGTAATATGTTACACGCGTGAAAACATCATTAATAATGCGAATCGTTAATGTAAATAAACATCGCCATGTGCTTTCTAGAGATAGAACTGCGAGTTTCACCATCCAAATGCTACGCGCGATCTGATTGGTCAATGCAAATTAGTAATGTCTTCACGATGTGAAAGTGACAGAGAGCTGAAGAGACATCAGAAAACCTTGTATTTCTACCGATATCGATGGATTTTAATTAAAAATTAAGCATGGATCGTTAGAATAATGTTTTAGGAAGTGTTCCATGTTGTCAACAAGAGCTAGGTAAGGAAATACTGGAAATTATCGATGCGTGTTTTCGTTTCTGCCGTTTTCGCCAGAAATTTCAAGAATTCAATAATGGAAGCTGTCAGACCACAAACCTCCAAAAAGTCAAAAAATTAAAATGGGGGTTTAGTGGGCTGATTAGTCGGACTAGAGGCAATCCATTCAATTGTAATCTCATTAATGGTTTATTCCTTTATTTACATATCATGATTTTATCTACTCAATATTCCAAAAAATAAAGCAATGTCATAAAAATTTAATATCGTTTTCGCGACCTTAGTAACCAGCTCGCGACATTCCAATATGCCCGAGTATTGACGTCAACTGTTGGTTGTTTTATAGACAACCCTTTATTTAAATAAGAAAAATGTTTTTAGTATCTGTTCTGTGGAAAAGCCAATATTATAATTAAATAACTTATTAAACACATCAAAATTACATTATAATTAGCAGTAGTCTTTGGGCGCATGTACATGTTAAAGTGATTTCTGTGTTTTGCAGCCAATCAGCTCTTTTCCCTAAAGTGAAAACTGTTTATATTTTCACGGAAAAACTTTTTCCTACACTATATAATAAATATAATCTTACATTTGTATTTATGTAATTTTGATTTTATTAAACTCGTTGAATAATTTATTTATGAAACTATCCGAGGCCCGTTTTGCAAAAAATTATTCAACTCGTTTGATAAATTCAACATTACATAAACACTTTTGCAAGGCCCTCTATGTATGAGATGATTCATATAAAGATGTTGATACCTACAACTTTCATTTTTTTCAATAGCATAAATTTGACTTTTTAGTTTATGACATTAAAATCAAATGTACCGATATATACAGTACAGGCCTGTCAAAAGTTTAACATTTAGCTAACGAGAAGGAGTCGAATTTGGGCTGCCCTGTGGCCTAGATATGGATAGCTAGTGACTGAAAGAGTTCCGCAGCTACAAAGATATACAGTGCAGACCTGTCGAACATTTAACACATATCTAACGAAAGAAATGCTAAATTTGGTTTTTGAGTGGCCGAGATATGGATATCAACTGCCCGAAAAACTGTCGAGAGATAGATAACAAATCTATTAAGGTATAACCAACTGGGGGGTGAGGGTTGGGTCAGAATGAGCAGTCAATTCGGCACTTATCCATTAATTTGGTGTCGACAGGTGTGTGCTGTAGCTAACGAGGGCTAAGATGAGCTGTCGATTCGGCACTATTTCTAGCTTAAGCTTACTGTAGGAACCACTGTGACTGTGACAGTGAAATTCTCTTTATATCCATAGAAAATCAAATAAATTTGAATAAAGTTTGATATTTTTCACTTACTTGTACCTAGTTGTAACAGGAAATCTGTATGCGCATCCGCGATTGTCATAAAGTATGTCTGTAAAAAGGAAAATGTTGGCGGTATGGGGATTTTACACATGCAAAAATGACGATGTTTACACCGGAAGTGATGTCCTTGGTGACGTTTTACGTCATATGCGCAACAGAAGCCGCCATTTACATGTTTTTTAACATGTTAAATCCCCATAGCACGGACGTTTTACCCTATGCAGATATATTTTGGGCTAATCGTGGATGCGCATACAGATTTCCTGTTACGACTAGGTACAAATAAGTGAAAAATATTGATCTTTATTCAAATTTATTTGATTTTCTATGGATATAAAGAGAATTTCACTGTCACGGTCACAGTGGTTCCTACAGTAGTGTTAAACTTTCGACAGGTTTGTACTGTGCATATAGATGGTACAACGAATAAGTTTTTTTTTATAATGTGAATTTAAAATGTAACATGTAAACCACAGCATTATGAATGAAATGTGTTAAAATGAGATGCCGGTATAAACGTACGCGTGTTGAAAGTTGTTCGATATTATTTTGGAATTTTCATTCTTGACATCATATGATATGTGTAAAATATGAGATACTAGCAACTACTAGGAGACGGGTTTCCGATAGAATAATTTTGACATTATGGTTAATAAATATATAATGAAAAACAAACATATCAATCCATGTCCAAATCAAAATCTAGAAACAATGTTAAAATTTAGAAACTGACAACATAGATTCAGAAGACGTGAACTTCCGCCAGGAAAGTGAGACCGGGTGCTGCGGTAGGGTAAAACTCTCCTGATAAGCTAGAAACTTTTAGTATACTTGTGATAATATCAAAAATGGTTTTAAGTTTTTTTTCCGATTCCCGATATTAAATTTTATCTGCTAAGCAAAACGTCCCGTGTATATTTAAATAACAAATTACATACATGTACTAACGGCATAATTGAAATAAGTTGTAATTTTATTAACGCAATTTTACGATGTCTGTGACAGCATATACATGAACTTCGTAGGGCCTGAAATCAAAGACGATAATTATTAGCAAATTTATTTGATACAATGTCGCTACAGCAACTAATCGAAATGGTTTCATACCAGTTTTGTTACAATTGACGTATCGCCGGCCACGCCCACAATGTTCCGTCACTGGCCGCCATCACGGTACCAAAGCAGCGTCACGGCAACGAATGACGTTCTAGTGTCAGTGACGTTATTAAACCGCACAATTTAGGCCGAGTTTTCATTCTTTTTGCGTGTCATTCAAGCATGTCGACCCTTTGTCGGAACACAATGGGCGTGGCTGGCGATCCGTTAATTGATTTCCGGACTTGGTAATGAGATCTTACGTTGTACACGCATTATTTATTGAAGTGAAAATTTCTTAACTAAGGCGTAAAACAAACGCCATTACTCCACCCCGATCTCATGTAATAAAAAAGAAGTTACAAAACATTACCTACGTTATAATATGTTATCGTCTCCCAGTCATTTTCGCCATTTGAGCCAAAAAAGCCTGTGCTCCCACTGAAACAAAAAGAAAAACATATATATAAGTGTCAGCGCATGAGTAAAAGGGACTTATCGCATTGGTGGCGATTTTGACGTAAGCAGGATAGAAAGTGACGTTGCTATTCCCACCTGTTTTTGTCCGGCTGCTCAAACTTAAGATTGTAATATTGTTTTTTGTACGTTTCAGAAGCATATACTAGTATAGGAAACATTTATAACCGAGGCAAAGGAATAGAAGCGCTAAATGCGCACCTCAAATCTAGGGGGTCTGGGGGTATGTTCTCCCTGAAAAATGTAAAAAATAAAATAAACTAGAGGCTCCCAGGAGCCTGTATAGCTCACCTAGGTAGAGTTGTTGCAGAATGAAAATCAACAGATTGTCTAATGTTTAAATAAATGCTTGAAATTTATAAAACAATATTTATTTCTATCACAAAATTTCAATATTATTTCCTTTCAAAACTAAAACATATTTCAAAATTTTGAGACAATACATACCAAGTATCATCGACTTTTCATGTATAATACCTGAGAAATTTTCCTTATCCAAAAAGTGGTCAATGGACCATGAAATTAAGGTTAAGGACAAAAGCCATAAGGCAGTCTGACTGATGTGGCCACCTTGGATTACATGCAAACATGTCGGACACAATATTTCAGGTAGACCACACAAGGACTATTGTCACAAAGTTTGGTTGCAATTGGCCCAGTGGTTTCACAGGAGTTGATTTTTAAATGCAGATGTTATTTTAAAATACCAAATGTAAAGACCCAATGACTATTGTGGCCGAGTTTGGTTCCAATTGACTCAGTAGTTTCAGAGAAAAATATGTTTGAACGTATTTTCCCATAAGGTCCAATCTTAAAATACGTTCTACGCTGGCGGACATCTTGGATTTGGTGCGGCCCTCAAAAACCCCAATGTTGAAGGGGGCCATTCAAAGACTATTGTGGCCAAATTTGGTTCCCATTGGCTAAAGGTTTTTAGAGAAAAAGATCTTTGATATTGTTCCCATAGGGTCCAATGTTAACCTATGTTCCCGCTGGCCGCCATCTTGGATTAGGTGCAGACTTAAAAAAACACCGGTTTCAGAAGGTACCATCTAGGGACTACTGTGACCAAGTTTGGTTCTAATTGGCTCAGTAGTTTCAAAGAAAAATATCTTTGAACGTATTTTCCCATAAGGTCCAATGTTAAAATATGTTCTTCGCTGGCGGCCATCTTGGATTTGGTGCGGCCCTCAAAAACCCCAATGTTGAAGGGGGGCCATTGAAAGACTTTTGTGGCCAAGTTTAGTTCCCACTGGCTAAAGGGGTTTTAGAGAAAAAGATCTTTGATATTGTTCCCATAGGGTCCAATGTTAACCTATGTTCCCCGCTGGCCACCATCTTGGATTAGTGGAGACTTAAAAACACCGGTTTCAGAAGGTACCATCTAAGGACTACTGTGACCAAGTTTGGTTCCAATTGGCTCAGTAGTTTTAGAGAAAAATATCTTTGAACATATTTTCCCATAGGGTCCAATGTTAATCTATGGTCCCCGCTGGCGGCCATCTTGGATTAGGTGCGGACATGTCGGACACAATTTTTAAAGTAGACCACCCAAGGACTGTTGTGACAAAGTTTGGTTGCAAATGGCCCAGTGGTTTCTGAGGAGTTGATCTTTAACGATGGACAGACGACGGACGACGACGACGACGACGGACGCCAAGTGATGGCAAAAGCTCACATGGCCTTTTAGACCAGGTGAGCTAAAAAGGCGTAAAATGGTGACGGCACCTGAACCCAATTTATACAAGTAAATATAAAAAGAAAACTAACGGATCCCATGTCCCATGATAACATTATTAAAAAGGCAAAGTAAAACTTTGCCGAAACCGAACTTTGCACAATACAGTTAAATAAATAAAACAACTTTGTATTTCACGTTTTACTGGAGATTTTCATTATTCAATCGTGGAAAAGACAGGGACTTTGACATTTTCCATGCCTTATTGGTCTTGTCAATTACTTCAGTTAGAGCTTTACATATCAAAAATGATCGGATAATAGATAGTAATCACAGCAAAAATTCGCGATAGAAATTTATTTATTTTTAACCTTTTCTATTTTCTCCGTGTTTCTGTTAAAACTAGAAATGTCTCTTGAGAGTCAAATACCCCCCGCCCTCAACATTTAATGTTTTTCCGCGACCTCGACATTTACGATATTACCTTGTTTCAATGCAAGGTCATGACAAACCTTCCGACCGTGGAGATTATTCATGTGAAGTTTTATGAAAGTGGTCCAAAGCAGCTATGAAATATGGCCCGGACACGATTTTACACGGACAGACAAACAGACGGAAAGACATGGTGATTCCTATATACCCCCTCAAACTAGTCTTCGGGGGGAGGGGGGGGGGGGGTAAAAAAATAAGATCCGATTTTTACCGAGGCAGTTGCCTCCTCTACTATAACGAATTATATTAATAGAATCCACGAGTTATATATTTTATGTCGTAAGTAAAACTTAACCAATGTTGTTAGGAGAACCCAGAGATGTGTCATATTTATTTTTTAGTTTAATTTTCTGAATAAAATATTCAAAATGAAATACTATGACAATTGGTTGCCTATTATTATTATTATTATTATTATTATTATTATTATTATTTATATATAGTCCAACCTGCTTTAAAGGCCACTTCAATAGAAGGACCACCTGCTTATAAAGGCCAATATAATCGTTATCCCAATTGTTCTTTATTCATATTATTTGAACCTGTATATAAAGGCCACCTTACCATAAAGTCCTTTTTTATTGGTTCCCTTGGATGGTCTTTACAGACAGGTTTAATTATATTAAATTTCAATAAATTTCATTCAGAAACAAAATTTATAATATGATCATCAGATGTGCATTTATTATAACACAGTCACAGTGTATATAATTTACCTTGTCCGCTAATAGACATCGAGTTGAAACCACCTAGATCTGAAAACACAAATTTTAGCTACTAGTAGCTGGATTAATGTGGTAATAACTAATAAATAATTAATTACAAAAACATCCGTGTATATTGTCAGATAAACATTGTTAATAAAACATTCGGATGAAATCCGTTTGCGCCATTTTAGCGTCCTTTTCCGCCACAACAGTATATCATTTCCGCCACCAACTTTTTAAAAACCCTTAGTCCTTTTGCGCCAGTATAGTATCCAACTGTCTCACTTTAAATTTATTGAGAGTGCGGTGGAGATACCTACCTACCTATCCTGTTCGCTCCATGTGGAGCATAAGGTCAATACAAGATTTCGCCATTCAGATCTGTTTTTTGCCTTTGTCTCAGCCTCTCCTCAAGTCAGCTGCAGATCTTTCAGTTGACCTTCTACAGTTCTTAGCCATGTTGTTTTTGGCCTTCCGCGAGGTTGTTTCCCTTGGGGTGTCCATCTTAATGCTTTTTTGGTTATGCATTTCCCTTCCATTCTAAAAACATGCCCAAGCCGTCTAAACCTTCTTTGAGTGATCTCGTCAATGATACATTTTGAATCTGTCATTTTGCGGTGAAGATATGAACCATAAATTTGGCTTCCCTCCTCCTTTATCCGGACCGGGGACATAAAGACAAAATCCACAGATAATTTAAAAATTAAAATATTTCGAGACACATTGTGAATATAAAATCCACGATCATGACAATGGCTTGATTTTAAGACATATATGATATTTTACGAAAGAAAAGTTCTATTTCTCGGAGTTATGCCGATTCCTGACTGCAGCTGTATTTCTACTTCGGAGCTTAATGTGTGTTGAAACACTTATCTATCAACATTTATACCATGAATTACCCTTACAGGTAGACTGGCGCAAAAGACTTCAGATTCTTGCGGAATTAAAACACCAGAAATTTAATTTAGTGGCGGAAATGATACCTCTAAATACAAGTAATTGGCGCAAAAGGACGCTTTCCAAAATTACCTGCTCCGTAAATTTAAAAATTCTTCCTAAAAACTAAACGATGCTAAATCGTTAAAATAATTTCCATCGAGAGATTTGGTAAAATTAATGTTTGGTCCTTTTAGTTTTTTTTCATTTCAACAAAATATAGGGATTTCCACTATTTCGGCCCAAGCATTACTGGAAGAGGAATTCTGAAAAGGGTCGTCTAGTAATGCAAAATTTATCCAAGTTTAGTAATAAAAGATTTATGGTGAGGACATGGCCAAGTGGTGCTGTCACCGGCTTTATAATTCAAGAGTCGTGGGTTCGAACCTCACTCAGGACTCGGAAAATTTTCATAGATGATTTTCATCTCCTGTCTATACTAGGGCTGCAAAAAGCTTAAAGTACTAGAATAGTCTTTCGGATGAGACTCAAAACCGAGGTCTAGCGTCTCAGTGCGCGTTAAAGACACCTTTGTAGAGTTAGAAAAAGAGTAGGCCAATTGTGGCCGTTACAGAGGACGCTTACAACTAGAAGCGATTGAAACAGACTGAGGAAGATAGGATTAATATAATAAGATTGAAGATACAGTCACACTGACATATTTCGTTTGCAATAATTATCGGAAAAGGCCATGTTAGAACTACTTTGAGCTGGTCTGACTTATGTTTAAAATCTAAATTGAATGTTATTCCCGTGGTAATAGATCATATGGAGTGGAACTATAAACGGTCATGTGACGTGGGACTATAAGCAATCATGTAACTAAAACGAACATTTGACGTAGGACTATACACGATCATGTGACGTGGAAATAAAAACGATCATGTGACGTCGAATTATAAACGATCACGTGACTATAAACGATCATATGACGTGTGACTAAAAACAATCATGTGACATGAGACTACACATGACATGTATAAATGATCATGCGACTTGGAGCGATTAAAGATAATCAGATAATTTGACAAAGAAAACACGAACATGGTCTGAACATACATGTACTCCCATTAGATGTAATATATACACAGCCTCATAGGCAAATTTTGGAGCAAAACAATGTTATTAACGATCGAATAATAACTGTCACTTATATCAAGACGGTCATATCTTGGATAGTAGAGGAACCCGAAGTACACCTAAAAACCATGGATCGTCAGCAAGTGCACATCGTGAATGAAGCTCTCCGCGTGGATTTAAATAAAGGCCGATCTCTGTAAGTGTGTGCTTTAGAGAACAAGACCATCAACGTTTTTAGCAAGTAAGCCGCTGGAGTATGCCTGTCATTCTGTTTCCAATAAGTTTATTTAGAGTAAAAAAACCATGGGACCTAAGAGATCTGAACTTACACAGACAGGTTATATTTTAATAGATATTTTTTATTGAAATATCAAGGGAACAGGCCTTAAACACTGACCTTAATGGAGTCATGGTATTTATGCCAATGTTCGTTTTGGTTGATATATGGAATATGAAGTAATAAAAGTACTGGTCTTAATAGAAAGGTGGTCTTTTTATAGAGCTGATCGCTAAAACAAGTTTTACTGTACTTCATTGGTTAAAATTCATAATTTCTGCACAGGACTCTCTATTACTCTTAACATAAGTAATACTTACTACTGCTGCCGCTTTCTCCACCCATTCCACCGGGTTTAAAGTTAGTACTCATCTGATTGCCACCGGGCATTGAAAAATCTGGTGTACCTCCGGACATTCCTCCAGGGTTAAAGCTACCAAATTGGCCACTCGAGCTGCTACCACTAGATGGTGCACCGCTATTTCCGCTTTGTTGACCCATGTTGACGACACCACTAATACTTCCAACGGATCCAATATTTGCCTGCCCAGTGGCACTTCCACTTACGCCGTTTGGTCCTGCTTGGATATTACCACCAATACTTCCGGCAGATCCGAGATTTAGTTGTCCACTTGCACCACCGCTAACACCGTTTGCTCCTGCTTGAATGTTTCCAGCAATACTTCCAGCAGATCCAAGATTTGCCTGGCCGTTTGCACTTCCACTCACGCCATTTGGTCCGGCTTGTAAGTTTCCACTTAAGCTTCCAGCAGAACCAAGATTTGCATTACCGGATAGCCCACCGCTTACACCATTTGGGCCGGCTTGTAAGTTTCCACTTAAGCTTCCAGCAGAACCAAGGTTTGCATTTCCGGATAGCCCACCACTGACACCATTTGGTCCGGCTTGTAAGTTTCCACTTAAGCTTCCAGCAGAACCAAGGTTTGCATTTCCGGATAGCCCACCACTGACACCATTTGGACCGGCATTTACATTTCCATTTATGCTACCTAAACCACCAAAGTTAGCACTTCCACTGGCCCCACCAGATACCTTCCCATTTCTATCAATATTTAAATTTGCACCAACGTTGCCTATAGGACCTAATCCAGCATTAGCATCTAGTCCTGTTGAAACTTTGCCATTGGAATCCACGTCGACGTGGACACCAGCATGGGCTAATGGACCTATTCCAACACCCAATTCTCCACCGCCACTTACTTTTCCATTTTTGTCCACATTAATGTGACCCCCAACATCTACACCGTCAATATTGACACCAACCTCCCCTCCTCCGCTGACCTTACCGTGGTCAACATCAATATTTGCGCCTAATTTCCCAACGCCTGGAACATCAACTTTTCCGCCAGCACTGAATTCTCCATTTCCGGCCGATAAATGAGCGTTTCCAACAGGAGTATTGACATTTGCAGCAACTCCGTCTTTCCCTACACTTGCTCCACCAACGAGGGTGTCGACGGATACGCCATCTTTTCCAACACTTCCTCCACCAACGAGGGTGTCTACAGACACACCATTTTTCCCGATATTTGCACCGCCAGCAACTGTATCAACGGATACACCGTCTTTTCCAACACTTGCACCGCCAAGAACCGTATCCACACCAACTCCATCTTTCCCAGCAGAGACGCTTCCAACAGCTGTATCCACCTTCAGCCCCCCTGATCCAACATTGATGTCTAAAAGATGTTTAATCAGGAACCTTTTATCATAATTCTTGAAGTTTTCTAAAGAAAATAATAATAACAGGTTTTACGTAAAGCTTTTAAGCATCAAACTAAACATCTTCATCTGCGCACCCGGTTGTTTAAAGCTTCGTTTAACTTGCCAAATGGGGTTCGCCGACGTACCACGTGATCAATACCTCATAACGTTTGTGCGGAACATTTTAGAAAACGTCAACGTCACAAATTCCCGGAATAACGTCGTTTTTACGGGAAAACGTCATATTGTGCGATTCCATGTCCATTGGAAAAAAGCGTTTCACAGACACGTTAGAAGGTATCACGTGGTACAGCGGCGAACCCCATTGGTAATTGGTGAGTGAAAATAATAAAATGCGTATACATGTATATAATAACCGTAGTTTTGACTTAAATTACTGTAACAAATGACGAATCGCCCGCCACAACCAAAATAAGACACGAGGCCGAGTCAATAAGTGACCAGCCTATCCCTTTTCCGATTGTCCAACAAAGTCATAGTTTCCGTGCTTTTTCAAAAAATGTTTTAAACTTTGATACAAAACTGCACGCGTATTAAGTCGTACTTTAATATGAACTTTAATGTTGTCAAACACAGCTAGTGATGCAGAGGAATGGCTTTCATCTCAATAAAATTGAGTAGCGTGCTGTAATTCAGTAATTGTATTTCAAATGTAAAACTGGGAAGGAAATATAAGGCGGGTTATCCATTGTTCTTATACCCGATCTTTTACTCAGGTAAAATTCTGGATAGAGGACTTAAAACGCGGAAGAATGTCTTTAGAAGATGAAACCTGGTCTGAACGCCCAGTGGATGCCACCGACGAAGACATGGGATCTGATATGCTCAAAGAAGTTCAAGACGCAACCATTTACTGGCAAGGAGATGGCCACAGTTTTTTTAATGCTAAATGTGTTATTATGTTTGATTTTTTCCGAGAGAAGTACAATAACTGGAGCGTATTATGCAAACTTGCTAGACCAGTTGAAAACCGCCATTTTTGAAAAGCGCTGAGGTGAACTCTTTAAATAATGTGTTTTGCTACAATAGGACAACGCGAGAGTGAAAACTTGCAAAGTTGCAATGGATGCTGTAGAGCAAAACGGACATGAATTAATACCACGCCCTTGACCATTCGTCTGTCCTAGCTCTTAGCGACTCCTTCCTATTCAAAAAATTAAAAAATGATATTCGTAGACGAAGATAGTTGAGGAGTGTTTCAATGGAAATGTCCCTGGCTTTTTCAGTTCTAGTCCGGTTGTACTTGAACACCGCTGACACAAGTTCATCACACTAGAGGGTAATTGCGTCGAAAAAGAAGAAATGGATTAGAACCGGAAATAAGTAAGGCTGGTTTCTCGCTCCTGTAAGTTCAAATTTATTAAATTTCCTATGAAGGGTTTGCACGCACCGTTTTAACACGACCACATAAAATAAAGATGTTTTTAAATTCCGTTTTTAATCACTGAATTCAAATAGAACATTAGTCAAACTTTCGTAAATACTTGACGATTTTCAATTATATGTTATTTATGTTTGTGAAATAATGATGTTTAACGGTCAAGATTCTTTCGCAAAAAACGTAAGCTGTAAGATATAGGACAGACTGTCGGCCTTCGTAAAGGGAATTTTTCTCGCATTGGATCTGCTCTAGTTTGGATTTAAATAAAAAACAAACATAGTTAACCATGTTTGAATCAAAACCCAGAAGCAAAGTTAAAACGTTAGGTTACACTAGTGTACTTCAGGGAAGTGAGGCCGGGTATCTGGAAGGGTAATCATCTCCTGTTTAGCTAGCTACACTCGCCACGTATGTAATCAAAATTTAGTGAAAGGAACATGGAACTATGAGACGTCAAATATATCCAGGGCAATCCTGGACACAGAGACATCAAACTTATCAACAATACTGTGATGAAATCATAAGACTTTTTGAGGGCGCTGATTAGCCTAGGCTTGCAAGATCCATGTATCAACAACTTATTTGTAAGCAGCTTGCTTCGTTGTATAAAGTTTCCGTAGTGAGAACAAGCTCTACCATAGAGTATTAATTGGGAAACAAATACACCATAAGCAGGAGAAGCAAGGCTATAAGAGACGCAATGGTGTTGAGTTTTTGAAATGTTAAAGCTAGTGCTCAATTGCAAATGTAATACTGATTTTACCTTCATTGAAATCAACCGTCTTTAAAGCATTGCGACATTTATCTGCAGTGTGTACACGAAAACCATTTAGCGGAAATGTAATTATCTGGAAAAAGAGAATAAAACCATAAAAAAAACCAATAATTGAAGTAGTAAATGTTGACCTTCCTTTAAATTTGATGAAAAAAAGTGCTTGTCCATAAATCATGAATTATACCACTATTTGGTAAGTTTTGAGATGTATTTCATATTCACTCTAACCGGGTTTTTTTTATAGGACGTTCTAAACAGTTGTTTAATGGGTTGATAGAGGTGGCAGAAAACAGAAACCTTAAATGTTCATTGTCATAGAAAACTGTAAAAAGAATTATTTAAGAATTGACTTTCTTTTTATTCAGGGACATCAAGTGATGACCCAGATTTTCAAACTAACAAATCCAATGCAGTTCATTTAAGATTTGCTAGTTTTAAAATCTGGGTCATCACTTGATGTCCCGGAATAAAAAGAAAGTCAATTCTTATATTTACAATATTTTTTCTAGTATTCTCTTTACAAACTTCTCGATTACATCATACAATTAAGAAAAAACACCGATAAATATCGAATCTGACGGCAATGTAAACATTCTGGGAACAGCCAATATGTGACGTAATAGGCGGCTTAAAAATAGTACGCTGAAAACAAAAGAACATTTCATAAAATTTTATTCGAATTGACAAACAAAGTCACAAATTCATATTGACTGCCAAATTAAAACTGTTAAATGTTGAATTTGTTAAAAATCCCGATTGTATAGAAGACATGTTATTTGAAACATCCATGAGCGTAGTTTTGTTGGAGTGGTTAGTGCATAGGTGTGTTAATACGAATTCTGGTCAACTCGCCCCCTAACCAACTCGCCCCCTTCCAACTCGCCCCCACTATATACCAACTCGCCCCCATGCTAACTCGCCCCATTACCAACTCGCCCCCACTTATTCTAAAGTCAACACCAACTCGCCCCCAACTTATACCAACTCGCCCCAATATATATAACAATTAAAAAATAATGAACAGAATAAAAATTTATTATTATGATTATAATAATCATAATAATTAATTTTTATTCTGTTCATTAAAAAATTAATTTTTGCATTTTCCCGTGTTTATTGTTTGTACAATCCATCAAACAACGTTGCCACGGTGAACTTAATTTTTTGTTGTTTTTTTTAAATATTATTGTAATAGTAATAATAATAACAATTATCGGCACATTTTACCACCGGAAATTGCCGTGTGTTGACAGTGTGTTATGGCTTAGTGTGAATTTATGCAAACATGTTTATTTTGACTAAACGATACACAAGCAGCTGCAGTTTACGGGACATGTGTGCAATATGATCACACGACCTTTGGCTTCGTTTTCATTTTCGAAAGTTCAAAAGATATTCAAAGAAAAATATTTTGACCAATAAGATTATCGACAACGATTTCAGATACATGTATAAATGTGCTGAGATTAGAAATGAAATTCATAAAACGTTACGATGGACACGGCAGACAATTGTATAATTTGTTTGTCAAAAACGTGTAAAGGGGAAGCAACATGCATTGCAGTGTGATAAATGTGATCGTTGGACCCACAGACTTTGTGATACTAGTAAGTTAAACGTTTCTCTCATAAATGCACTATATCACAGTCATTCAAAAATAATCGTAACGCTTTCTCAGTGGTTATTTTAGAGCAAATACGCTTTTATTTCTCACAGTATTCCACGTTTTTCCGATCTGAAGAACTTTCATTTAGCGAAATATAAGCGTTAGGATTAAAAAATAAATATATAAGTCTATGGATTCGTTTAGTTTGTAATTATTATTTCCGCTTTAAAACGTTGTGCAAAGTCAAGATTCTTTCACTTATTTCCATCGAGACTGTCAATATTCTAGGTTCACTTATGTGGTCATTTCTGGAGTGTGTTTAGTGGAGTATTTTTGTTTTACGCCACAGTCAAGATTATTTCATTTCATGGTCGGGGGCGAGTTGGTAACGTCAAGGGGGCCAGTTGGTAATGTCAAGGGGGCGAGTTGGTAGGGGGCGAGTTGGTTAGGGGGCGAGTTGACCAGCTTCCGTTAATACGCACGATGTATGTGAAAAAGCGTGGGTCATTGCCGAAGGTCCCAAATTTTCTACAATGAGTTCATCATAGGCATTCAATAGTTATTGTAAATATTTTCGAATGGGTGTAATTTTCGCGTAACCAATATAAGCGGAACCACGTTTGAGATGAAAATATCAGACCATTCGACTGGAATTTCCTTATCTCGGTCTAAAACGTGTTATAGATTGTCTTTATATTAACCTGTATGGAATACATTTTTGCGTGGGTAAAATGTTCGCACTAATTTCTTTAGCACGAAATAAGCGAAAATTTTACCTTTTCGAAAATTTTCCTCTTTACTGTACCGGTATTGCAATGATATAATTTTTGTACCATCCCAAATATCTAGATTTGTCTCAAAATAAGACCTATCTAACTGACTTACTCTTCGGCCATCTAGCCCTATATTTCTATACAGTGTAAACGATTCGCGTATATTTATTTTCGCGATATAGGAAATTGATACATATTTGCGAAGTTAAATTTTCACGTTTTTGGAATATGCACCATAACACAATAAGCATAATATAATTTTCGGCCAGTTTTTGTTTTTGCGCAAAACAAACGACCGCGATATAAGCGAAAATCAGTACACCTCGAAAATAAATAGGTTTACATTATTCTATGAACAGGCTTTCCATCATAAATTCCAAAAAGACCTGCCTTTCTGATCCGTTTGAAACATTTACCTGGTTACTGTAAGTTCTTGCGACCATAAAGTTTTCGGTGGCAACAAAACCAGCTTGGTCATAGCATTCGTCTACGTCCTGTTTCACTGCAAATAAAACATGAAATAGCGCGTTGCAGGCTAAAAGTGATATACTTCAAGAGTTTTGCTACATACAGGCACTGGTCAGTATGCATACTCTGTAAATATTTGCTAACGAAATACGATGAGCTTAATACAAAAGCTTGTTCGTGCTACTTTGTAATCTGTTTTTTTTTTCTCAAATCGTAGGTACCATTTTAAAATCGTACATACGAATTGCAAAATCGTACGTACGAATTAAAAAATCGTACCTACGAATTTAAAAATCGTAACTAGGAATTTAAAAATCGTACCTACGTATTCAACAATCGTACCTACGCATTTAAAAACCGTACCTACCCCCCCCCCCCCCCGCGAAAAAAATAAAATAAAAAATAAAAATTGGATATAAAAATTAAACCGGGTGCTCAGGAATGATTTACACATCCTTTTCCTGTTTAGCTAGCTGCACCCATCACGAGAGGAACCATTCATAATGAAAGGAACTGAATGAATGAATGAATGGAAGGAACTACAACTGTATCCAGGATAATCCATTTCATTGATCAATGCAAAAATGTGTCCAAATGCGTTGTTCTATCAACCCCATCCCCATACGGGTATAATGCAAAATATGTTTTGTCTTCGAAATGCACATTTGTATATTTATAAATTTTGAAATGAGTATTTATTAAAAAATTCAATTTCACAAATATTTAATGAGGATTAACAAACTATTTAAAAAAAATAATAAAATGAAAAAAAAAAATAAATAATTAAATTAATAGATTAATTAATAAATAAATAAATAAATAAACAAACAAATAAATAAATAAATAAATAAATAAATAAAAACTCCAGGCTTGTTGTTTCCGTTTCAGGTGAGTTTGAAATATATACAAATTTGCTGACAGGCAAATTCGTGGATCAAAAAACAAAAATTGTTACACCTTAGAAATTAATAATTTCACAGTATTAATATAAGTGTTAATAGTGAGGTCTTATTAACTTACGAATGTCATAAAGATTTGTTTTACACAAACAAACGTCCACAGAGAGACACGGACCAAGCAGTCCCAGAAAACTTAGAGTAATTACAACTAGCCTCATGGTGGTAGAAATGGTTTCCAAGTTATTTTTGGTTTTAGACACCTTATCACCTTTATTGACCTTATTAAAGTAGCGTTACGAGCATTGTTGATTTCTACTGATAAGATATGTCAGGTCGGTCGTACTTCGGGACATTACATTCAATATACAGGCCTGTCCAAAGTGAACACTATTAACAAAAGAAACTAGAAAAACTGTGAGACACAAGCTCACAAAAAATACCCTCCGCTCCCTCCATATAAAAAAATCCATCGGATCAAATTTTTAAATAGGAGGTGCACATCTACATTATATCACAAAGATTGTGTGAAAGTTTCATAAAAATCCATTGAAGGGTTTAAGAGGAGTTGCGGATAAGAGATAGGTACCCTAATGTGTAACGGAAAGACGGAAGGACGGACGGACACACGGACGGACACCCATATCACTATAACCCCCCCCCCTCTAAGCGGGGGTATAAAAAGAAGTTGAGACTCTGGTAATTTGGCCGAATTATGGATAGCTATCGGCAGAAAAGCTACCCAGATATAGATATCAGCTATCAAAAAGCTTTAGGAAAATATATCGCTATTTTTTATAACGAGCAGCCGAAATGAGCTGTCATTTCGATTCTGCACTAATTCGTTGCTAAGAGTTTAGTTAAGTAATGGTTTTTAACTTCCCATTCATGAATATTTCACTTATATCGAGACGTCGCCAGCTATAGGCGAGGGTACAGAAATTTTGCTTGTACGTTGAATGATTGCATTATACAGCAGGGTTCTTAAGCGTGCTAAGTCCACCGTGACTTTGGACCTTGTTTATTTTAATTTACCATCCGAAAGAACCGTGACTTTCATTTCGTAATGCCGAGTGCTTGGGGAATGAACGGTCACTACCCACTTTTAAGTCTTGGGTCAGACCCGGTCGATAATCGAACCAAAGACTTCTCACTTACGGAGCGAGCACTCTACCAGCTGAGCTACCGCAGTCCGTACTGTAATACCATGTAAGTACTAGTACGCAATTAGGATGAAGTTAAAAACAATCCAAGAGAGAGAGAGAGAGAGAGAGAGAGAGAGAGAGCAAAACCGTGGAACTATCTAACTACATCCATTTGGCACTATATATGATGAAAAACTTCCAATAATTTTTCCCTATTAATTGACAAAATTTCACAATTCTGAATTCGATTAATCATAAATTATGTATATTTCGGAGAAGTTCCATCGCTCGATGCAAATTATAAACCGACCCTTAAACTATATGCGATATATAAAGTTGAGCTAATGAAGGGAGATATATCTCTGCTATCCTGATCTGTATTTCTATAATGTTTTGCACAGAAGATAACGGGTGTTGATCACGCGGTACACTGGCAAGTTATTAGTTAACTTAATACTATAGGATGACTTATCCAGGGTCTAGCGTACTGTGATGCAACCAAGAGGTAAAAATAGGATCATATTTTGTTTTATTTTTTACAAAAACGCAAAGAAATTAAAATGGAAAAAGGATAAAAAATAATTCACGATGAACATTTTCAAGACTATTTCCTATTTTGCATTTTATTAGCTAAGGATTATGTTATAAATACCACTACAGGATGGACATTAGTCTATATTGATAAATTGCTGTCACGTCACTCTTTTCGACGACTGGCTATAGGAAAATATCCAGTGAAACTTAGATACTAAGTTGGTTTATATTATTTGTTCAACTGCATATGCAATGTCCGATTTTGGCAAAGTTTTATATTTACAAGTATCATTTAACAAAATAAATGTCAGGTGTAGATGTCACCAGAATGCATCATTTAATGTTTTTTTTTAAATCTTTCATTAAGAAAATGCTCCTGATCACCTAAAATTTAAAGCTTGTTTTGGCTCTTCTAGTTTGCCTCGATTATAATTGGTTCCTATCTACGCCCCTGCCGACCGTTAACAAGTGAAGTAGAATGGTGTTTAATGTCCCAGTCAAGAATATTTCACTTACATTAAAACGTTGCTAGCTATAGGCGAAGGTGCAGACATTTTGCCTGTGCATTGCGCTGTTGGCATTATACAGCAGGGATCTTTAGCGGGTCAAGTCCACCATGACACGGGGCCTCGTTTATTTTTAGGTCCCAATCCGAAAGAACAGTGACTTTCATTTCGTAATGCCTAGTGCTTTGCGAAAGAGCAGTCATTACCTACTTTCAAGCCTTGGGTCAGACCTGGCCCACGACCTCCCACTTACGGAGAAAACACTCTACTAATTGAGCTACCGCAGTGCCGACCGTGAACGAGGAAGTAAAATAAACACCTGCTACTAAGGACCATTATCTTATCTACATTGACGACTTTTGAACTTTTAGCAAAATTAGATTTGTTTACTTATTAGATTTGACAAACAGACATTAGTTTATGGTTAAGGCCAATTGACGGATCGCCAACCACGCCCACAATGTTCCGAGAAAGAACGCCATCACGGTACCAAAGCAGCGTCACGGCAACTAATGACGTACTAGTGTCAGTGACGTCATTAAACGGCACATTTCAGGCCGAGTTTTCATTCTTTTTGCGTGTAATCTCAGCATGCCAAGCCTTTGTCGGAACATTGTAGGCGTGGTCAGCGATACGTCAATTCTCGCGGTGTATCATGATTTATGAATCATGCTTTATTAAACATTCCGATTTATAATCCTTTACTGTACACATGTTTAAAGTGTAAGTTAAACGATTTTCGATAATTTGAGTATAAATAGTAAATACCGTAATTAAAACAATGTCGAAAACCCCGTGATCGTACATGGCCTCCTTTTCGAGATATACGTGGTGAAACCTCCCATTTTGCACCTGGAAAAATTTGTAATCAAGCCTGTACAGGCAACTTCCGGTTTTCGACGATCACACTTGTGACGTCATCAATAAGTACATGTAGCGCGAAAGTGCGCGTGATGCACTAACAACCGTCTGGGTTGCAACGACTGAAAGGTGCGCTTCAGCTCTCCGATCAACGGCGGAATTTACGGGAATACAAAATACTGACAGATTTCAAGGTGTAAACATGACAGAACATTCAGTAAATTTTACGAGCCATACGAAACTGTGAGGTGGAAAATGTATCAGATTCATCAGAAGAAACTGTCTGACAGGGTTAATGCTGTACATGGTAGTGTATATTGTAATTTTTACGAACTATTTTCTCATTTTTTACAGCAGATCTACAGTGTATTATCATTTTTTTTTTATTTCCTTGCGTTTGAGGGTCAATGTTTAATGAAAGTAGGTGTCTATGTGTCGCAACCACACCACATGCACGTTTTAGTACAGACAACCGGCTCCACATACCAAAATAACGACAATGACCAGCTGACAATCCTATTATTTTGACTTATACGGGTACAAATTCCAATGCATTCTGGGGTTTTAGGTTTACATTTGCATAGGTTGTTATAACCATTATCTTCGCACTGCTTGTTAAAAATATAATATAGTACGATATGAAGTTACTGGTTGGCTACTTGCCTTAGGTTTGAACCCCATAATCCTTACTTTCACAACTTGAGCTGATCAGCTAGTGTCAGTTTCAACATGTCAAAACATCATAATAATAAAAAAAAAAAAAACAATAAATCTGTTAAAGTGTAGTTTTAAAACATCACCACTCAGGATTATATATGTTGTAAATTGAAAAAAAATGTATTTCATTATTCTTTTCTGTTATATGGGTATCTAAGGAAGACATTCAACATATCCATCATTAATCAGTTTGTGCTGTTTAATAGGTATACAGTGGGGAGGATGTACAATTTTGTATCAGGCAGATGAATTGAAATATCCATAATCTGTGAAAACCCAACCTCGTGTGTGTATGCAAATCACTTGTTTTAATCCTGACTGGATAATAGCTGTTATCCAATTTGTGGTCAAGACAGTCTAATGACCATCTTGTTCTCTGGTAAATATGACATTGTCCAACTTTCTTTCCAGAAAAACTTATTACACATGTATATGGTTAATCTACTGCTGTGTCTATCCGTTTTACCCTACCATACACTCTTGATAGCATGTCCTACCCCAGGTACCAATTATGTGTCTAATTATGTTGGGTTAGATTTAAATGTAAAAAAAAATGTTTTCAAACAATCAAACTTCATTGCACTTTAAATAACTTGGTATACATAATTATGATATAGCAAAAATTAATGGTTAATTATTTCATTGTTTTCAATGAAGCCTCTTTTAATACTTAAAATATTTCTCTTTTCAGATAAAACAAATTGCATAAAAAGATAATGAAGGCTTAACAAATACAGTATAGCAGTCACATGATGGGATTTACATTTATCTGTCACGATAACAGTGGGGTTCAACATTGACAAGATTTTGACAGTCCTCGTAATTAATGTTATTGTTTATTTAACTTCTTCAGTAGATTTGGGACATATCCTCAGGTGAGTGTTAATTAAGGCATATGTGACTCTTGTATAATATATATAAATAAGGGGTTCAAAATTTCAAAACATATTTTTTTTAATTAAAGGTCCAGGACCTTTTGCCTTTTTCATGGGTTCAACATAATTTTTGAAAGACAAATATCACTGAAAGTTCCATGTGCAATTGAGTTAACATTTGAAAGTATGTAATCATTTAAAAAAAGTAGTATTTTCTTGTTAAAAGAAAAATTTTGGGTCCATCAGACTTTTCAAGTTTTAACTTTTAACTTTTCAAGGGTCCCAACACCAAATATATCCCAGACCAAGACAATTTTGAACCTCTGTATATTCATAGGTCTCACAGGCCAAGTTCTATTTTTCATTATATTCAATTCAGAGTTGTATATTTAAACTCAGTGCAAACAAAGTTGGGGCCCACTGAGTTATATGGGAATCACCCTGTCCATCTGTCCAAATATAATGTACACTCTATATCTTCTATGTCTATGGATCAATTTTAATGAAACTTGCAACAAATAAAAACAACATGAGACAATGTGTTGCATACCAAATTAAGGTAAATAGAACAAGGAATAAATCTTAAAAATGACAACTAGCAAGATGGGGGTGGGCTGTCTAAAGAGCTGCTCTAGTTATGTGAAGTAAACTTAATATATTGTGTGATTCATGACAAATTCTTGTTTATTTTGGCTATTGTGTGATTTGTATGATCAAATTCAATAGAAAATACAGTGTATTAATTTATATTTTGATAGGTACACATTCATTGCAATACAGATTCAACCTGATATTGATAGAGAATTCAAAATTCAGAGAGGAAGTGAAATATCCGAGACAAGTTTAAAGGAAAAGAAACTATGTATAATATAATATTTCATTTTGTACTAGTCAGCATGCATTTAATTATTTAAAAAAAATTGTAGTAGTTTAATTACTTCAATATACACAGCTTAGCATTCAAAGATGACATACTGAACATGAGACAGCTGAACATCAAGTGCAAGGTCTAGATTCTCAACTACAGTTTTGCAACCACTTGACCAGATTGTTCTAAACTTAACCAAAATGCAAAAAAGATAAATTATATGTTAGCACTTTGTCTAATTGAAGAGCAGCAAGGTATTTTCATTACATGAATTTGTTTATGTATCCATGTATTAAAATTATTGTTGAGAAATAGTTTGTTTTTACTACCAGTACTCAGAGTTTTTCATAGATATTACTCAAAAACTATCTGATTATCTGATTGAAATTAATTTGGAATGGGGGTGGGGGGGGGGTAATCAGATTTTATGACACAGGTTCACTGCCACAAGTACATGTAACAGGTACCCACAATATTGGTACTGGCTTACTTCATCTACACAGCTATCCATAAATAACTATACAATTTTATAGTCAAATTCCATCCATATTGCCAATATATCAGAGGTTTTGCAGTATTTTGAAATGGTAATAATGATCTTAATTTTCGTGTCATTTTTTTAAAACCAGTTTTCATGGAATTTATTTTTAATTTGAGAAAAAATATAAAAATCTGTGAAAAATATATTTTCAAGTTAAAAACAATATTTAACTAAAACAACACTCAGATTTACAAACATGATATTTTGATAAAGTAATTTTGTGGAGATTTTCTGCCTATAATGAAATGACCAGTTTGAAATGTGTATAAATTTATGGATAGCAGTGTATATGTAGACCTATTCTAAGGGGGTTGGTGGCACATTGGTCTCTATTACACCTTTTAATTTCAAGGCTTGAATCCCACTTGGGACTGATCCTAGTGTAAAAAATTTTGTCAATCTGTCTGTTTATGTCAGTGGTTATCTCTAGACACTCCAGATTCCTCTACATTTTGAAATCATCACCTTGATATAAGTAAAATGATTTTGATTTTGATTGGGTGTACTCCAACACATATATTTAGGAAGATGCCACTTGGGACTTATCCTAGTGTGAAAAATTGTCAATTTGTTTGTTGATGTCAGTGGTTTTCTCAGTCCAGATTCCTCCAACATTTCAGAGATGTCCACCTTGATATAAGTAAAATAATTTTGGTTGGATGTAAACTTTACTCCAACACTTATATTTGGAAAGAGGTATCTATGGGCTGACTTTGATATGTACAAAATGATTCCATAGAAGCTTGGCTCTGTGCATGTAGGTACTTAGTGATTGGCTTTAATTGATAGCTAACAACATTAGTATAGGTTGCTGCCATATTACCACATTATCTTTGCACTTAAGCCAGTTACCACTCAGTCCATTATACCTGAACTAACACAACCAGTAGGAGTCTATGACTTCCAGATGCAGTCAACTGAATTTGTCAAAGCTGCAGGAGCAGGCACACAGGAAAGTTGCAGTTTCCTTTTTCAGTGGATAATTTAAGGTTGACTAAATAAATAAGGTGTTCTTATATTTTACATCATGAGAGGCAGACAGTATAACATCTGACCCTTTCCATATTGCTGGTGCATTGACACTTGTTTGATTCAAAGCAAACCAGAAACACATGAATTTCACAACATGAACTTGTGTTTCCATCAACAAGAAAAAGTTTCTGGTGTGATGTAGCTTGCATTCAACCATCCCCTTGCACCTTCTAGTTATGATGTAGCCATTTTGTAACCAGTACTTACATTTGTGACCCTACCCCCTCCCCATCCTGAAAAGCAAGTATGGTTGACCGAACCCGGTAGTTACGACGTAGTATATCCGCTAGTATTGTTGGGAAGGTCTTGGGTTCGAGTCTCGGTTTGGTCGCTGTTTTGTTAGAAAAGGATTTAAGGATTATTAGGTCAGCCGTGATTAAATTCCGCTATGAACTCAACATCAACAACAGGGAGGAGGGGTCATGTGCATGTGTTATGGAACGGTTGTGGCTGTTTACAGGCTAATTTAACCACCAAACCTCATCATAATGCATGAACAGATCACTTGCGATTTATTCGTCTTCTTCTTACTAAACCTATGTAAAGTTGTCCTCAGTGGAGATCATTTAATGCGGTTTGACTGAACATTTTTAAGTTTCGGCGGGCGCCATACTTGTTTATGTTGTAAACAAGTGGGTGCTTATGCGCATGTCTGCAAACATTGGCTATCACACTTGTGACGTCACGAGTCATCAGAGAGAAATTCAAGTTTCCATTCAGGTGTGCAAAAGGGGTTATTTCAAAATTTCTCCGTAATTAGTGATTCGATTTTTGAAAGAAATACGGCGTTCGTCTCGGGGAAAGGAGTTTATTAAAATATGTTAATATCGTTTTTCATTGTACTTACACTTTAATAAAGGTTTACAATCCAAATAATTTCCCACTAAAATGATGGAACAGACACAGGAAGATGAAATCATTATTTCTATGTTTATAGTAATAATTTGTGCTGGAATTCAGCATTATCAAAGGCGTATGCATATTTTATAAAGCGTTTGTGGGTTCGGCCATGGATAAGCAGTGGGGATAAGCAAGGGGCATACCATGCACTATTAAATGAACTGTCAAATGAAGACCCAAAAAGTTTCAAAACTTACCTCAGAATGGACATGACGGCATTTGATGAGTTGCTTATTTTTGTTAATTTTTTTGTTCATCCATGATGTTTATTATGGGAAGCTTGTGAACCTTGACCTTTTTGTCCGTTTTCTGATTGGTCAGTAGTAGGTCAGGGATTAAAGTTTTAAAGGTCACCGGTCACCAAAAACCGAATTTTTTTTAGTACTATTTTCCGAAAGATTACATCATAAAAAGTCGATTTAGCCACAAATAACATTTTTTAATCATTTCTATCCTTTTCTACAGCGTAAATTAAAGTCCTGAAACTGTTGAAAAACTGTGTTATCTCCCTTTGGTAGTAAAAGGGCACAAAACCGGAAGTGACGCAGAAGGTGTTATCCCAGCTATTTAGTAAATGAAGCTTGTATAGTGAACTGCATTTATTACCCAGATTTATCGGAAATAACTTCTAGTGTTTTTACATATTTATTTATTTTTGAGCATTGGGTATTTCAGTTGACTTCAGCAGAAAAAAATTAATAAAAAATAAACATAATAATAAGAAATAAATAAGGAAAAAAAACTATATTTGTGTTTGCTCTAAGTATGATATACTATTTACTAATACTTTTACAAAACATAATTTTACATTTCTTTTGATATTTATTTATTTATTTATTTATTTATTTATTTATATCAATTTATCACAACAAATAATAAAAGAACCCCAATTTCCGTTTTTTATTTAAAATATTGTTCATATTAATTTTCATTAATATTTAATATCATTTTAATCTTTACATATCTCTGAGTTATTTATTTATTTATTTATTTATTTATTTATTTATTTATTTATTATTTATTTATTTATTTATCACAACAAATAATTAAAGAATCTTAATTTCCGTTTTATTTAAAGTAGTGTTCACATTAATTTTCATTAATATTTAATATCATTTTAATTATCTTTACATATCTCTTTGAGTTATTTATTTATTTATTTTTTTTTTATTTATTTATTTATTTATATCTATTTATCACAACAAATAATAAAAGAACCCAACTAAGTTTTCAATTTAAAATATTGTTCACATTAATTTTTATTAATATTTAATATCATTTTAATTATCTTTACATAATTAATTAATTAAGTTATTTATTTATTTATTTTTATCTATTTATCCTAAGGAATAATAAAAAGAACCCAATTTTTTGTTTTTATTTAAAAAAAAATCTTTTCTTCTCTCTAGTACAGCCATATTATGACCTCAAATTGATTTTAAATTATATTTGTTTTAGAAAGTGTCCCATTTTTAATTTCTTTAGAATAGATTAAAATCAATGATTTATTATTACATGTATTATTATTATTATTTACCCATGTAATTAATCAAAAGAACACGTTTTCGGATAGAATCTAGATCCAAGACCTGCAGTTTTTTGTACAACGAAAATATCAAAATACAGGTTTGAAAAATAACTTCTTATTGTCTCTCAAATAAAATATTTTATCCCAGGATTACTTAAATATGAAAGTAATTTCAATTCAATAGCTTCTTATTCCTTATTTGCAGTAAGTTTAATAATAATAATAATAATAATGGAAATTGAAGTTTACGTCAGTGGGTAATTTAAAAAAAAATATGTGTTGATATTTTCCGATGGAGTACTGATCAGAATTCTAATTCTCATTTATTTTCACTGTTTTCATGATGAAATAAAAAAAAATAATAAAAATTTTCATATAATAACTTTATTACGCTTTAACTTTAATGGGATGAAAAGAACTTTGTCAAAATGTGATACCAGTGAGATTATATAGCATATATGCTCAACTAACTAAGGACTCAAAACTCGAGTGTAACTTTCTTTCATTTATTCACAACAAATAAATATCATTCAAAGCGTGATTTACACCCCTCAGATATCAGTAATTAAGAGATTATCAATATGCTACAGTCCATTGGGAAACATCCTGTTTAGAAGTAGACATCTACCACCTGTAATCAACAATTTACCTTACAATATGCAACGTTAATTGACATGTGTGATTATCTTTATGATATACCCAGTAAATGCTATTTGTCATTTTGATGGATTCTGAAAATCGAATAAATTAAAGTTAAATGAGATTGGTTAATTTGAACATGGCATACAAGACTTTGTTTGAACGTGTGAACTGAATGAATTACGGAATTAAATTAATTTTGAAAATTAAAATTGTTTAAAATCTATTTATTTGACTGAATTGATTCATAATAAATTGAATTGTCTTAAATGATTATACCACTCATATTTCCCAGACTTATCTCGTAATATTTAATCTGAATACATTCAAAACAATTAGAAAGCTGCATGAAGCACTTGTGTAAATCTGGCTTTAATTTGTTCTGAAATTTGTGGAAAAAACATGTTTATCGGTCATTGTGATTTTATTATCTCCAAACGTCACAAAATATAGCATTTGACTGAAATCAAACTTTAAAACCCGTCAAAACGCCACACAAACCCACAAGTAATATATGGATACATATATAGGTAATGTGTCTTTCCTCAGCAGCTTAACACCATGTACGTCATCAATTAGGTCGCCGGAAAGTTACGAGCGGTGTCGGAAACTACCGAGTATTAGCAGTTCGTTCAGGTAAGGTTTTAGTGTATTACAGGTAAATGTAAGGCGTGGGAAACCGTCAGACACATCAATAATGACTATTCTACCCATTGGAATGCAAAATACAAATTGATAAATTTGGTGACCGGCGCGGTGACCTTAAGAGATTATCAATATGTACATTGGAAACATCCTGTTTAGAAGTAGACACCTACCACCTGTAATTAACAGAGTTTACCTTACAATATGCAACATTAATTGACACGTGCGTATATCTATATGATATACCCGGTAAATCTTATTTGTCATTTTTGCTGGATTCTGAAAATCGAGTAAATTAAAGTTAAATTAGATTAGTTAATTTGAACAAGACATACGTCTCTGTTTGAACGTATGAATTGGTGAACTGATTGAATAACGGAATTAAATTAATTTTGAAAATTAAAATTGTTAAAAATGTATATATTTGACTGAATTCATTCATAATAATTTGGATTGTCTTCAATGATTATACCGCTCTTATTTCCCTGACTTATCTTGTAATGTTTAATCTGAATACATTCAAAACAATTAAAAAGCTGCATGAAGGACTTGTGTAAATCTGGCTTTAATTTGTTCTGAATTTTGTGGAAAAAAACATGTTCATCGGTCATTGTGATTTTATTATATCCAAACTTTACAAAATATATTATTTTGACTTGATAGCAAACTTTAAAACCCTTCAAAACACCACACAAGCCCACATGTAATATATGGATACATATATAGGTAATGTGTCTTTCCTCAGCAGCTTAACACCATGTACGTCATCAATTAGGTCGCCGGAAAGTTACGAGCGGTGTCGGAAACTACCGAGTATTAGCAGTTCGTTTAGGTAAGGTTTTAGTGTATTACAGGTAAATGTAAGGCGTGAGAAACCGTCAGGCACATCAATATTGACTATTCTACCCATAGGAATGCAAAATACAAAATTGATAAATTTGGTGACCGGTGACCTTTAAAACCCTTGATTTACAAAATAGAACATGTTTTATTTCCCATAATGTTTTATAAGCCTCATGGTGTTTTATGTATCACAGTGTCCACATTGTGTATTTTGATTAACACGATAACTCTTTTGTTTTCTTCGGGTCAGTAACCAACTTGAATACTCGATTGTCTATTGTTTACTTGCACGTGCCCAGGTGTTTCAAGTTGAACCACGTTTATTAAGTTCCCATCCGAAAGAACCATGACTTTCATTTCATTTTTATTGTTATACTCTAGTATATTTTGAACAATTAATTTCAATTTTTATAAATTTTGTACACATTATTTTGAACTGTATTATTGTCACCGTGTAAGTCAGTTACGAACCGCGTCGTCGGGGTCCATCAATTTGAAACACCTGGGCACGTGCTCGTAATCCCTCACCGCTTCGCGGTTCGGGATCACTAAACGCACGTGCCCAGGTGTTTCAAATTGATGAAACCCTCTGACTCGGTTAGTAACTATTACTTATAAATCATGATTCATGAATCGCGATACACCGTGTAAATTGGCCTTTAGATTTGGCAAACAGACATTATAGTTTATGGTTAATGATAGGCATCTGGCAAAATTTCAATTTTGTTTATATACAAGGTGGGTGTTGCTAGCTAAAAAGAAGGTTGGAACCTTTCCGGAGCACCCGGTTTCACTTCCATAACAGTTTTTATTCATTCGCCAGTTTTCACTTTGCTTTGGGTTGTGAATTAGACATGGATCGGTGTGTATTTCTGATCTGCTTGCACTAGATTTAAGGCAACCTATTTGGCGCAGGTAAAGATCAAAGACCGAACCAACCAGTGAAGACCTACGGTAAGAAAAGAAATAAGTTGCGTAATGATATTTTATGTCCCAAATATTTTACTTATATCGAGAGGTCGCCAGCTATAGGCAAAGGTGCAGAAATTGTACCTGTGCGTTGCGCATATGCAATTGTACAGCAGGGGTACACCTCTACGTGACATGGGACCTCGTTTATTTTAGTTCCCATCCGAAAGAACCATGACTTTCATTTCGTAATGCCGAGTGCTTGGCGAGAGAATAGTAACTATCATCGTTCAAGTGTTTGGTTAGATCCGGTCGAGGATCGAACCGACGACCTCCCACTTACGTACGGAGTGAGCACTCTATACCAACTGAGCCACCACAATGGTCAACCCCGAAAGAGAAGCAGTTGTAACTATGGTTCAATAAATTCGATAAAATAATCTAAATGTAGATATTGAAGTAAATCTGGCCAAGAATAGATAGAACCTTATCATGAATTTTGAAATTAATTTAAGTTCAAAGTTCACAAATTAGGTAAAACGATGGCTGTTCCTGCGATAAGATTTCAATCCAGCTGGATTTTTCTTTGCGTTATTGCAATCTTTTTAAATTTTGCTTTACCAATAGCATCAGGTAATTGTATAACAAAAATAACGGTACGGGCCTGTCGAAAGTTTAACACTAAGGTAACGAATTGACGTATCGCCGGCCATGCCCACAATGTTCCAACACATGCCGCCATTACGGTACCAAAGCAGTGTCACGGCAATTAATGATTTTCTAGTGTCTGTGACGTCAATAAACCGCACAATTCAGGCCGAGTGTTCATTCTTTTTGCGAGTAATTCAAGCATGTCGACCTTGTCGGAACATAGTGGGCGTGGCCGGCGATCCGTCAATAAATGTCAAATAAGAAGCTTATCTCGGCCCCTCGTTAATTATATCTCGACGCTTCCCATCTTTCTCTCGAAAGCTTGTTAATAACTTGCTATCCACACCTCGGCCACTTGGCGGCCGATACATCGAACCCCTTTAGTTAGCACAGTGTTAAACTTTCGACAGATCCGACCTGTAGATGTTTCAATAATTCTGCCCGAGTATTCTAAAGCGCGTACTTTCGGATTATTTCAGATTACAGCGCCACTCTCCGTCTTGATTCGAATCACACTTGGTTAATATTAATATTAATATTAGGCAAATATTAGTGTGTGACAACTTGCCAGTTCGCTTACTGGTTGTCGTTTAACCGGCATTCCAGTTTCCCCCAACATCCCTGAAATGACCGACTTTAAGTTAAAGGATATTAACTGTTCTTTCAAGTAATGCATGTGAATATGGATATCACCTAAATCCGTAAGCTATTAAGTCACCAGTAAGAAATAAGCAATTTAACATACATGAATACAATTTTTCAATTCATTATTTTAATTTGAGAATAAGGCAAATGATATGTATTTTTAACCGATATATATATATATATATATATTATATATATATATATATATATATAATTCCAAATATGTTGATAACGTTTATCCTTTGTGTGAGGTAATTTTATATATTAAATGTAGGCTAAAATAACTGAATTTATTATTTGTAAAACATGTTTCACCGTTTTGTACGGTTTTTACTGTTACATGTAACATTTATATGTAACAGGAAGAACCGTACACAACGGTGAAGCATGTTTTACAAATAATAAATTAGTTATGTTTTAGAAAAACATTTGAACTTATTTTTAAGCTTTTAATATATATATATATATATGGGAAGAAAGTAAGACAATAGCCAATAGTCCTTATAGAGATCTAGATTAGTTTGTGAACCTATCTAGTCGAATTTGATGTATCGTAAGTAAATAAAAAATTGACTGTATACATGGTCATTTTACATAATATTTCATTTTTTTTATATTTTTTTACACATGTTAATTAACAGTGTTGCTTATTTTGGATTTACGTAGGGAAACCCGTGCTAAGTCGATATAACACATCTAATGCGACTGGAGGTGGCCATTTATTTAAATTACACAATTCACTTTTGTTCTAATCAAGAAACAATTGTCAGAACCTTCTCTTTTAAACATTTCTTTCTACATAAATTTGAAAACATTTTTCACGAGAAAGTCCGAGAGGTTTTATCGGTGGCTGTTTTCTATAGTCAGAAGTTTTTTAAAAACATAATTTAAGATTTCACAGTGACGGGTTAAGTAAAACAATTCATGTCCAAAGCAAAGTAAATCAAACAAACCAATCCATGTCTAAACTATAATCCCAAAAACAAAATAAAAACAAACATGCCAACCCATGTCCAAACTATAAACCAAAAGAGAGTAGAAACTGGCAAAATATGTTAAAAATCTATTTATACCCTTTTGGTGAAGTTAATAAAAAAAACAAACACACCAATTCATGCCCAAACCACAACCCCAAAACCAAGGTAAAAAGTTTGAAGCTGGCAAATTAGATCAAACGCGTGAACATCCACATGGGGAGCGAGGCCGGATGTTCTGGAAGGATAAGCATCCGCCACGTGTGTAATCAACATTGGGAATGGAAGGAACATTGAACTATTTGGCGCCAATTATGCCCATAGGAATTTCGGATACAGAGACATCATACTTATCAACAATATTGTGATAACGGCCATTAAATAATTTAAATTATTTAAAGAGGCTTCATAGATTCCCCGAGGATACCACAAAAAAACTAGGTAATAATTCTGCATTATTGTCATAAATACACTATTTTCAAAATTTGCTACTTTAACAAGTTAAAGAAATTTCCTCAAAAACCAAGGTATACTTCTTTGTGCAAAGTATTGCCTTAGCTTAATTTGATAAAATACAATTAGGTCCTTTGGGTATCTTTTCAACATATTGAAACAAAATTTGATGAGGAATTGTATCCCGAAGCGGCCGTCTAGTGCTGTAAAATTGAAACTGGTATACTGTGTAATTCTTGGGCAACCAGTATGGCTCAACTAAACTCTTTTAATGTTATAAACATGGGGCATAGCTATAGACTTTCGATTGGTAAATTTAAACTGCTGATTAAATCTTAATTTTTTTATAGATACAAACAAGAAGTGTCCAGCCATATGCTGTCCGAAAGGCTTTCCACCAAAAACGCCGTTTGAATGTCAACGTCCATCATATTCCAATGCCACAGGAATAAACTGTCCAGGCTGTCCAACTATGGAATTTCCGACATGCAAGAAAACAAATTGTCCGTATCCACCTGCTCCGTGCCCCCCACCACCATACAACTGGACTGTTACCCCAGCATATTGCATAGCTGAAGGAGGTGTCTTTTGTGATATTTGCTTCGTACATATATTTGGAAATTGTGTCTAATCTTAACTAATAAAACGATATATAATAGAAAGGTGTTATTACTTTTCAACATCTTCAAAATAATTTTGGTTTCATAATTTTGGTCCAAGCACTACTGATGAGGAATTGTATTCCGAAACGGCCGTCTAGTGCTGTAAAATTAAAACTGGTATAATATGTAATTTAAACCCCTGAGCCGATATCTCTGCTCCTGGCTGGTGTCCCGAGGATATCACCAACTCAGTAGGCAATAATTTCGTATTATTGTCAGAAATATACTATAATTGTCTAAATTTTCTGCAAGTTAAAATTTGAAATTTTTTAAAACTAAGGTATACTCCCTCATGCAAAGTATTTCCTTAGCTGAATTTGGTAAAATATATTTTGGTCCTTTGGGTAGCTTTTCAACATCTTCAACATAATTTTGGTTTCATAATTTTGGTCCAAGCACTACTGATGAGGAATTGTATTCCGAAACGGCCGTCTAGTGCTGTAACATTAAAACTGGTATAATATGTAATTACATACATTTTAGTCACACATACACACACACACACACACGTTGATAAAAGACGCAAATAAAACCCTGACATACACTGTGTCACACACACACACACACACACACACACACACACACACACACAACACACGTTGATAAAAGACGCAAATAAAACCCCGACATACATTTTAGTCACACACACACACACACACACACACACACACACTTGTTGATAGTTATGGTTTCGCTATATCCAAAAGTACCGTAGATATATTTCATTCACGTCCATAAATTCTACTTTCTTTCTATGATCAATTTCAATTTCTCACGTTGCAGTAGTTAAACAAGAGATGCTTACCCTTTTGGTGAGCACTTGGCCTCGCTTCCCTTTTAAAAGTTCTCGTGTTTGACTTAAAATTGCCAGTCTTAAAGTTTTTACTTTACTTTGCTTGGCGGTTATGATTTGGATATGAATTGATAAGTTCGTGTGTAATTGTACCATTATATAACCATTGCAAAAGATGTATGAGAAGCACTTGGCAAGCTAGTGATGTTTGTTTGATGTTCCCAGTTGGTTGTACAATTATAGCGATTTTAGTCTTATTTATGTTTTTAACTATATGAATAGGTTCAATAGACATGCTCACTTGAATTAATATACACAATATATATTCAACATCACCAGACTTGTTTAAACCTACGACTACAGCGTCGATCTGGATAACTCCCCGCTTGCTTCAAAGGTAGCATATTTTCGGTTTCATCTATACATATTGGCTAATGTCTTTATACAGCAGCGGCGCGTTTCATGAATTTTTCCTGAGTATGCTTCGTGAAACGCGCCCTATGGTTCTTTATCGTGCCAAGCCTACCGTGACACGGAACCTCGTTTAGTTAAAGTTCTTCAATTCTGAAAGTACCGTGACTTTCATTTCGTTTCGTATTACCGAGTGCTTTGCGAAAGTACAGTTACTACCCACTTTTAAGTCTTGGGTCAGACCCGGTTAGGGTTCGAACCTACAACCTACCTTACGGATTTTTAAAGTTTTGCGTTTTATTGTCCGATTGAGATGATATGTACCTTGGTGCTCATTTATTACAAAAATAAACACATACGTCACAACGGTATATGACATAGAAAATGTATTAATTTTCATAATTAAAAGCTTGAAGAACATGTGCTACGCCGGACATGAATCAAACAGTGGACAAATAAATATTGGTGCCGTGTGATTCGTATACAATGTATAGGTAAACAACTTTGACCTGTCCGCTTGACCTTTCATTAGGAATATTCATATAGGAAGATCCACCTAATACATGGGTAGTGTTAATATCAAAGTTAATATATACACAATGTACATGTGTACTCAAAGAGGTGAGTATATATGCATTTCTTTTCGTTTTTTATTATGGGACTATATTTTGTGTATTGATATTCATGGTTCAGTGATTTTTGTTACGGTATATAAAGCCGTGTCCAGTATATACCCTCATTCGAGGTTATACTATATAACAAGCAATTCTCTATACGGCAAAATTTTAAAAATGTTTTATTTGCCAGTTTCTAATATACTTTTTTCTACTTGTAGATAATATGTATGATGTAATTCTTATTTACAACAGCATCGAAGTGGCTACTGCACACTGTTATTCATGGATGACTAGTTAGGACTTTATCTGATGGACTTGCCATTATGTGGATTTAATTATAAGTGTTTTAATACTTATTGGACAGTTTCCGTCATCCATTTTTTGCAATAGCTTGCCACCAGTTTTTTAATAATGGACTTTAATTATATTTTCATGTTTTTCTCAATATTTATATGAATAGTTTGTTATATGAACTATTAATATTAACCTCAAATCTAAATATCATAATAGTAATAAATATGTATTTACAGTTTTCTGTTTTATTTCTCAATTAGGAAAGAAATAATTTATGTTCGTATGAACATCGTGAAGTAGAACATAACTCATGATGTATAGAATATAAACACCTGTGCTCCCTATACATAAATATACTTGGTCCGTGATAAATATTTAAATGAAAGGTCAAGCCGACAGGTCATAGTTGTTTACCTTTATGTATATTCACGTCTTTATGCCTATAGTTATCGGGACCACCTTTCTGTGTAGCCATTTACATTATGTAGACCTTTCCGCGTTTGTAAACACTAAATCGCCACTATATTGCCACTATATCGCTGACGGATTTTATGTATTGGTAAACAACATTGCACTGTCCGCTTGACCTTTCATTAGGCATATTCATATAGAAGGGTCCACCCAATGCACGGGTAGTGTTAGGATTCAAGTTAATACAAATTTATACAGTGGACGTACCTTCTCTATGAAGTGATTATTACTCATGATATAGTAGATGAAATGGACACCTGAGTTTTCTACACATAAATGAATTGATCCATGATAAATATTTAAATCAAAAGTCAAACGGACATGTCAATGTTGCTTACCTATATATTTGATATACATATATAATGTTCAAGTTGTATAAACATTTATATTATAATTTTTGTCGCATAATGGTTTAACTTGTAGCGTGAATCAGAGAAAATGTTATTTTTATCCAGGTTCAGGGGGAATCTAGCTATACTCATTTATTTACAGTATTCATGGGTCAATCTTTTACCATTTTTCTATTTTTTTGTCCAGTCATTTTATTCTTCTTTTATTTCTTTTTCTATTTCAACATTCTCTTTATATACTGAAACATTTTGCACAACTTTTAAAGAAATATGTTTATGGGCCTACCGATTGTTATTGATTCACGATAGATATCTATACAGAATTTATCTAGAAAACAACAATAATAGAAAGCGCAGTGGCGAAGCTCTTTAGATATCAGGTACATGAATAGAGTAAACGAGTAGTCTCTCAAGTTTAGTTTTGGGTGCCACGTTGATGACGTCACTTCCGTGGTCGTCTGGGAAAAACGGAAGTGAAAAATGTGATATTTATTTTTTTAAAAATCGTTTATGGATAACTATAAATGTAAACACCAAGAACAAAATAATTGTTTATAAAAATTAACTCTCGATGCGAGACTTACAAATACTTGCAATGTCTATTTGTACATGGTGATGCAACAGAATCAAGCGAGTTACGACAACCACGATAATGGCTGCAATCGGATGAATTTCGGGTAATAACAGCTTGGCGAGAAACAATAAAAAAAGCTTTACGACAGAAAAGAATATGAAGATCTCCTACACTGAAAATTATCATTGAAAAAGTAAATCGTTACATCACAACATTGTACAATATTTATGTTGTTGAGAAAACTTGACACATACCCACTATGGCATCATGGACAATTGAGGTCAAATGTTAAAAAATGAGATTGTCAGGATCCAACCGAAAACAGGCTGCCGGTGTCCCATGGTCATGTCATGTTCAATGTTTCTTCAATCTTGTTCAATATCACAAATGTTCAAATTAAAAAAAAATATGTTCATTTTATGATTTGTTGGAAATGGACAAAAATGTCGTTCCGGTACTAAGCCAATAATGACAAAATGGTCGTTCTAGAACTTAGCGGGTTAATCATGTCTACCCCCGTGACGTTGATCCGCGAGAAGACTACTCGGTTCACTCCGGTAGATTATAACATGAGAAAGTGCCTTCTAAAAAAGTTTGGCAAAAGTAATCAAAAGATCTCCAGACTAATTGGGAATTTTATTAGGTTGAATTTTTTACGTTTAGAGTTACTGTAGTCATTTATTAGTCAATGGCATCTTTACGAATATAAGTGAAATATAATGTGTGTACTGTACTTAGAATAGGATTTTTTTAATTTATAAATATAGAACCAATTACAGAGCTGATCATTCTTTTGTAATCTCAAAGTGTAAACTCAACAATTTTTTAAGGGTACATTACATTACCGCGACATTTTAGAAATTTTCATAACCGCGACCCATCCATTACCGCGACAAAATTGTATACGCTACCGCGACATTCTAAATATACGTTACCGCGACCTTATATGTTAGATATATTATATAGATTGATTTATTTTATTTAAATATAATAGTGCCTCTTCCGTCAGCCAGCGCCTTATACATTTGATGCATAAGACCTGTTTCCCCTGCTCACCACGAGGAGGTGGAAGTAGGACTTTGAGCAGGATATATATCTTTATAATTTATTACAAAACATACATATTTAAAAGTTTAAAAGTCAATGTTAAAATTGAGAGTATTCATGATTGTACACTTCTGAATCAGACAACCGGCAACGCTTTAAAGGCCATCCTTCTAACATACTCAATTCGTGTGAGTTCACCATTTTCAAATCTGGCTTTTAGTTCTTTTTTCTGTTTAGTATTATCACTCTCTTTCCGTCCTGAAGGAAATCTACCATTTGCAGCACGAATTTTTAGGTAGGTTTTTTTTTCAGTTCAGGGTGAGTAGATAGTGAGTATATTATGTGTTGTATTGATTTTTACATGTACATGTAGAACTCTTTAAAACCAATCGTAAATTTTATACATATGTCGCGGTAACGTATACTATATAGATGAAAAAATGTCGCGGTAATGTATACTTTATTTTTTAACAAAATGTCGCGGTAATGAACGGTAAATTTTGACAATGTCGCGGTAATGAGCTTTCCCCTTTTTTAAAAGGAAATGGTTTATGGAAATTGAACTCAGATTTATTGAACAATGGAAAATATGTTAAAAAGACAAAGAACTGTAAAGAAAAAATATGAGCACCGTATACAGTCCCATTTTAAAACCTCGATAATTTATTAGATATGAACAATAATGACTTACATTTTATTGCTCCTGGCTAATTATTCTTAGAAATGCTTCTCATGGAAATCCCAGGAACAATTTTTCGTGTGCGGCATATATTTAAAACAAAATGAAAGTCGTGAATAGAAGAGATTAAAAAAAATATATTAAACTTTGAAATTCAAAAATTGAATGAAAAAATCTTGGCTAATATTAAAATTAAAAAAAAATTCAAATTGGAAAATTAAAGAAAAGAAAAATTAAAGGGCAATATGATTAGATCCATAATGCAATTTATTGAAGAAGACGAGAAACCAAGTATTTTTTTCATAATTTAGAAAATCATAATTTCGTGATTAAAACTATAACAAAACTAACTAGAAATTCTTGATCAGAAAAATATTTTGAATGGAATAATATCATAAAAAGAAGTTTTACTCTAAAAATAACGTTAAAAAGACTACTACTGTATTTCCACAAATTCAGTGCACATGGAAAATGCAAGAATAAAGTCGCATTTTTCAACAAAGCCACAAAACACTTAATACAAAATTTACTGACCCAATAGAAAAAATATATTTCATTCATAAAAAAATTAACTTAATCATGTAGATAGGGCAATTTTTGAAATTTTTAACAAAACAACAAATATGACCATGTCAAAACTATCCCTTCTGTACCTTCTTACTTGGAACAACTATAAACATTATGTCATAATTGGAATATTCATGAGGATCACACCTGGAAAAAACCCGAACAACATTGACCTACCTGACCCTAACTGCCCTGATGTAACTTTGAATGAGGCCCAATTGGTGTATAAACTTAATTAAATATCCAACATTTTTGTAAAATTTCTCTATGTACAGGAGAACTGATCAATAATACTGTTAAATAAAAATATAATTTGGTTAGGACAGCGCATTTTAAATGCATTTTATAGATAGTTTAATGGAAACATTTTTAATTAAAAAAATAAAATAATAAAACCATGTGCATTCAATTTATGGAAATACAGTAGCTAATACTAATTTAAATAAACTATGTATTAAAGAAAACATATAGTTGTAAGGTGAAAAAAATAATAAAGAAGCACCAATTGTTTCTAAAAACATGCTTATTGACATTAAAAAATATGATACTCTTTCTTCGAATTTCATGATTAAAGCTTTAGAGGTTTTTTTTTAAGTTTGGCGCTTCCTCTAAAAATGGATTAATAATACAGAATAATATATTATCCGACGATTTTCTAATAGAAAGAGGGGTTAGGTAAGGTGACCCAATATCTAGGTATTTATTTCTACTCTGTGCTGAAATCTTATCACGTTTGATCAAAAATAATAAACAAGTTGAATGAGTAATGGTGTTTAACGTCCCGGTCAAGAATATTTTACTTATATAGAGACATCGCCAGCTATAGGCGAATGTGCAGAAATTTTGCAAGTGTATTGCGCTGTTGGCATAATATAGCAGGGTTTTTAGCGTTCCAAGCCAACCATGAAGCGGGACCTTGTTTATTTTAAGTTTCCATCCGAAAGAATAGTGACTTTAATTTCGTAATGTTGAGTGCTTGGTGAAAGTATAGTCACTACCAACTTTCAAGTCTTGTGTCAGACCCGGTCGGGCCTCGAACCCACGACCTCCCACTTACGGACCAACTTTTTAAAAAATTATAAAGATATTAAGTGGTTAACAGATGAAGAAGCAAAAACATCACAAAAGGTTCAAACTATGCTTTACTGATACAGTTTCTCTATCAAGAGTAAATGTGTCCACAGACCTTAATGAAATTTGTAAAATAAACTACTCCAAAGGTACTTAATATAAGATCCACTAGATTTTTGATAGTTATTGTAAAATCATTAAAAGTATCTTAATTGAATTACTTGTTTATCACTTTTCCAAATCCGCATGATGATATACTCAAAATATTAAATAGCATTTTGCATGAATTTATCTGGAATGAAAAATGCGATAAAATAAATCGATATATTCTTGTCCAAAATTTTAAAAATGATAGAGCTAAAATGTTTTATCAAATAACTTGGATCAAAAGATTAATAAGACAAAATTTAAAGTTTGTTAAACTGTTTAAATCTCAAAATATGATTTATATAAATTATCTTGTGGGGTATGTGACTGTCGAATATCTCTTGAATATCTAATTTTTACAATAATTTCTGGACTGACGTTTTGAAAGCGTGGCATTGGACTGAAACAAATATTCCTTGTAAGAGATCTAATTAATGACATAGGTGATTTTTACAAACTTGACGATTTTCAATTTAGAAATAATTTAAGAACAACCTTTTTAGAATTTAAAAGTGGGGTCTTATCCTGTGAAAACAATAACCAAATGAATAAAAATTTTGTTGAACGACATTTTTTACCTTTTTAACTGCCTTATATACCTTTTTCATATCTGTATCTTTAGCAATGTTGAAACTGAATCTATATCTCATGTGTTTTATGATTGTTTTAGTAAAATCATTGTGGGATCAGTTAGAAGACTTGTTACATTTGCATGTATCAGATATTATAGAAATTGATGCTAAAACAACAATATTTGAATTTCAATGTTCCAATATAAGATACAGATATATATTATATATATATATATATATATACAATATATATATATATATATATATATATATATATATATATATATATATATATATGTATGTATGTATACAGTAAAACCTCGTTATAATGCCCCTCGATAACTTTGCCACCTCACTTATCGCCACACTATTTTGAAGTCCAAAAATCCATTTTATTTATGTTTTTCTTTATCCACCTCCCTCAATTTATCGCCAAACCCCTTTATAATGCCAAAATTTGACTGAACAAATGGTGGCGATGAATCGAGGTTTTACTGTATATATATTAAAAATATATAAAACTTTATAAAAACATTAATGTTTTCCAACAGTTTTTTTTTTTAAAAATCTGTAGAAAGCATTATTATTATAATGGAAATAATGTAAAGAGTAATATATCTGAAAATATTGGCGAAAATAATACGAAAGTTTTAGCAATTATACATAACTCCAACTTCACACTTTTTTGTTTATTATGTATTTCCTAGAAAAAAGTGGATTTTATTAATATAAATATCTATAACTTCTATATAATCATCTGATGTTGAAATATTGTAGGCATCATATACCGTTTATATTTTGTAGATATATAGATGTGTTGTATATTATGCTTATGGTATTTGTATCATGAATTTTGTGTTATGTGAAACCGATAAAAAAATTATAAATAAATAACTGAATAGGCAAATAAATAATTAAAAATATAACTTTTGTTAATAATAATGTTAGATTGTTTTTCTTTTGTTGTGATTTACATATTTTTAATCGGATGTTTTCACAGGAAAATACAAAGTATCAAAACAAAATTTTAACGATTATAAACGGATGTTTTTACAGAAATAAAAAAAAAAATAAAAAATAAAAAACAAACTCCGGAAAAAAAACAAATTAAGCCTGTATATAAGAAGTGTCTTCGTATATTTTAAATACTGCTTTGGTTAATCATTGATCAGTAATCATGGCTGCTATGAAAAAAGATGATGAAAAAGCGAAAGAGACTCATGATGCTTTTGTTAAACTCGTTGCAAACTATATGAGGGATGAGTTTGGCATATCGGATAAAGTTAATTTTCCTGTTGAAGTCTTTGATATTATCGCCGAGTTTTCTAAATTAGACGAAAAAGTTGAAGCAAGACTAGAAAAGTAATGTATTTTATATTTTACTTATTTTTTATGCAATAGAATGGTCAGACTTTTCCTATAATTTCAGGAAGAAGTGTTTAATGACACATTCAAACACGTGTATTCAAACGTGAAGTAAAATATTTTACTTGTTTAAGTTGCAAAATTGAATGTTTAGATTTTTGTTTTAACCTTTAATTGTCAGAGTAACGCCATTCTGTTTTTTCAGTATTTTAGGTGTGGTGTTTTCCGCGTGAAAACCTAATTTTTAAACGGATAATTAAAATAATGGTACCATAATAAACCAGAGATGTTTTCTAAATGATTGCCTTATACATACATATAATATATATATATATATATATATATATATTATATATATATATATATTATATATATAGATATATATATTTAGAAATTTTGATTTGACAACAATCACTACCCACTTTTATGACTTAAATCAGACTAGTTTGAATGCATTGATGAATGTTAAAATGTACTCTAGTCTCTCACTTTTATCAGTTGTTTTATGATTTGACCTTTAACTTATGCACCTAAATATTATATGCGGCTAATCGACTCACGTTCGTTTACATTTCACTTGTTCTAAGTTTAATCAATAAAAAATATATAGCTATAGGCTATAGAACATATAGAAAAAGATACAATATTTGGATAGACGTTCTGACGGACGATTAGGTACGTTGATTCATATATACCTAAAATACATATTATTTATACTATATCTGTTTATATATATATCTGTTTCACATTTCAGGGCGTTTAAGAGAGGACTGGACAAACATGGTTTATCGAAACACTTTGAGGCTTTTAAAAAAGAAAAACACCTGTAGTGGGTTGGGGTGCATATTTGAAATCTGACCAGTATAAAAAAAGTCTGGCCAATTTATCGAAATAGTGTCTCTGTATTCACGTATAATGATTAATTCCACTGTTATATCATTTCTGCATTTACATAATGATTTCCAAAAGCTTTTCCAGCAATTTTGAGTGACATCGAATCAGCAGATACATCTGAAGTTAAAATACAATGTGCAAATTTTCTGTATCGAGAATAATTATTGGATACAATGAGCCGAGAATTTTGTATCAAGAACAATCATTAGTTAAAATGGGCAAGATGTTTGTATCGAGAACAATCATTGGATAAAATGAGCAAAACTTGTGTATTGAGTGTAATTTTGGACAAAAAGAGAAACTATTAACCTAGCATGGAAATAATTACTGGACAATCAGATGTATTGTAATCAAAGAGATGATAGTGATTTGTCGATTGTATGGAAAACATTAAAAAATTCGTGTCATCAGTTAAAAAATAATTGAAATTTATGTATTTGCATTTATTATTATTCTTCTTAACACTTTTTGTCTTTTTTCTGTGACAATGATTTTCAATTTCACACTGTACTTGAGGTAAATATATACGCCGCCGTTTTATGTACTCAAAGCTTTTTTCAATTAAAAGAAATTCTCTGATTTTTTCGTTATAGTTGGTTTCTGATTACGTTGATATAATCAAACACAAACATACCTGTCGATATTTAAGTCAAATTCTAAAAGCAAAGTAAAAATTTTGAAAATGGCAAATTTAGTTGAACTTTCTCCGTTGGAGTGAAACTGAGTAACCAAATGGTAAGTTCTTTTCTTCTGCCAAGTCTTACCCGCTAAAATCGAAATTCAAAATGAAAGGAACATGAGACCTTGGAAAGGCAAATATGTCAAGAATAAAATTTGATACAGAAACTTTATATTTATTAACAATATTGTGATAACGACAATAAAAGATTTTGAAACATTGATAATTCTAGGCGTCAAAAACCCTTCAGTCAACAATGTGTTTATAAGGACAACACTGAATCAAACTCATTGTAGTTCCTGCAAACAATTTTTCAAATGTTTTTGTTTTTTAATTCTGTGTTAGTAGTACTAATGTAATTAATGGAAATTACTAAACATAGATGATGCAATGTACCTCAGTCAGGTATGGATAGCTAACAGCTGACTAAAGTTATGCCATGCAACGTTGATTGATCAGAAAAACTTGAAAGATATCTCATGATTACAAACGTGGATTTTTCTATGTATTATCAAATATAGCATTAAATATTAATTAACAATCAATACATTAAAAGATAAAAGAATAAATAGACAAAGCATGGAATACTAAGGCCAAGTGGTACAAATAGACACTATCCTACAAGTTTCTGATTTTTCCATACTTGTAAAACATTTTGAGGCGCATCTGAAAATGAAAAAAAATATATGGTCACCTTTTTACTTTTTTAGAAATAAAGCGTCAAACATGCAAAAAATGTCAGACTTTTAACATAGGATCAATAGGAAATCGCAATTTTTCAGGCTCTGAAAAATTGGAAAAAGTGTAGAAAATTTACAGATTGTCCTACAAGTTTTTGAAAAACTAACATAATGTAGTTCTTAATTCAAATTTTCCGAAAATGTAAAGAAATGCATATGTTTCCTTCCTTTTCAGTATAAAACTTCAAGGACGTAATCTGATGCAAAAATATGACCAAAATTAACAGTAACGTCATGTTTTTTGACGATAATGCTAAAGGATCGGCAAACTTGCCAACTTTAAGGTTATAGTGTCGTAAACTAGGAGTGTTGTGTTTGTGCTTCTCGCTGTATATTAATTTTATGATTTGTATAAAAATTACTTCATCAGTTAGATAATATTGTATTCCTAGTCACTAAAGAATAATAATTAGATAGAAAAAAGATGTTAAGAAACATTATTACTTCGAATAGCAGAGAGCAAGGCCTTATCGTCAAAAATGAGAGACAATGATGATACTTCAAAAATGCAAGAATACGGACTGATTAGACCGGGAAATCAATGGCTACATTTGAAACATGAAACAGATATTGAACTATTGAGACAGAATCTTGACTGCAATAAAAAAAAAATCATTGTAATTCAAACATTTTACTTGGCCGAAGAAAGCGGTTTTATGATTGTTTTTTGTAAAATCATTGTGGGATCAGTTAGAAGACTTGTTACATTTGTATGTATCAAGTACTACAGAAATTGATGCTAAAACAGCATTATTTTGATTCCAATACCTCAATATAAGATGCAGACCTCTAAATTATATAATCATGGTAGTAAACAATATATATAACAGGCAAAACTTTATTTTTTCATGAAAAAAGTAATGTTTCCCAACACTTTTTGAACAATAATCTATATACTGAAAGCAGAAAAATATAAAAAAAAGATTTATAAAATAGTAATGAAATAGTAATATATTTGAAAAAAAATATTGGCGAATATATTACGAAATATTTAGCAATGAGATGTAGCTCCAACTTCACACTTGTTTGTTTTAGTATGTATTGCCTATAAAAACAGTGGATTTTATTAATATGATTATCTATAACTTTTATATAATTATCTGATGTTGAAATAATGTAAGCATCCTAAACCGTATATACTTTGTAGATATGTAGATGTGTTGTATATTATGATTATGATATTTGTATAATGAATTTTGTGTTGTGAAAGGTAATAACAAAAAAATTATAAGAGATAATTTGAAATTTTTAATCACGTACCAGATTTAACAAATGAAAACTGAAAACTAATTACTTTCGATGTAACTAGATTATATACAAATATTTCACGTGATCTTGGTACCAAAGCGGTGGAATTTTTGATTGATAAACATCGTGGTCACAATGACAGTCGTTTTCAACGATTTTCATAATTCAAGCTATTGAAATAATCCTGAACAACAATTACTTCGATGGAAAACACTACAACAACTTAAGGGTACTGCATAAGTACACATTTGCCCCCCCCCCCTATGCAACACTTTTAATGGAATTCTTGGAAAACGAACTCTATTCAGAATTAGAAATGAATTCAACAATGAAATAGCAGAGTACATTAAATCAGTGTAAAAGAGATATTAGATGATTGTTTCCATATGAAAAACTGAAAATATCTGAACAGATTAAAGAACGTCTAAACAGTATGCATGATTCAATACAATTTACGATGGAAAGCAGTTTAGAAAAAAGCCCCTTTTAAGATATTTTAGTTTGTGAAACCTAAACAAAATAATCAACATTTGCTTACTACAAACCTAAATCATTATCTAAATTCTTATTCATCACGCATACTTAATTGTTTTGCAAGAAAAATAAGTACAATTGTCACTGGCCACACTTTAAAAGAAACGAGATTTAACGAGTTAGAACAATTCCTCCGAGAACAAAAGTATCCAGAACCATTAATCAAGAACGGAATAGCAAACGCAAAGACAATTCCTTGAAACGTTCTGCGATGGAAATTTTCAAGGCAAGAACCAGAGAACAACATTACATTTGTGTGAACCCATAATCCACGGAATGTAGACATTATGAATGTTATAAAAAGAAACGTACCAATTCTAAATCACAGCCGCACAAAACAATAACTCAAAAGAGCAAAATTAAGTTTTTAGAGGAATACACTAAGTCTTCATTCTTTCGAACAATGTGGGTATTCAAGATGTGGATGATGCTCGTACTTAGATACTGGAGACCAAAAACATTAAAAGACAACACAACAGTAAAACCAAACTGGAACTTCACATGCAAAACACAGAACTTGCTATACATTATCACATGTGAAGGTTGCAAAGAGCATTATATTGGTCAAGCCAGCTATAGTTCATGCGAATATGTGCGTATTCATCGCCACCAAATCAGAGATGAAAAAACAAGACAGTTGCCGTTAAGTACACATTTATAAAAAACATTTCCATTTTATAAATGCATCGGACAGGATGCAACAAATTGCGTCTCATAGGAACAACATTGTACTAACTTAAGCTCGTATATAAACCTACGCTAAACGTACAATAAGCGTGATTACGGCCCTTGAATGCACTATCAATGTAATTATCTCCCTTTCAAAATTGTAACGTCATAATAACGTTACTAAGATAAATACATCTTATTTGCCTGAAGACTGCTACCATTAGCATGAAAGAACTAGTGAAATGTAATTTTTCACTGTTTCTGCCATTATGTTATAATTATTTATATCATATCTGTATACATAGTGTTAACTTCTTGAAGATATATGTATTCATATATTTGGGAATAATTGTTGGATGATTTCTCTTGTTGTTTACATATTTCAAAACGGATGTTTTCACAAAAACAAGATACAAAGTATCAAAATAAAATTTTAACGATTATAAACGGATGTTTTTACAGAAATTAAAAAATATAAATAAAAAACAAACTACGGAAAAAACAAATTAAGCCTGTATATAAGAAGTGTCTTCATTTCTTTGAAATACTGTCTTGGCTAATGATTGACCAGTAACCATGGCTGCTTTGAAAAAAGAAGATAAATCAAAGCCAGTGAAATATGAAGAAATTATGTTTGACACTATAGAATATTGCAAGGAAGAATTTAAAATATCGAAAAAAGTTGATATGCCTGTCGAAGTCTTAGATGTAATGGCCGAATATAATTATCTAGACCCAAAGAATGAGCGAAGATTAGAGATGTAATGTATTTCTTTTTATTTTATTTTTTTCAGGCAATGGAAACGAGTTTTCCTATAATTTCATGAAAAATTGTTGGACGAAACATCCAAACTCTTATATTGAAACGCGATGGTGATGTCATGTATTTTACTCGTTTTGCTTGCAAAATTGAATGCTAATATTTTTGTTTACAATTTAATGATTATAAACACGCCATTTTGTTTTTTTTCAGTGTTTTATGTGTGTTGTTTTGGCGTGCAAACTTAATTTTTGAACGGATAATTAAATATATGGTACCATAATAAATCAGAGATGTTTTCCTTGGTCTTTCTGTTGTTCGTTAAAACAGTCTTTTGTATAGAATTTCGAAAATTGTTAAACGGAACACACAATTCAAATTAGATTTTTCTTGATTTTCTTCTACGGTAGACAAAATATCTTAAAATGATATATATATATAATTATATATATATAAATTTCAATTTCACTACAGTTACTATATCCACTTTCATGACTTGGCCCAAAACAGGCAGAGGTTCGAATGTATTTGTAAATGTTAAAATACACTGTAGACTATCAGTTTTATTTGTTTTATTATGATTTGACGTTTTTCGTATGCATCTAAATTTTGTATGCGGCTAATCGACTCACGTGTTTACATTTCACTTTACATTTCCAAGTTTGATAAAACAAAATATGTAGTTTATAGAAGATATGAAAAAGATACAAATTTTGGACAGACGTTCTGACGGACGAACGGGTACGTTGAATCATATATACTTAAAATACATATTAATTATACTATCAATATCTTTTTCAAAAAACTTTCATTTTCATTTCAGGATATTTAAAAGGGGCCTGCAGAAACATGGTATAATGAATCTCTTTGATGATTTTGCAAAAGATAAAACCGACAAAGTAAGCTGGAGTAAATATATGCGCTCTAAACAGTATCAACAATTGCTCGAAAAACTTACGAAAAAATAGCATGTCTGTTTCACTTCACGACGAATAATTAATTTCACTGTTATATCACTTGTGTATTTACATAAAAGCTCTTCCAGCAATTTTAAGTGAGATCGAATCAACAGACACATTATACATGGCTCCTACATCTGAAGTTGAAATACAATGAGCAATTTTACTGTATCGAGAATAATTATTGGATACAACAAACAAGATGTTTGTGTCGAGAACAATCGTTGGATACAATGAGCAAGAAGTTTGTATCAAAAACAGTCATTGGTTAAAAGATGTTTGTATCGAGAACACTCATCGGATAAAATGAGCAAGATGTGTGCATTGATTGTAATTTTGGACAAAAATCAATAACCTAACAAGGACAATAAGGTAATAGTAATTTGTCGATTTATTAAAAAACATTGAAAAATTGGAAGTGTCATCAGTTTAAAATTAATTTGAATTGATGTATTTGCATTTAATATTATTCCTCTTAACCCTTTTTTTGTTTTTTCTGTGACAATGATTTTTTAATTTCACACTGAACATGAGGCAAATATATACGCCGTTTTATGAGCTCAAAGCTTTTTTCAATTAAAAGAAATTCTCTGATTTTTCGTTATAGTTGGTTTCTGATTACGTTGATACAATCAAACACAAACATACCTGTCTATATTCAGGTTACATTAAAAAAGCAAAGTAAAAATTTTGAAAAAGGCAAATTTCTTCTGCTACGTTTTACCCGCTAAAATCGAAATTGAGAATAGAAGGAACATGAGACCGTAAAAAGCAAATATATCAAGGATAAAATTTGATACGGAAACATCATATTTATTAACAATATTGTGATAACGACAATAAAAAATTTTAAGAGCATTGATAATTCTTGGCATCAAAAACCCTTCAGTGAACAATGTGTTTATAAGGACAACACTGAACTCACTGTAGTTCCTGCAAACAATTCTTCAATGTAAAACCAAGTAAGACATTTGTGTTTATCGCAATCTATGGGAATTAAATGTTGTCGATTGACAAGTAAACCTAATGAACACATAATAATTGTTTACAAGGAAAAGAAAGACATGTACTCGAACATTTTGCATAAGCTAAATCTTATTTTCAAAACGATTGAACGATTCGGTTTATATTTTTTCGCAATTTTATTCATTTAAATCGATACATCTTAATTTAACAGAATTGTCTGGTACCAATTTAAATGTATGTCTCTCTTAATTTTGTTATGCGATATTTTTTAATGTTCCTTTTTATAAATTCAAAACTAGCATTTAAAATATGCAAGTAAAAGAAAAAAAATTGTACCAGAAATGCATTATTCGGTAATATTCACTGCACATTTCCATACGAATGCTGACATTCATTTCAATGACAAATTTACGTTTTTACTTCAAAGTTTCTATTGTCAACTTTCCGTCTTGATGCAGTAATAATTAATGCAACTATAATAGATTTTTTTATTTACTTGTAATACCAGAAAGGAAACCTTCAACAAATTCGAAATATATTTTGTCCAGGACAAAACTTGTGGGTTAATATTCCTCCTCTATCAGACACCACAAGTAATGATTGATTCTATTTCTTGCATAAATTAAATACATCAAAAAAAAAAAAAAAAAAAATCTCAAACTTCAATATGCCTAGGAATTCATGTATTATGAAATTTACTAATCCTATATAAATCATATTAGGTCAAGAACGCACTGTGTAACGGATATATCTTACAAATAAGCCCTTTTGCCATATAAAAATAAATATAATAGTACTATTAAATATAACACTAAACTTTATATTGGATAAAGTTTGGAGATTTTTCTTTTAAAATGTATCATTTCTATAACAAACAAAATTGTTCAGTGAAAATATATATACTGTCCTCATATTTAAGATTTGTTTATTGTCAGATTATGAATAATTGTAGCATTATTATAGAAAACCCGTGGGGTTGATAGTAGGTTGTTACTTGTCATTGTATTGTGAAAATTGGGATTTCCAAAATCCCCCCAAATATCTCCTAGATCTAACCCTTTTAGATAATAATGTACTGAATTCGACTGGTTAGAATTGAGTTTAGATTATTTAAATGAATGACATTTAAATTAGACAAGATCTATGATGTTAGTTTTCTTAATATTTTACAATTCCTGCAGAAACCTCTAGGATTACAGTCTATCCGAACTAAAGTCTACTCTATACCACGACAGTTACAAGAAGAATGCGTATCTAAAATTACTATAGATACTAATATACCAGAATATAAGCGTAATGCTATCACCATGGATATTGCTTTTAACAGATTATTTAAACCTCCTCGGGAAAACGATATTGAGAACGATGGTCAACGCCAATATCTTAAGTTACACTATGCTTACAAAGTCATAGATGCTGTACATATTTCCAATATTCTTTAAAATAAACACTTTCTGCTGATTTCAAAATTAATTCGCCACCTCTAGTTTTCTACTCCTACAATAAACCTATTGCATCCAAAATATTTAATTATAAACAAACATTGCAGTGATTGAACCATAATTTTAACCAACCTACCTGCTCTTGCTCGTCTTCTTCCTATATTTTTGGAGCAGCTGGACAAATAATATTTTATGATCACAATATATTCGAGAACACTAAATTAAGATCTTTGCTTTCAAAAAGTCATAAATAAGAGAACCTCAACCTTTTACTTGGTGACAAAATTTCAGACTTGTCATGGATTTTGTTGAACAGTACGGCAGACTTTGGGCTAAATTAGAAGATTTGGAGCTTGATACCTTATCCGATTGGATAAAATTTGCGAGATATTTCGTTTAAAGGAGGGTTGCCAAACTTAAAGGGTCTATGAGTACTAAACCGTCTTCAGTACTCAAAGATCCAGAAATGAAGGCAATTCTAACAGACATACACAACAAACATGTTGTTGTCCCTGCTGATAAGGCTTCAAACAACATTATTCTCGTTTGTAAGAGATTCTACCTTGAATGTCGTTTTGAGGAGCTTGGTTTAGATAGTATATCAGATAACCCAGCATATACTAGAACTAATTTACCAAAGATGAAATTCTTTCCAACCATAGGGGAGTTTTCGAATTTTTCGGTATCAATCTTAAAGAGGAAGATCTTGAACTTTCTTACTTGTATTGGATTCCTAAACTTCCCTAAAAACCTACAAGGAAAATATATAGCAGGCTCGTCTCAATGTACTACTAAATCATTATCGGTAACTCTAACACAAATTTTGAATATCATCAAAGATGGTGTACAGTCTTATTCAGAAAAAGTATCTTCTATATCTAGAATCAACCAAATGTGGATTCTCAAAAATTCTAAAGAATTACTTGAACATCTTGCTTCTAATACTTTATCTCATGTAAACAGTTTAAAAACACATTTGATTTTTTATTTCTTTACACTATACATCACTATCCCTCATTTAAACTAACAAAAGAAGAAATTGTTTACTTGTAATTCTTTTACAAAAACGGTAAGCCAAGATGCAAACATCTGGCACTGACAGGATTCTAGTTATTTTGTCAAGCATCTTACGGAATCCAAACAAAAATATACCGAAGATACTATCAACAAAATGTTGGAGTTTTAGATAGATAACATATTTGCTGTTTTTGGTAATATAGCTTTTCAGCAAACAATCGGTATACCAAATGGTACAAACTGTGAACCATTGCTTGCTGATCAGTTTCTTTATTCTTATAAAGCAGAATTTATGCAGAACCTTGTTTAATCTGGAGAGAAGACTGTCGCCAACTCAACATACAGATATATAGATGACGTTCTGCCTCTTAACAAGCTTAAATTTGGAGACTATCTAAATGTAAATGTAATCTATCCTAGTGAGCTTGAAATAAAAGACACGACTCATTCCTCAAGTTCTACTTCATATTTAGGTTTATACGTGAGTTATGGCAACAACAAAGGTTACATTTAAAACTTAATGACAAACGTGAATTTTTCTATTGTCAACTTTCATTTTCTATGCAGCAATATACCTGCTTCTCCTGCTGATGGTGTATTTGTTTCCCATTGATACGCTTTAGTAGAGCTTGTTCTCAATGCAGGGACTTTGTACAACGTAGTAGGCTGCTTGCAAATAAGTTGTTGTCCCAGGGATATTGCAGGCTTATCAAGGCCCTCACAAAGTTTTTTGCCGTCATCACAATATTGTTGATAGGCTCTGTGTCCAGGATTGCCCTAGATATATTTGACGTCCCAAGGTTCTATGTTCCTTTCCCACAATTTTTATTACACACGTGGCGGGCGTAGCTAGCTAAACAGGAGTAGCTGACCCTTCCGGAGCACCCGACCTCACTTCCCTAGTAAAAGTTCACGTGTCTAACCTAACTTGTCAGTTCCAAATTTTTTACTTAACTTCTGGATTGTGATTCGTACATGGATTAGTATGTTTTTGACTAGACTGGTATAAGATCTTGTTAAATGATATCATTTTGAACACATGAATTGATATCTCTTGACAAAAGTACAGTTCGCGATGTTGTAGGTAGGGCTTACTTCACTGAAGTTGGAACAACATTGTAAGTTATTGTTTGACCAATCTTTATTTTATCGTCGTTGTCACACTTTGGTAAGTTCATGTAGTTGGAGACTGCACGGACTTGTGACTGGTAACTGCCAATACTTGCTGCGTCATACATATCCTTTGACAGAATAGTAGCCCCGGTTGCCCTGATTGAGTGATTGGTGTATATTTAGGAGAGTCTACACTGTTGCTGAGATAAGACATGAAAGTTCCTATCTTTTTTTCTCCTATCGGCACATTGGCATACCAAATTTCAGGCGCATCTGAAAAAGTATCAAGAGGTCTTTCATTGTGTTGATGAAGTACACTCATATACTTTTCAAATGATCTCACTAAGCTATATGGTGAATCTAAAAAACCTATTAAATTGTTTGATAACTTTTGTGGATAAAAGTAAAGTAGTTTATTCATTTTTTCGTAAGTAATGCATATAATGCTGTAGTGGAGATAACTCAAATTAGGCATTCCTTTAAAATGTTTTTCCGTTTCCAATTGACGTATCGCCGGCCACGCCCCCAATGCTCCGACATTAGACGCCATCACGGTACCAAAGCAGCGTCACGGCAACTAATGATGTACTAGTGTCAGTGACGTCATTAAATGGCGCAATTAAATCCGAGATTTCCTTCTTTTTGCGTGTAAATTAAACATCCGGTCATTTGTCGAAACACTGTGGGCGTGGCTGGCGATACGTCAATTACAACTCGAAAACTAGCATAGCTCATTTGTATCCTTTTGGACAATTTTCTGAGATCAAAATAACAAGAAGTGGAGTTTATTTCGACATAAAGTTGCAATAAGTTAGGCAGGAGATAATTTATTTAATCAATGTAACTTCGGGATTTATATGGAGGGCGGTTTATCATCTAGTATAAGAGGGGTTATTAGGTATTAAAACACTACAACTTTTTGAAGGTCAAACAAAATTAACGATGCAGTATTTTGTTTTGTTTCTTTTGATTTCAATGCAATGGGTTTCACACATATTGATTTCAACAGCCCATTAAAAATTTATTTCTTGAGTTGAAAACGTATTCAGTTACAAGGTACATACCTAGTGATTCTGGCATTATTCCGGAATAGTTTCCCTTGTAATTTTTTGTCAACTCATCAGCATTTTCGTCACAAGCTTTTATCCAGTATTAGGGTAATCTTTAACGAGAAAAGTCGTTTTAGTCATTTTGTTCATATTTTCATGCCCTCTCCGAAAGAACTAGAACCTGATGTCGAACTAAACCTTGTTTGCAAGGCCACATGGTGTTTCTGGTGACATATGCAAGGAACTATATATCTTCAATCTATCTGCTTCATTAATAACGAGATGGTGCTTTACATTTCCAAATCCTAGGTTTTTTTTCAATTCAACCGTGACTGCCCTAAAATTGATGTTTGCCTCACTGAACGATGGGTTTTTTACAATATCAATTTTTTTGTTATATGGTTGAGACTTTAGTTACCGCTTCAAATAATTTCTCAAACCTTCAAAAGAGGAAGATTTGTATCTTTGGTCATCTGATTTTCTCAGATCGATATAAAATTGTGAAAGAATTCCATTCAACCTCAGTTCATCATATAGTTCAAACGACTCATCTTGATTCTTCTCAGATAAATAATCCTTTAAAATCCTTGTTATTAGTTCTTATGGTGTTGTCTGCATTCAATAACATCTTTTTTTCGTTGACTTCATCGTCCATGATGCGCGAAGGCTTAGCAGCCGCCATATTGTTTATAATAACAACGGACAAAAGGGAGATTACTCTCATACACACAAGTTATGGAACAGGCCTAACCCGATATGGACTATATGTGACCCACGTAAATAGCATTGTTTTCTATAATATAAGTGACTAGAAAAAACAGTATCTTCAGTTGACGTTAATGTGTGCAGGTTTGCCGATGTTTTTGCAAAATCGTCAAAAAAGCTGGCGGTTTTGACGATTTTGCTCATATTTCCGCATTAGCTTACGTTTTGGAAGTTTAATACCGAAATATCAAGCAAGGGGGAATATATTTTTACATTATCAGAACATTTAAATTTATGTTCGTTTGAAAAAAAATACTTGTAGGACAAACTCCTTATCATATGCATGAACCTTTTAAAGCATTAAGCATTCGAATGTTCTACAGTCAACACATGTATTTACAATCGAACCTGCTACAAAGTTCACATCTATATTTATGAACTAACTGCTTTTACAGGCTAATTAGTGTTAATTTTAATTTACCTAATACAAATACAGTATAAGATTTAAAACAACATACTTAGACGTTCTAAGTTAATTGCCAAAGGATGTTCAAATTTTAAACAGCAATGAGACAGACAATGGAAGATGTTCATGTTGTGTTTGAGCTAGTCGTGGCAAAATATGATGGCGATGATGACATGACGGCAAAGAAATAAAATTTTGATTTTAAAACTGTTTGAAGAAAGATTTATTTATAAATGCACCAATTGCGTCCAAAACACTGTGGTCATGTGGCCTTGTTAACAGTTGGATGTGTCTTGGAATTTTTTGGGACCCAGGCCCTACCCACTGAGCTCTATTCTCTGTTTCATAATATATAATAAACCCAAGAAAATAATTTTTTGACCTTAAACACATAAAAAGGCGCTGTATACTGATGCTGTGGTTGCAATTGCTAATCTCCCAGAAATTTGTTAGCCTGCGCAAACATAAACGATCCTGTAGTTACTAGTGAGATCTTAAATACATAAAATGTTAATGGTAATAAAGCTACAAAAATATGAGAAAGGGAAAGCAGTTTAGTTTTTGAGACGTTTTAATTTGTAATTGGTGGTTTCTATAGTCAAAGGGCATACAGGTTGGGTTTGAGTCCCATAAGCATATTTTGCTATTTGAACAAAATGTAAGCCAAAGACACTGAAATTAATCAATCATAATTGTCCCCATATATACATTTAACATTATTGAGCTCATTTAAAATTAAATAACAGTTCATTTTAATCAGCAGTTCTATTTTAGTGTTTTGCAATCTAATATTTCTAGTAATGAAGAATTAATGACAGAATACTCAGACTAATGCTGTAGAAGTCAGTATGGAAACATTATACATTATATTACCTTTGTATGTTCATATCTGCCTCAAACAAAGGCAATAGATTGTTTATTATATCGAAAGATAACCATGGTAATAAGAAAGATAGAAAGAAAGAAAAAATACAGCCTCAAAACATCAGTCCTTCTCCGATTCATTGCTTTTTTTCCTATCGGAACTCATCGGAGACAAACGCTAGAACATCGTGACTAATTCTCCATCGATGATGTCATATCATTGTGACGCCATGGTGTGTTCTAAAGGGGTAGGTTATGATGTTTTCAGAGGGATACACGATGTTTTCTCCACCCTGATCATCTGTTCCAATGATCCAATCAAATTACAGATAGTATAAACAGGAGGTGCTTAGCCTTCCGGAGCACCCGGCCTCACATCCCTGGTGGAAGTTCATGTGTCTAACCAAACTTGTCAGTTTCAAAGCTTTTACTGTGCTTCTGGATTGTGATTCGGACATGGATTAGTATGTTTGTCTTTGATCGTATTCCTATAATGAGGTATAATAATATGTTTTTTTAACCTGGGATACACTTATCATATCATTTTTGTCCATATCAAAATATATTTGAGGTTACTTAACCCTCTTTCTGCCAAATTAATTTTCAACGAAACGTTTTCAGTGCCAAATTAAAGTTCACAATGCGAAATGATGTGACGTCAATAAGAGATGGTGACGTCAGGCACGCTTGTAGTCATATGTCATCATTAGTTAATTGTAGCTTATCATATCAAAAGTCAACATTTTGCATTTTTTGGCTAACATTTCCAAAGATTATGAGTATTTCTTTCAATCAAGAGTTGTTAATTCCATTGATAGGACATATGTATCCGTATGACAGGCTGTCTGTAGAGTTGGCAGCAAGAGGGTTATTTTTTCCCCTTTTAATCATTCCTATATTACCGGTTTGCATAAAGTCTTTCAACAAATATATTTTTAATTCCATATACATATAGCATTCAAAATGATTCATTCAGTCTTTGTATATGTTTTCATCTAATTCCTAGGTTGTTCTCAATATACAGGTCCAACAAGAAAGTTTGGACACCCCCTTCTATAACCTTTGTAAAAAAGCAATGTTTATGGTCTTAGTACTTGGTCTTTTGTTGACTTATATTCGTTAAAAGACTATTTTTATATACTACCTAGAATGTTATTGACCACTGGATAGCAATATTGCCCTCGGTCAATATTGATATCCAGTGGTCAATAAAACATATATTGACCTTAAATTGGTGCTAAAATTGTATATTAATTATGGATCCTAACGCTACATGACTATACCCAGTGTCGAGCGAACAGGTAAATGTTGTTTACTCAATTTGTGTTTTCCTTTTTTTTCAGTCTCTACGTGCCGACGTTTTATTGAACTTATGTGTGTTCATATAATGTTCATTTCTTGGCTTCGTAGCTTTGACGTAAGTTTTGCATATATTTTTTCACAAGAAATTTCTATAGTTTACAAAATACTATTTTCCCATTGTTTTTTCTTGTATTGTAGTAATATTTCTAAACAAACTGAAACTGTATAATTTTTCGCCTCAAAAGAGTGAGGCAATATTTTTACTTAAGGAATAATTAACATCTGCCCGTGATATCGTCGAATAATATACGGGCCGAAGTTCATAAGCAGGAAAGACCACCTCGTAATATATTCGCCGCATGTTAACGACGGTCCGTGTATTATTCGACGATATGCCACGGGTAAATGTTGATCATTTCAATTCTAACTATCTTGGATAAAAAGGATTTGAAATAAACATTGCAAACTCTTTTTTCGAAAGTACATTTTACTATTTGTTTGCAAAAAAATCCATTAAAACAATTAAGCTGTTGAGATTACCTCGATTGAAATAAATGACTAAATGAATGAAATTTACGTCACAGCCATTGTTCGATACACATAGAATGACGTCATAAGATAGGCAAGGGAGTACGTCATTAAAACAAAACCGTGATGGGTATATCGTTTGTTATAACACGGCTGGCTCTCTTCGTGTTTCATATGAAGGAAAACGCAGGTAATGTTAGAATTATAGATTTGATGTAAAGTAAAACTTTACCTCATTGTATTTATGTTGGCAATTGTTATGGGAAATCAAATTATCTTTGTCGAATAATGAGCTTATAATCACTTGACTTATACGGCTCTTTTCAAAGACACGTTTTATATAATTGCATGTGAAATTGAAAATAAAATATTGCTTATTGAAGATACTAGTACACAAGTTATCTGAAGTTCCCTTGCCAAAGAACAACAATTAATTTCCCGTAGGTTCTGCAAACACTTCGACAATGAAAGACCATTTCTGATATCCGTGTTGATCGCTACATGATTGACACATTGTTAAAGGTTTTGTAGAAAGAACGGGAAGTTAATTGTTGTACTTTGGCGAGGGGACTTAATCCCATATTTGATTTTAGGTATGTTTTCAATATCATCCTTTTCAGTTTATTTGATAATAGTTTAATTCCATGTATCTTTTCAATACCATCCTTTTTCGGTTTATTTTTGATAACCAATGTTGGTCACGTGATCAATAGCTAAACGACGGACTACTTTTTGTGTTTGGTTGAAAAAGTATACAATGCGCTTTCTACATGTTGTGATTTTTGCGGTTTGTTTTGATAGCTTTTTTTTTTATTTTGCCGATTATTTATTCAGTGTAACAAAATCTAACCAATCAATTTGATCTAAGATGCAAATACAATGTCCGCCATTGCCAGTACTTCTGTAGAATTTATTGTTAACAATCCACATCAGTGCCGTTCTCAACTTTCTGCTCCATATTCTGTGAACAACAGTAACATTTGAATTCATTTCAAATTCCATTTTTAACAACTGTGTTTTCCAGTTTAAAAACTAATCGTGTCCACTGAATGATCAACGTAAAACTCCAGTACCGTTGATCATTGAACATGTGTTGCCGTCGCCGTCGGCGGTTGTTAATGGTAACGAGCTAATCATGCGTCATAATTATATGACGTCATTTGTATTGATGCGCCATACGACGGTGGTAATTTGAATGTAAAATGTTGTTAAAATCAATTTAATTATCATTAAAATTATAAATATTATTGCAAAATTATTAACATTGTTTCTTAATTAAATTATACGAAATAACTTTGATATTTTTTTGGTTTATCATTTTTAACCCCAAAAACCGGTGTGCAAACTTTTGTATAACCCGCTTCGCGGGGTTATACAGTTTGCACATCGGTTTTTGGGGTTAATTAAGAATTGAATTGCACTTTTTACGTTGTTATCGGGGTGTAACAACGTGAAAATTATCACAAATTGTGTAAAACCGCGTAGCGTAGCGCAGCGGTTTTACGCATAATTTGTGATAATTTTCACGTTGTTACACCCCGATAACAACGTAAAAAGTGCAATTCAATTCTTATAATTACAAACCAACCCGAAATTTAAGTTTTTAAGCTGACCTACATTTCCGAACTGAGCAGCTGATTTTCAGAAAATCGACGTTACAAGGTTGAACTGCGTATTAATACAATAAATAACAGCTTTATGAAACAATAACATATCCGCAAAAAAGCTGAAATATTTTTGAATTTATATGTTTTTATTTATTTCCTAGTTATTTTCAGTCAACATATAAATTATGTTACATTTAAATCCATTGACAAAAAGGGACTATATTATGTCTCGCAATCATGAAAACAAACAACACTTTGTACAACGTCATGCTTGACGGCCATACGTTTGTAGGACAGGCGTGTTTACATGTTGTTTTTACCAATAACATAAGAACAAACTGCATTAGTTGAATGAACAGTGTGTTAAACAAAACCTGAAACCAACTATTGACATGGAATTAATGTTTTCTTGGATGAATCAATGTTTTACCACCTATGGACTTGATGTGAGACGAGAGATTCTGTCACCGGTGGTAGCCTGTATGGGCTGATCAGGGACATTTGGAGATGGTAAACAAGCGGTATTTACGAGTGAATTTTGGAATATAGTATGTTTTCAATTTTATTAAATTATTATAGGCAGGCCTACCACTGTCATTATCATTAAGATCCAGTTCAGGCTTAATAATCTGACTTATCTGCACACTGACAATGACATTGCATTCCTCAAAATATTTATCCTGATCCCTGTCTATACATTGTCGTGGGGGATAAAAAGTCTTTGCTTATAAAAGGATGCGTATGTGATGATTTTCAAACAAAACACCCCGCACTGAGGTTTGTCATCCGAGAATACCATGGTGCGTGTCATATTGCTTATACTTAGGCCTATAGACACGTATTTGCTTGGTGACGATAAAATGTCGATTTTGAAAAATATTTCATAAATATACAATCTTAAAGGTAAATTATTTAAAATATCGGTGAAAATTAACCAGAACTTGTTTGAATTAATTCGTCAAAATTTTAATTTATAAAAAATCGAAGTATTTTAATGTTTCTATGTGAAATCGTTCCCGATCTCCCCATTTTTTACAGTTATTAATAGAATTCAGAGATGGGTAATCCCCGAAACGGTCTCAAAGTAGTTCCGGTAGAAAACGTTGTTATTGGAAAATAACACCGTGTTTTTGCAAGACAACAACCAATGAAAATGCTCTAAATTGTGTAACAACGCGAAGTTTGTAATTATAAATGATAAACCAAAAAAATATCAAAGTTATTTCTTAAATCAACATTGGTCACGTGATTAACATAAACGTCGCCGGTTGTCAATGGTTACGAGCTCATAACGTCAGTTGACGCCATTTGTATTAATGCGGCATATGACGATGGCGATGTGAAGGTAAAGTTTTGAAAACATTTAACTCTTTAAAATTATAAATACAATTGTAAAATTATTTTTGCATTGATTTTAAGAAAAACATTTTGATACAACCGGTGTGTAAATGTTTTTTTAACCCGCTTATCGTGAAAGTGATTAAAATGGGGTTAAAATGATAAACCGAAACATAGCAAAATTAATTTTTAAATATCTTCCGTAGCATATACCTTTAATTCAAAGTTTTTACTTTGCTTTAGGATTGTAGTTTAGGGTTGGTATGTTTTTATAGTCAAATCCACGCGCTATCACATAAAACTTAGTATAAGTATATATAAAGCAAAGCGAACTTTTTGTCGTTTACAATGTTATCATTTCTCTGCTACATGTTTGCAATTTTGTTTTAAATAGTATTGAATAATGTAAGATGAGTTTTATGTAAGAATCGTTTCTTCTGTGGGTCTGTTGACTTGTGTAGTGCTCAGGCGATTCCATGTTGATGGTATCGCGTTATAAGGTGGTTCGCCACTGTTTCACTTGATATACACTAACGTAAATCGAATTTGAAGCCAAATATTGGCTATAAAATGAAAGAAAATAATAATGCATTATGATATTATTCCTGTAGGATAGGGAAATCTCACCCTCTGGGTTGAACATTTCTGATCAGACACTCGTTAAGCCTTGTCTCTGACTGAAATGTTTAACCCCTCAGGTGAGATCTTTATTTATCCTACATGAATACTCATTATGTGTTCTCATTTTCCATTAGATATGGCGTAATGTCTCGTAAAATGTACGTTATTCCGGGTTTTTATGACGTAAACATTTTCCAAAACCACCTTGCACATACGTTAAAGAATGCTGTTCACCATGTTCATTTAAAATTCATTATCTTAAATATAAACATCAATTAATCACCGGAAAATGTGTAACTGGTTTCAAGATTATCAACTGCCACAGGATTCAACCGCCTTAAAAAATGGCACCAAAGGTTTCCACTTGCGCTATAAATCAAGATATTTTTGTCTAAGAGAATCTGTGTAAATCCATTCCATAACCCTTAACGGCGGTAACAGCTTGCAGTAAATTATACCACCTACATCATCGTGATGACGTGATAGTTGTTTTATAAAGGAATATGACGTCACATAAACCACACGGCCATTGGTCTTAACAAGCAGTGTACTTTTTTCCCACTGATATTCCGATGTTAGCTGTATATCATCATTAAAGATTATACCTGGGTTTGTTTTGTCATATCGAGATCGAGCTGAAATCGAGGCTTGGTGATACGCTGTCAAATAAGCAGCCTGAAAAAGAAATAAAATGTTAAAAAATTACTACTTTCAGTTTTTCTCTAAATAAACAGTCTATTTATCTAACAAGATTGTGATTATTGAAGATTCTTTCACTTATATCGAGACGCTGGGTTTTGTGATGATGAAGGAAACTGGAGAGTTCTGATAAAACACCGGCCTTCCGTCAGCGAACTGACAAACTCCAGACTAAGAACCTCTCTCTTTCTCACGTGCCTGCGCGCTACTTGTCTATCTATTGACTGACCTGTCAGGTACCTGTTTAACACCAAACTAATCTGTAGCTTATTTCGACTCCACGTTGGCTATACCTCGATAGCTTTGTGATCAATCTTACTGCAGTTTTTCGGCCGTTTGTTATTCCAATATCTCGGCCACTCAAAATCCTACCTTCGGTTCTTTTTCGTTAGATAAGTGTTAAACTTTAGACAGGTCTGTACTATATATATATATATAATATATATATATATATATATATATATATATCACACTTCAAAGAAATTTCTCTCGCAAGCTTATTGGTTAAATTGCAGGGTACATAAAACTATGTTCGGAATTCTGCCGGGGTACATGAACGCATGAGACGCGATTGTAACTCGTACATCGTTGACGTCTAGTTGCGGTAAACAAACATACCATCTAGTCATACCAAATACGAAGTGAAAGTTAAAAAAGATCCAATAGGTAACGCTTCGAAGGTTCACAAAAACGTTTTACAGGGCTTTGGCAGGTTACACAGCCCCCTGCGGCTCAGAGTACATAAATCTTTGACGGGGTACATGGAACCTAGTAACCTGCCAAAACCCTGTATAACTTATAGATCTAATATATATTATTATTATTATTATTACTTACATAGTTCATGTCTCTACAAGTTCGTTTTGTTGTAGTATTAGAAAAAGTACCAGATTTTTGTAGAGCTAAATGAATCCTATCTCCATCAATTAAGCGTGACTTTATTTCTTTAGGTGATTGAGGTCGACTTGCATTATCTGCTACATCTGTTGGCCATGCAACATCAGAAAATGTAAAGACAAGGGTTGTACCGTCTTCTTTCTCTAATGTCTTCGGTTGATAATCTGCATTTACGCCTGTTAGATATACGTAACTGTCAATCTAAAATATATCCATACTGAAATTTCAATATTAATACTTTAAAAAATTAAAGTAATTTTCTAATGTTTTTATGAACTTGCAAAGTATAATGGGCTGTCTCAAATTGCATAAAAGGCGAACTCTTTTAAAAATCCGAAGAGGACCGTGACTTCCGTTTCTAAAAAGTACGTGCTTGGCGAAGGAACAGTCACTACACATTTTCAAGTCTTGGTCAGACCTCGGTCGGTATTTAAACCCATAATCTTCCACATAGAAAGCGAGCTTTCTACTAGTTGAGCTATATAAGTTGTATCTATATTATATTAAGAACTATTTTATATGGAGTTAATGTTTCTTAGGTACATTGGGTGGTCTTAATATAGAGGTTTTTCTGTATATAGTGTACATCAGGTCTTTAGTCTTTTACAGTCATGTACCGGCGGATCCATCATATGTATGTGACTGTTAACATGTTGTAGCGATATTTATAAATTGACATATTTCGTCATAATAACGCCATCGGTCTGCACATTGGCCCACAGGTTACTTGTAGACGTTTTTAAATCGCCGACAATCAAAACCATGATGACGTCATTCCTGGACATTTTCAAGCGTGTATCTGTATTTTTAAATACAACAATCCAACCTACATTAAATGCCACCTCTATATAAGGGATACCTTCTTCTAAAGGCTAGTAAAATTGCATCTCAATGGTTCTTTATTCATATTATTTAAACCTGTATATAAAGGTCATAACTGGTTCCCTTGAGTAGAATTACAGACATGTTTGACCATAGTAGAAAGATACTGTTGTTGTAGAATGTTGCTTAACGTCGCATCAGCATTTTTTTCGGTTATTCGCGACGAGAACTGCTTTATTCATATCTATGGGTTAATCTATGAACAAGTTCGTGTATGCATGTGAAGTGCGAGTGTGTTTTATGGTTTGCCTTGTACCATCGCTCACTCCGGGTGATTTTAAGGTGCTAGCTCACCGAGTCAGTCTACCACTCCCCCAGTTACTTTATGCAGACACCAAGTGAACAAGTAAAGGTCAACGGCAAGGAAAATTCACTTTTCCTCATGTGGTCTGAGCCGGACTGGAACTAACAGCCGTGAGAGACTCTGGATAAAAGACTGACATCTTATCCATTAGGCAACCACGGTGTAGTAGACAAGGAACACCTGGTGTTCTTTATTGTTGCTGATAGTCTTACATTTATTTTTGGTGTGTGTTCCATCTTTAGCCCCGATAACCACATCTGTACCTTGGATACCCAGTTAGACTTATGTTCATCGTTTTGTAGGTCCTTTCTTGCATTGATTATAGGCTAAAAGCAGAGATAGAATACAATAATTAATTACAATACCGGTACCGTTTAACCAAAAGTCCAGTTGGCAGCTCAACTTGTACCCTAGCTATTTATGGTCCCCTAAAAGGCTCAAATTTGCGACGGCAAAAAAAAAAAAAAAAAAAAAAAAAAAAAAAAAAAAAAAAAAAAAAATAATTAAATAAATAAATTCAATCAATCAATCAATCAAATTATGATATTATCATATCAACTGCCTAGGCAAGCCAAGTGTCGACAGTCGAGTGTAACTTGAACTAGATCTGTGTTATCTTACTCATGATGACAAATGACAGCTTATTAGTTGGTAGGGTACTTGCTCCGTATATGGTAGGACGTGGGTTCGAACCCCGGTCAGAGACTGACCATGACTTGAAAAAAGGTAGTGATTTTTCTTCGCCAAGCACTTGACATTAGAAATGGAAGAGACCCGTACGCTTCACGACAGGCGTGGCATGATACAGAATCCTCACACTGTCCTCAGCCACTGAGCGCATGCAATGCAAAGGTAAACATTTCTGCAAGTTCAACCATATCTGGAGTAATTTTGTCTTGGACGTAAAATCACATTCAATTAATCAATCAATCAATCAATCGGAAGCAACAAGTGGGTATATCAGTACTAATCACACGTGTGTACATATTGCGACTCATGGGGATGTCAATGTGTAAAAAATTGCTGAGAAAACAGAGAGAGAGAGAGAGAGAGCATTTTAAATATATGTCAAATAAAAGACTTAAAATTGCCGAGAATAAAAAAAATATCACTCATTACTTATTTTAAATTGATTGGTACGTGCTTTGTACATAAGATTGCTAGGCATATTATATTATTTTTTTAAATAACTACACAATACAGGCCTGTCGAAAATTTCACAATATGCTAACCAAAAATGTCGAGTATTCAGCTTATCTCGGCTATAGACCACAACGGTAGCATAGTTGGTAGAGTGCTCGCTTTGTATGTAGGCGGCCGTGGGTTTGAATCCTGGCAGGGTTTGACCAAGACATAAAAATAGGTAGTATAGTGACTATTTTTTGCAAAACACTCGTTATTTAAAAATGAAAGTCATAAGGTCCTTCGGAGGAGACCTTAAAAATCGATGTCCCGTGTCTGGGGAGTCATGACACATTAAAGGATCTACCATGTAAAGGTCAAAAGTTCTGTCACCTCACATTTAGCTGATGACGTCTCGATATAAGTGAAAGATTTTTGACTGGGGCGTAAGGAGACCTTAAAATCGATGTCCCGTGTCTCGGCAGGCATGACACATTAAAGGATCCTCCCTGCAAAGGTCAAAAGTTTTGCCACTTCACATTTAGCTGATGACGTCTCGATATAAGTGAAAGATTCTTGACTGGGAAGTAAGAAACCCTTAAAAATCGATGTCCCGTGTCTCGGCAGGCATGACACATTAAAGGATCCTCCCTGCAAAGGTCAAAAGTTTTGCCACTTCACCTATAACTGGTGACGTCTAAATATAAGTGAAAGATTCTTGACTGGTACTCAATCAACAAATCAATCTCGGTGTTAAATGGATAACTTTTTGGCAGCTGTTCTCTATCTCCAAACAGCTCTTCAGTTACAAGCTACAGTCAGTCTGCAGCGTAAATTCGATTCATTTCTGTTAGCTCAGTGTTAAACTTTGGACAGGTCTGTACTGTATTCCCGTATAACAAGAGGATCGGCATCAGAAGAATGTGCTAACAGTCATTTATTATTTTACTCCTAAATTAACTAACACACTGATTTTTTAAGTCTATTTTAATCACTTTCAGTACAGGCCTGTCGAAAGTTTAACACCAGGCTAACGAATGAGTACCGCATCAACAGCCCATCTCGGCCTCTCTCTATATCTTGACAATTTCTCGGTTGAAGCTGCATAGCTCTCGGCAGTTCTTCGTTCAGTAGCTCTCCATATCTCGGTCACTCGGCTTCGAAACATTTTCGATAGGTCAATGTTGAGTTTTTGACAGGCGTGTATTGGAGTACGTTATGCAGGTGTTAAAAATGCAGTACAGACCCGACAAAAGTTTTACGCTGACCTAACAAAACAAAATCAAAGCTCCCGAATTAATAAAAGTGGCCGGAAAAACTGCAGATATATACACTGTAAATAAAGCAGCTACATGCGGAAAAGATGCCGAAAAAATATATATAACGATGAGATACATGCAGATTCGGCACAATTTTGATATTTTAGTGTAAAATTTTCGGCAGGTCCGTACTGTAGTTGCTTTTATTATGACAAAGAATTTCTAAAATTAAAACATGGATACGTACCAAAAGAATTTCTTTAGTTTTATTATAAGCATTCCGGATGTAATGTTCAGCGTCTGGCGAGATTCTTCCTAAATTAATGTTTATAAATTTATTAATAATTTCCGCAACTTTTCTTCTGCATTCAAACGGTGTTATCTGAGCTTTGAGGTCCAACATGTTTAACTGCCCTGGCAACATGTCAGCTACGAGAACTCCGTGGTTTACTCCCTCCAGAACGATAAAAGGACTTCGTATTTGTAATTCGTCGTCTATTTCTACTTCAGACATAAATTGTCTACAAAAAATGAAATACATTTATAAAATAAACGTACAGCGACATAATGTCGTCATGGTACGCCATACTGATCAATGTATTTAATTTCGCGTGTGTTTATTTTCGCGGTATAGGATATTCAGACATATCCACGCAATTAAACTTTCACGTTTTTGAAATATGCTCTATAACATAATAAGTATAATATAATTTTCGCTTTGTATTAAATATTCGCGCAAAACAAACGACCGCAAAATAAGCGAAAATTAGTACACTTCGAAAATAAATACGTTTACGGCATATTGTATTATAATCGTTAAACATATTCGTCTATCAAGTGTTCTTTAGTATGAACAGAAAGAAACATATATCTTCAGACAAAACAAAACCGTTTGTATCGGCTTAAATAAAGATTATTATTGAAATATTTGAAGCAGCATTAGGGTGTACCCAACGATTCCATAGCCAAAGCTAACCTAGTATCGTCACTGCCATTTTGGCCTCGATTACGTTGTTATTTGGTTAACGCTAGTATGTATTTTAACGTCAACTTAGTTTTTTTTTTTTTTTTTTTTTTTTTTTGACATATATATTGCTAGCATATAGCTCTAACATAGATTAGTATTATACACACGATACTGTCATATACAATTTTTAATCATAAAATACATTCAAAAAATGATATATGACAATTCAGCTAACTTTGTATTTGACAAAACACTTATCTTAACTAAAACGTATTAAATATAATTTTTGCAACATTAATTTTTCCCCATTTTCCGCATTAAACAACAACAACAATAACAAAATTAATAATAATAATATAATAATAATAATAATAATAATAATAATAATAATAATAAAATAATGCATTTTGAAATTTATACCACTGCGGTAGCTCAGTTGGTAGAGTGCTCGCTCCGTAAGTGGGATGTCGTGGGTTCGATCCCCGGCCGGGTCTTACCCAAGACTTGAAAGTGGGTAGTGACTGTTCTTTCGCCAAGCACTCGGCATTACGAAATGAAAGTCACGGTTCTTTCGTATGGGAACTTAAAATAAACGAGGTCCCGTGTCACGGCGGGCTTTGCACGATAAAGAACCCTGCTGTATAATACCATCAGCGCAAAGCACAGGGGAAAATTCTGCACCTTCGCCCATAGCTGGCGACGTCTCGATATAAGTGAAATATTCTTAATTAGCTTGACTTGGAGGTTAAACACCATACTCAACTCAACTCTTAATAAGTTAAGAAATTATTGTTAAACTGAAGCCTGATCTAGTTGGTGATATTATCAAAAACAGTTATCCATAAAATCGTATTAATTAAGAAGTTTAAAAATCCTCAGGCCTGTCTATTATATCCATTCACCAAAAGAAAATTCAGATTTATGTTTTTAAAGAGCCTATTTTACGAACAAATAAGTTTCATTTCATTCTATTGGGTTTTAATGAAATCTCGTTCACGTATAATTTACGAGATCTTAATCTCAAATTTGCAATAATGTACATGTTTTTTCTGTACAATTGTCGTTGGAGATACATTTTAATGATAACATATTGAAGGCAAATTACAATACGTTACATGCACAGACCTATCGAAAGGTTTAACACTGTGCTAACGAAAAAGGCTAGAAGCTCGCGGTTGTCGAGTGTCTAAGATGTCTGGGTAGTTGTTTGCCGAAATACTGCCGATCGCATTGTATATAGATACATGCTTTCGAGATTCACGTCAAGCAAACCAGGGTCGGAGGTATGCTGTCGATTTGGCACTTATTCGTTAGCTTAATGTTAAAATTACGGCAGGCCTGTACTGTATAAACTAGGGACCGAGGTATGCTGTCGATTTGGCACTAATTCGTTAGCTTAATGTTAAAATTACGGCAGGCCTGTACTGTATAAACTAGGGACCGAGGTATGCTGTCGATTTGGCACTAATTCGTTAGCTTAATGTTAAAATTACGGCAGGCCTGTACTGTATAAACTAGGGACCGAGGTATGCTGTCGATTTGGCACTAATTCGTTAGCTTAATGTTAAAATTACGGCAGGTCTGTACTGTATAAACTAGGGACCGAGGTATGCTGTCGATTTGGCACTAATTCGTTAGCTTAATGTTAAAATTACGGCAGGTCTGTACTGTATAAACTAGGGACCGAGGTATGCTGTCGATTTGGCACTAATTCGTTAGCTTAATGTTAAAATTACGGCAGGCCTGTACTGTATAAACTAGGGACCGAGGTATGCTGTCGATTTGGCACTAATTCGTTAGCTTAATGTTAAAATTACGGCAGGCCTGTAATGTATATTTTATCGGCAACTCAATGACCATTTATATAGTATCAAATTGGAAGGTAGTGCATTTAATATAACGCTTTCTACATTCCCTTTTATTAATTTCTAGACTTACAGAACTGACTTGTCGAGGGTTTTTCTCTGAGAGAACGAAAAGGTGTCGAAGTTTAATTGCCGATCGGCCAAGATACGAATAAATAGGAAATGCTTTTTTTGATTATAATAATATTTGTATGATATGAGCAAGTAATGCCGACTAACATAACTTAAAATATATATGTGACTTGTCGGAAATACTAAAATGAAAAATACCGGAAAAGAAATGTTTTTTTAATTCTTGGCGGAAACGTAAAAATAAAAAGGGCGGAAATTTAACAAGACAATCCGGACAAATAACGGTGGGAGATACAGTACAGACCTGTCGAAAGTTAAACCCAAGGCCTCCTTATGATAAACAAATATACTGTTGGAATTGGAAGTGATATGAAACATGTACACCTAGGATCATGAATATTAATTTACTTATCGGACTATAAAAAGAGGAATCGGAGAAAGTTTTGTGTGTGCGGTTTTGTATTCTGTAGCTACTCCTTGTGTACCGGGAGCTAGCACGTAGTTTATACAATATGTTTTTGGACAATTGGATTAAATTTATAGTTAGAAACAATCTGAAAACACACGTGGAAGTACTTATTGTTGTAGTCTAAATATATAATGTTGTGAATACATTTGGAATGTTATAAATAAATTTACGTGTACAATCAAACTAGTGCGTAGGGTCACTAAAATAAGGATGTTACTTGGGTTGTGTCACACACTATTTGACGACGGTAGTGTGGCGGGTTTAACTCTGAGAGAGCGAAAAGGTGTCGAGCGGCCAAAATACGGATAAATAGCAAATGCGTTTTTTGTTTATAATAATATTTGTATGATATGAGCAAGTAATGCCGACTAACATAAAATATATATGTGACTTATCGGAAATACTAAAATAAAAAATACCGGAAAAGAATTTCTTTTAATTTTTTTGGCGGAAATGTACAGTACAGACCTGTCGAAAGTTTAACACAAAGCTTGTAACAAAGTTCCCTTACACAGGCCTCCTCCTGATAAATATTTACAAACAAACAGATATACTGTTAAAATTAGAAGTTTTTGGTGGAAATGTAAAAATAAAAAAGGCGGAAAAACACGACAACCCGGACAAATAGCGATGGGAGATACAGTCCTGTCTAAAGTTTAACACAAAGGTAACGAATTTGTGTCCATTTGGCACCTCATGATCACTTACCCACCCTCTAACCGTTATCTATATTGTGACAGCTTTTCGACAACTGTTATCTGTATCTTGCGTCGAAAGCCATCACAATCTCCGCTACTCGACAGCCTCGCTTTGATTCATAATCGTTTAGTCGGTGTTGAACTTTCGACAAGTCTGTACTGTACTATAATTCTGGGAGTACAATGTTTACTGATTAGGTTAATGTCCCTAACCCCTTTTAGAATCGCCTTTATAAGGGGACGTCAGGGGTTAGACATATACATATATACATGTATTTTGTGGTTTACATAAAAATACAATCGCCTTTATAAGGGACTTTAGGGGTTAGACACACACACACACACACACACACACACACATATATATATATATATATATATATATATATATATATATATATATATAAGAACCTAGTTATAACAATACATTTTACAAAAATGCAATGCGCGCGCCTATGTGTACGTGTGTGTATGATATGGTGCATATATGTGTATGTACGTTTACGTGTTTTTTCTTGTGTGTACAAGTGTGTGTGTGTGTTGTGTGTGTGTGTGTGTGTGCGTGTTTGTGCACGGGTACATGTTTTATATAAAAATCACACATGCCTCTGTTAGAATTCGGTCTGACAAGACTTATAAAAATAAATATGGCAAGATTGCACAAACCTAATAAATTTTGCAGGAATGTTGTGGGGTAAAAAAGAAAATTTATGTCAAGATTATACAAACTTAACAAATTTTGAAGGAAATGTTGTAAATAAATCGAGAGAGATGAAAATGATCTGATATTCAAACTTGATTAAGCAAAAGTGTGGGTATTAAAAACATTTAAATAATTTAATTTGACAGATGTATAAAGTATATATGACACAGAGAACATTTAATTACATACTTTTTATCACTTTAAGATTTGCCATAAAAACACCTCATAAACTCTTAACTAGATGTCTAATGGTCACAGTGAACAAAAATGGACCACATCTTTGTTTACCAGAAATCGTTATTGTAATTTGTCTGAAATTGGAAATATTAAGTATATAACCGATTAGCAAAAAATCGCAGTTACTGTTGTTGTTGTAACGATGTTTAACGTCACACTAAGTGTTAGGCTATTTCGCTACGAGATCAGGTTTATTTATCTGTAAGTCGAAGTACATGTTAATGCATGCGTCTGATGTGCATGTGCGAGTGTGTTTTATGATCTACATGGTAAACTCAGAATGGCTTTCATGTACTATGTGACAGAGTCAGTAAGCTACCGACAATGTGTAGAATCTGTTCTCTTAATACTGAATGAGGTAGTAGTATCTAAAATGTAAGACCAGACCCGGATTCGAACAGACAACCTCTCGCTCTCGTCTTGAGACGTAAGCTCTGCCACTGTACAACCTTGGTGATCAAATGACAAATTAAGCTGTGGATTTTCAACTGAGTAAATTAGATAAATAATTTTATAGTTGCTTACACGTAATACAATTTTTTATTTAAAAGTAAAAGGTAAAATACCGGAATAGTTCAGCAATCCGTGTGATCCGTGTGACCCCGTCCAATTCACCATTTATAGTAAGTACCGGAACCGGAAATGACGCCATTGTTTCAACCATTTTCAAGTGGGAATTCAAAAGAACAATTCCATTCAAAGTATGGGCATGGAACTCTGCATAACTTTGAACAAGGAAATCTGTAAGATAATTTTAAAATGATTAGCTTAATATTTGTGTTCAAGACTGTTTTTTTTAATTTTTGAATCCTAATTTCGATTTCCATGAATCTAGCCACCGGCATTTACATATACATATACTAGTACTTGTATAACGTTCACAATATAGCAGATCACGCGAGTTCATGACATCAGTGTGACATCAATATCGTTGTTCAACAATATGGCTGTTACTTCTAGTGGCGGCACGTGATCGTCTTCTAGTGGCGTCACGTGATCGTCATGTTATGTAAGGCGGAAATTGAAAATCTAAATCATCGAAATCTATGTCATGAAACGGTCAGTGTTCATTTAAGAACATCGCTCCGTACATGTATGTGGGAGGTCGTGGATTTGAATCCCGGCCGAGTCTGACCTAGAGTGATTGTTCTTTTGCCAGAGACTCTGCATTTATAAATTAATAAAAGTACATGTAATGGGATTCTTTGAAAGAGACCATAAACCCAATGGCCAGTGTCACGGCAGACGTGGCATGTAAAAGAACCCTCCCTGCACAATGCACTGAGCGCACTGCAAAGATAAGATTGTTACTGCACCTATAAATGGTTACGTCTCGATATAAATAATATGTTCTTTACTGGGACGTAAAATCCCAATCAATCAACCAATCAATCAATCAATCAATCAATCAATCAATCAATCAATCGTTAGCTATATCTGTATCTGTTATCGATCTCTCGCCTGCGTTCAATAGATATATTGACCACTCGGCAGTTGGGTTGAGTTTAGTAATGTTGTTAAACGTCACCGTCAAGAATATTTCACCCGCCAGCTATAGGCCTAGGCCTACCGTGACACAGAATCTCGTTCATTTTAAGTTCCCATCAGAAAGGAATGTGACTTTAATTTCGTAGTGCCGAGTGCTTGGCCAAAGAACAAAGAAAAGTCACTGCCCACTTTCAAGTCTTGGGTCAGACCCTGTGGGGGTTTGTGGGGTAACTAATGGAGCAGTAGCTCACAGATTTATTGTTTATTCTAAGAATGTTTGACGGCCATTTCATTTTATTTGTTTTCCTTCTTGTTCATTAAACACCTTTCCGAACCATTTTTTCAGAAGTATCATGTAAAATTCTGACAAATCATCAGTAATGTTTTTATAAAAGACAAACTGTGCAGACCTGTCAAAAGTGTAACACTTGTCAACGAAAAAGCGGTTATTGAGTTGCCAAGACATGGATATCAATTAACCGGAAAAAATGCCGAAAGATGTGTATTATCCAGGTACATGTATAGCGAACAAGGGGTCAAAATAAGCAACAGATGAGTTGGTAAAATATATTTTGTGGTCATTTGGGTATCTGTTCAACATCTATGAAAAAAGTCTGGTTTCGCAATTTTGGTCCAAGCACTACCGATGAGGAATTCTATATCAAAACGGTTATCTAGTGCTGTAAAGTTGAAATCGATGTAATATAAAAAAAATAAGAAAAAATAAGAAAAAATACATTAACTTGGTGTTTCTATACAACATACATGTACCTGCTTGACCATGTCCAGCTAAAAATAACGGAATATCGTTTATTCGACCATTACTCATGTTTGTAACATTCTGCATCAATCTGGACACGACGGTCAGTAGTTCTAAAGTTGTGGGTTGTACATCTGTTAGTCCTATCCATAATGAGTAGTTATCTTCCGACCTCTGTATGGCAGTACCTACGAATAAATAAATAAATAAATAAATAAATAAATAAATAAATAAATAAATAAATAAATAAATAAGTAAGTAAATCTAAACCATCGAGATAATATGTAGACCAATATATGATTATATCTATTAATACAGTAATGAAACTATCCATGTTCATTTAAGAAGGAGTAAATACATGTAAATAACTAAATAAATAAATGTAACTAACTAAATAAATAAAATTCGAAATCCCTCAAAAACTAAGGTATACTCCCTCATGCAAAGTATTTCCTTAGCCAAATATGGTAAAATATTTTGGCTTTTTGTGTATCTATTCGACTTGGAAAATAATTTGGTTTCACAATTTTGGTCCAAGCACTACTGATTAAGTATTGCATTTCGAAACGGTGGTCTAGTGCTGTAAAATTAAAACTGGTATAAATAGTAATTAGAATATTACAATATTACATCAAGTATTACATTAGGTGCTTACCCTTTCGGAACGCCCGGCCTCACTTAATTACCTGGTGGAAGTTCGCGTGTGTATTAAATGTTTCAGCTTCAAAGTTAATACTCTGCTCTGGGATGGTGATTTGGGCATGGATCGGTATGTTTGGTTTTGATTAAAACAACTGCGGGCGAAAGATGTTTGTAAATGAAAAATCCTAACTTGACCACAGCCTGGATGAGTCGGTTCCCAATATGTTATTTCCTTCTTGTGTTGCTTTGTTGTTCCTTTATGTTTGTATTTTCTCATGCCTTTGATTGCGATGACTGTTCCAGAACTCGACAAGCCTCGTTCTGGACCAAATATATTAGAACGAAGGTTGAGATTTCCCTATCTGGTACCAGAAGTTGTGATTGATTCTATTTCTTGCATCAGAAAGTACAATTTGTCAATTTAAAATTAATTTCAACTTTCGATACACCTCTGATTTTGTTGATGGAATTTTGCAGGGAAAAACGGCATGTAGGCTAGTTGGTTGTTGGTTGAATGTTGCTTAACGTCGCATCAGCAATTTTCCAGCTATTCGCGACGAGAACTATTTAATTAATCTCTATGGATTAATCTATGAACAATTTTTGTGTATGCTTGTGAAGTGCGAGTGTGTTGTATGGTCTGCCTTGTACTAGAGCGCACTCAGGGCGACTTTACCGTGCTAGCTCACAGAGTCAGTACGCCGCAGACAAGCGTACCACTCCCCCAGTCCATTATACTGATACCAGGTGAATCAGTAAAGGCCAGCGGTAAGGAAAATTCACTTTCCCACATATGGTCCGAGCGGGACTCGAACTCACAGCAGTGAGAGACCCTGGATTTGAAGACTATGTAGGCTAGCTTGCACAGAGGGGGGGGGGGGGGTTACAAGATGGAGATATCTTAGACCACTCTTGTTATGGATTGTTCTGTCTTGGGTGCAAGAATATATCTATAACACAAGTCACAAGTCGTAAAACAGTCAATATATACAATATAGCTATCGAGGGTCCGTGGAGGGCTGTCATAGAAATAATTCGTTAGCTAAGTAAAAAATACGAAAGATCTGTATTGTAACTGAAAGCATAATCCGGTCAGTCCGGGACGTAAACAAGCATCGCTCTTTTGGACGTAAACAACCGTCACTCAACTGGGACGTAAACAATCATCACTCAACTGGGACGTAAAAAAACATCACTTCACTCGACGTAAACAACCATCACTTCACTAGGACGTAAACAATCAGCACTCAACTGGGACGTAAACAATCATCACTCAACTAGGACGTGAACAACCTTCACTCAACTGGGACGTAAACAGCTATCACTCCACTGGACGTAAACAACCATCACTTCACTAGGACGTAAACAACTATCACTTCACTGGACGTAAACAACCATCACTTCACTAGGACGTAAACAACCATCACTTAACTAGGACGTAAACAACCATTACTTCACTGGACGTAAACAACCATCACCTAACTGGGACGTAAACAACCATCACTTAACTGGGACGAAAACAACCATCACTTCACTAGGACGTAAACAACCATCACTTAACTGGGACGTAAACAACCATCACTTAACTGGGACGTAAACAACTATCACTTCACTGGACGTAAACAACCATCACTTCACTAGGACGTAAACAACCATCACTCCACTGGACGTAAACAACCATCACTTAACTAGGACGTAAACAACCAACACTTCACTAGGATGTAAACAACCATCACTTCACTGGACGTAAACAACCATCACTTCACTAGGACGTTAACAACCATCACTCCATTGGACTTAAACAACCATCACTTAACTAGGACGTAAACAACCATCACTTCACTAGGACGTAAACAACCATCACTTAATTAGGACGTAAACAACCATCACTTAACTGGGACGTAAACAACTATCACTCAACTAGGACGTAAACAACCGTCACCTAACTGGGACGTAAACAACGATCACTCTACTGAGACGTAAACAACCATCACTTCACTAGGACGTTAACAACCATCACTCAATTGTGACGTAAACAACCATCACTTAACTGGGACGTAAACAACTATCACTCAACTAGGACGTAAACAACCGTCACCTAACTGGGACGTAAACAACGATCACTCTACTGAGACGTAAACAACCATCACTTAACTAGGACGTAAACAACCATCACTCAATTGTGACGTAAACAACCATCACTTAACTGGACTCTACTGGGACGTAAACAACCATCACTCTACTGGGACGTAAACATCTAATACTTCACTTGGACGTAAACAACCATCACTCCACTGGTACGTAAACAACCATCACTCTACTGGGACGTAAACAATCATCACTGCACTGGGACGTAAACAATCATCACTGCACTTAGACGTAAACAACCATCACTCGACTGGGACGTAAACAACCATCACTGCACTGGGACTTAAACAATCATCACTCAACTGGGACGTAAACAACCATCACGCAACTGGGACGTAAACAACCATCACTTAACTGGTACGTAAACAACGATCACTCTACTGGGACGTAAACAATCATCACTCCACTGGTACGTAAACAACCATCACCCAACTGGGACGTCAACAACGATCACTCTACTGGGACGTTAACAATCATCACTGCACTGGGACTTAAACAATCATCACTCAACTGGGACGTAAACACTCATCACTACACTAAGACGTAAACAACCATCACTCCACTGGTACGTAAACAACGATCACTCTTCTGGGACGTAAACAATCATCACTTCACTGGGACGTAAACAATCACCACTGCACTTGGACGTAAACAACTATCACTCAACTGGGACGTAAACAATCATCACTCCACTGGGACGTAAACAACCATCACTCCACTGGGACGTAAACAACAATCACTCCACTGGGACGTAAACAACTTTTACTCTACTGGGACGTGAACAACCATCACTGCACTGGGACTTTAATAATCATCACTCAACTGGGACGTAAACAACCATCACTCAACTGGGACGTAAACAATCACCACTGCACTTGGACGTAAACAACTATCACTCAACTGGGACGTAAACAATCATCACTCCACTGGGACGTAAACAACCATCACTCCACTGGGACGTAAACAACCATCACTCCACTGGGACGTAAACAACCATCACTGCACTGGGACTTTAATAATCATCACTCAACTGGGACGTAAACAACCATCACTCAACTGGGACGTAAACAACAATCACTCCACTGGTACGTAAATAACGATCACTCTACTGGGACGTAAACAATCATCACTCCACTGGGACGTAAACAATCATCACTGCACTGGGACGTAAACAACCATCACTCAACTGGGACGTAAACAACCATCACTCAAATGGGACGTAATCAATCATCACTGCACTGGGACGTAAACAACCATCACTGCACTGGGACGTAAACAACCATCACTCCACTAGGACGTAAACAACCATCACTGCACTAGGACGTAAACAACCATCACTGCACTAGGACGTAAACAACCATCACTCAACTGGGACGTAAACAACCATCACTCCACTGGGACGTAAACAACCATCAATCCACTGGGACGTAAACAACCATCAATCCACTGGGACGTAAACAACCATCACTCAACTGGGACGTAAACAACCATCACTCAACTAGGACGTAAACAACCATCACCCAACTGGACGTAATCAACCACCACTCAACTGGGACGTAAACAACCATCACTCCACTGGGACGTAAACAACCATCACTCAACTGGGACGTAAACAACCATCACTCCACTGGGACGTAAACAACCATCACTCAACTGGGACGTAAACAATCACCACTCAACTGGGACGTAAACAACCATCACTCCACTGGGACGTAAACAACCATCACCCAACTGGTACGTAAACAATCACCACTCAACTGGGACGTAAACAACCATCACTCCACTGGGACGTAAACAACCATCCCCCAACTGGGACGTAAACAATCACCACTCAACTGGGACGTAAACAACCATCACTCCACTGGGACGTAAACAACCATCACTCCACTGGGACGTAAACAACCATCACCCAACTGGGACGTAAACAATCACCACTCAGCTGGGACGTAAACAACCATCACTCCACTGGGACATAAACAACCATCACTCCACTGGGACGTAAACAACCTTCACTCGACTAAGACGTAAACAACATTCACTCGGCTAAGATGTAAACAACCTCACTCCACTGCAATCTATACTGTGTAAGAGTGGGTCAAAGCCAGACATAAATTCGAGATAGAAGTATATTTTATTCACATAACTTGTCATGGAAATTGCAATTTAATATATTTGTGTCAGAAACAAATATACATTATATGCCTTTACTACTTAGAAACACTAAACAAGCGAATTGGTGCCGAATTGACAGCTCATCTCGGACCCTGGTTATAGTACAGGTCTGTCGAAAGTTTAACACTAAGGTAACGAATTGGTACCGAATTGACAGCTCATCTCGGACCCTGGTTATAGTACAGGTCTGTCGAAAGTTTAACACTAAGCTAACGAATTGGTGCCGCATTGACAGCTCATCTAGGACCCTGGTTATAGTACAGGTCTGTCGAAAGTTTAACACTAAGCTAACGAATTGGTACCGAATTGACAGCTCATCTAGGACCCTGGTTATAGTACAGGTCTGTCGAAAGTTTAAACATTAAGCTAACGAATTGGTGCCGAATTGACAACTCATCTAGGACCCTGGTTATAGTACAGGTCTGTCGAAAGTTTAACACTAAGCTAACGACTTGGTACCGAATTGACAGCTCATCTCGGACCCTGGTTATAGTACAGGTCCGTCGAAAGTTTAACACTAAGGTAACGAATTGGTACCGAATTGACAGCTCATCTCGGACCCTGGTTATAGTACAGGTCTGTCGAAAGTTTAACACTAAGCTAACGAATTGGTGCCGGATTGACAGCTCATCTCGGACCCTGGTTATAGTACAGACCTGTCGAAAGTTTAACACTAAGCTAACGAATTGGTGCCGGATTGACAACTCATCTCGGACCCTGGTTATAGTACATGGTCCGTCGAAAGTTTAAAGACTAAGCCAAAGAATTGGTGCCAAATTTGCAGCTCATATTGGACATTCGATATTGCACATGTCTGTCGAAAGGCTTTCAACATGTGTATCTCGGTAGCTTCGTTTTGGTAGTTGCTTTTCGCCAGTTTTTTTGTAACCACTACATATCCATTTCTTTACCACTCAGCACCCGTGCATCTACTCAATTTTGAAAGCTCGATGTTAAACTTTGGACAGGTCTGTGCTGTTGATATACGATTAAACAGACATATTGCATATATATATACGATCGGTTGATCGTAAAACATATGAAAATCATTAAAATTCTTTTAACATGTGTTAGAGTAAAGAGAAATTTAAACCTCATCATTGCCCTATAAATGTATAAAGTAAATATATGTACATCATAAATGTTTTTAAATTGGGCAAATATATAGGTTACTGTTTTGTATAATACAGTACAGACCTGTCTAAAATTTAACACTAAGCTAACGAATTAGTCCTGAATTATTAACCCGACTCGGCCCTTTTTAATATTTTTGGTTTATGACAAGGACCATTGTACTATTGTCGTTGGCATTTACTAGTTGCCAAGATAAACTTTGCTAATTTGAAATAATGTATGCAAAGTAGACCAGGAGTAGCGCACTGCGTGGAACATAGGTGCGAAATCGATGATGTGATGTAAAACTACCGACCAATCATCCTCTTTCCCCTGAGGTATGTAAATCTCTGAGTTCAACAGCTGTTTACTTTATCTCTGCAACTTTTCGGACACCCATCTCGGCCATCTCGGCCACTCGACAGTAGAGAATCGAGAATTTTCGTTAGCTTAGCGTTAACCTTTTGGCATGTCTGTACTATACATGGGAAACACATCACATATTTAACACAATTTTTGAAATAATTTGAAATGTGATTTACTATAATAAAGCTACATCGTATAGAATACAATTTTCAAATGGCTTATAATGGCCTACTAGTTATTAGAGTACATTAGTTTTGGAGAAATTACTAAATAATTTAGAAAAATGCAATAAATAAATAAATAAATAAATAAATAAATACATTTAAGGCTAATGGAAATATATAGTGCGTCATTTTTGACCTGGCCGTTTGACCCTTAATTTTGTAATTCTATACCAGCAATATAAAATATAAATTGAGATTGTAAGGTACGTTGATTTATGGGACTTCAAATATTTGGGTACAAAGTTATCATGCTTGCATGTATCAACAATATTGTGATGACGTATATAAAACATGTCTACTGTATTTCCATAAATTGAGTACACATGGTTTTTATTATTTATCTCTTTTAATAGAAATTGTTTCTATTAAACTATTAATAAAATGGATTTGAAATGCATTGACCTAGCCAAATTATATTTTTAATTAAAAACATTATTGTTCAGTTCTCCTGTACATAGAGAAACTTTACGAAAATTTTGGAAATTTTATCAAGTTTATACACCAATTGTGTAGTAGTTAATTTGTGGAACTACAGTAGGTCCTTGGTAAGAGTAAGATTGCTATAACATGGTTATATATATATATATATATATATATATATATATATATATATATATATATATATATATATAACCATATTATATATATGTTGTGTACATGTTGTAATTTTGTACAAGTTATAACTTGTACAAAATAAGCATACAAGTTATAACTTGTACGATGAGATTATACAAGTTACAACTTGTACAATTTTTGTTATGTACAAGTTATAACTTGTACACATTTTTAAGCCAAAAAATAATAACTTGTAATAGACCAGTCTCCCATATTCAACATTATTTGGTAGTGAACCAAAGGTTGGGCTTTCATCTTCAAGTGTGCCCAGAGAACTTTTACATGGTGTTGAAACAGAACAGAAGAGGATTTAGAATATGGAAGTTACTGATGTTCCTGATAGAAGGGATGTTTCAATCAGACAATCCGTTCAAATTTTATCATTCATTGGTGGTCAGGGCGTTTGCCACCCCATTCTCAGTAATAAGGCCCAAATAGTGTTATATTACAGTATAATGAATTGGCTTTGGAAAAGACCAAAGAATAAATGTACCAACAGAAACTACACATTATATCTACAATTATCAATCACAGTTTTCTAGTTAATCCATGTATTTGATTATTTTCCAATCTCATAAACCTTCAAAATGATACAAACGTTACTGTTACCGGGTAAGGTTTTTATGTTTTAAATCGCCAAATCTTCAATATTTGGAAAGTAACAAAAATTTAAAGAATTGCTTTTGTTAATGCTGCATTGTTGTCATATCTAAAACTGGTTTCTGATGACAATGCAAGCTATTGGTAAAATCTGGTGCCAAATAAAGATGTGTTACCAGCTGTCGGATACAAACGTTACCACATATAAAACTGTCTCCATGGTTATCATATATTAATGTCATACTTACCACTGACGTGGGCAAATTGAAGCTTATCTTACGCATACTTAACGGAACAATAAAATTTTCAACTTAACAGTCGCTATTGGGCCTGAACAAGCATGACACAAAATTGAATGGAAGGTTTTATTTTCATCAATACTTACGTTACGTCATTCATATGGTTAAATATTTTATCCAAGTCAAAATTAATATATTGTCAAACGAAGTACTTTGATATAATATTTAAAATATATCATCTTTATTCCGCACAAGTTCCTATTATTTAAACCACATATTGTAACAGTTGAAAAAAATACATACGTTACCGATACATACGTGATAACATCATTTGAAAATACACCTAAATCACGTCAAGTGACCACTATAATTTGTATAGTTCTAGATTTAAATTATAGAAGTGTGCATGTGAAGTTTTAACACATCGATTGTTGTTAAAATAAAAATTCTCAAGCAAAAGTGAAACAGTCGAAGGTGACCTCTTTGGATGGCAAGAATCCATTCAAAAATTTCAATTTGAAATAATACATCTGACTATATAGATAATAAACCTTGTCATTTCCATCAAACCCATGATGGTATGTCTACCCTTGATCCATAGTCTGGAATTCATTTTCCAAAAAATGATATATACGTTACTATAGGTAACGTATGTAATTAACACAAGTAACGTATGTATCAGTACTTTCATTTCAATTACAATGAAATAGTTAAGCAAACTGTCATTAGATACAACAATAAACAACACTTAAAGTTTCTAGTTTAGTTACGTGTAGAGAAATTAAACAATTTTCAACTTCAAATTGGATTTTGAAACGATAGATGTCACTGGTCTAATTTATTTGGATAATTTTCTCATAGATTTGAATACAACATTGTTCATTTTAATATTTGTTATACATACAAATCAAATACCTGCAATTTCATAAATTCTGATTATGAAAGTGTAAATGCAGCGTAAAACAAAACTTCAATGGTCAAATGGGTGGTCAATATACATCCATATATCTGCAGACCCCCAGGTAACGTAAGTATTGGTATCTACGTTACTGGTCTGAATTACAAACACAGTTGCTGTCTAATGTTTCATGATGGATAAATCATGTCTTGAAATTCAGTCAAATTACAGAGATAAAGAAAATGGGATATGATCGGAGTTCTAAATTGAAGAGAAACTAAGAATTAAACTGAAAAAACAAACCTACTATTCCATGTGTCCGAATCACAAATCCAGAAGCAAAGTGAAAACTTTGAAACTGACAAGTTAAGTTAAACACATGAACTTCCAGAACAGATAGCCGCCAAGGATGTTTCAGATAGTGGTTATGTCTCTTTGGAACCAGTCCCTGTTACGTCATTAACAACAGTGGTCATACTCTTCTTAGTTTTAGGTTACCTTCTATTTAAACTAGGGGTAAAAACTATACAAGTTCTGACAAGAAGCTAAGAGGGAAGCTTAATGTAATGTATCTAAAGACGTTAAAATTTTAAAAGATAAATCATGAGAAAGAAATTTCAGATAGAAAACTTTCATATTAGAAAGGATAAAAGAGTTACATTTTCAAATGAGAAGTTAACATTATGAAAGCAAACAGAAAGTGATGTATCCATTATTGACACAGCGAAGCTCAGCAAGAAAAAGTTCTTCTTGGTAACACCTTATTGACAAATATTAAATACATGTATAGTGATAGAATCAACAACAAAATATGAGTGATTTTGAAAGACACCATATACATGTTATGTTTAGCAATATAATTTTCCAACAATAATCGGTAATGGGCCTAAACTGTGCATCATTGCTGGCTGATTTATTTCATATTGCAGCAGAATTTATGTAAAACCGTTTTTTTAAGGATGACTGTAACAAAACCATTTAACTCCACATATATACAGATACATGATGTCTGGTATAGGATTTTATAATTCTAAATTCGAAGGCTTTTGTGAATGTCATCTATCTTAAGGATATTGAAATAAAAGATACAACTGATCCTTCATGTTCTGCTTCATATTGGGACTTGTACCTCAACTATGGCACCCATGTGGACTTTATAAAACGAAGCAAACTGCTTGATTACTAATACCAAAATACAATGGACATTGTTGATTTGTTCTCACTTTCCTGGTGAAAGTTCGTGTGTTTAACTTTATTTGCAAATTTTCAACGTTTTTCTCTGCTTTGGGATTATGAAATTGGCATGGATCGGTATGAGAGACATTTTAAGTCACATGATTGATTAAAAGATAATTAGAAGAAAAAGAGATCGACTTTAAATAAATTGACTGGTATAGACAGTAAATGTTTGTAAAAGGCACATAGCATGTAAGATTTTTCAGTCTATCCTGAATTTAGAAACAGTATAACCAATCGGGTGGAGAAAAAAGTTGTTAGAAATAAAGGATAAGTCCAGATTTCAGGTTTAAAAACTAAATATGAAAAGTACTACTGGAGAGAAAAATACAGACAGTGGTTCCTTTAAAGATATGCATTTTAATCAGCAATTAAGACTTTCTCATTCCATTAGCCTTGTTTTTTAGAATGTAACTCGGGTATATTTTATTGAATTTCTTTAAAGGAGGACATGTCACTGAGTGAAGAAGTTTTAAACCCCAGTATGTAATTGTTACATACGTGACTAAACAGTTACATACGTTACTTACTTAATTAATTATTTTTGTCACTAGAAAAGTGAACATTTACATCGTGATAATTGATAATTTTAAAGGCTTTATATCTCTTGTTGTCTTAATAAAGAAATTGAAGACTTCATTGTAAACGATACCATGTACATAATCTTATTATCGGTTAAACTGTTACATACGTTACCGATAAATAGTTTTTGTCATTTCGCTAGAAAAGTGAACATATATACCAATATCATGTGTTCTATTGATAAGTTTTACAATTTTATTATGGAAAACAAGAGTTAATAATTTGTAATATAATATAATTTAGCTGTCTTTATATTGACTCAAAGTCATCTAGAGGTGCTACATACGTTACCGAATACACTGTTTACTTAAGTGAAAATTATCTTGAAGATAATAAGTTTTGTACAGTTCTTTTGGTTAGCAATTTCATCAAGACATATTTGCATTTTGATTTGAGTGTTGATTAATGACTACCTGTTTGAAATTTTGTTTCTGTTACCAACTTGAGAATACAGAAATAAATTTATTGTATTTTTGCGTAAAAATACTTTAATTTCTGTAGACTACAAACATCGTCATTATCATTTCGATATGCCGAAGTGGTCTCAAGGCACATTTTTAAATTAATAACAATGTAACCTAATGTTCAAGCATAATAAACATATAAATACTACTACCTGGTAAGAATATGATGAACTTTAACTACGGTCACGTAAATATCAACTCATTTAAATACAAATGGTATGTATGTAACAATAAAGTGAAATTACAACCAAAATAATCAATTGGTGTTAATAATTTTGTTGTTTCTGAATCTTCTGATATGTCCAGTCTCTGAAAATACCAGAAGTTCATTGCTTGTAAGACTTTTATTTTTCATCATCTTGAAATAGTGAATTGGGCCTTATTACTGAGAATGGGTGTTGCACTGTAGCTGTAGGTCCGGCTGTAAAACTGCTAAGTGTAAATGTAAACGTTCAGGATTATTATGTAATTTAAGGTGCCATGCTTCACTAGGATGTAACAACAAGTGAAAAATATATCAGTTCAAAAATTTTATATTCTAAGATTTTTATCAATCTTTGCATGTGTTCGCTGACTTATTGACTTGTATTTTCCAAATGTTAATTACTCATATTTCATTTCACCTTGTTCTTTTTTTTTCTTTTTATCCCTTGTCAAGTTTTTTTTCACTTATATCGAGGTGGTCTGTTTTTGAAGAGTGGAGAAAACCAGAGCTTTTGGCAAGCGAACTGACAAACTGTCTCACACTAAGATATGTCACGAGATGCGTGATTTTCACCCTTGAGCAATCGAGGCCCATTCCTTGTCACGTTCCTTCTAAAATTTGGATTATTCATCTCACTATGCATCAATATTTTATGTAATAATTCATCTGCTGTTGAACGTTATTTGAAATATCGTTCACAGTGTGCAGCTGAATAACAATAGTGTATACAACAAAAACAAAATATAAATTTAAGTATTGAAAAATAACCAGACAAAACAAGATAATAAGACAAACACATATAGAGACATGTCAAAAACAAAACTGTACAAGTTATTATTTTTCTGCTTAAAAAATTTGTACAAGTTATAATTTGTATGATTGCAGCGTTCAAGTTATAACGTGTATGATTATTCTGTACATGTTATAACTTGTACAAAATCATAACATGTACACGACATATATTTAACTTGATAATAAAGACAAAAAAACAATTTTATTATTTATAGATTTCTAATGATTTGCTTAACACTATAATATATACTACCTTTTTAAATAAAAAATGAAAATGCATCACCTCTGCACTATAATAATAATAATAATAATAATAATAATAATAATAATAATATCATTATTATTAATAATATTGGTTATGGCAATACAAAATACAAAACAAACATACATACAAATTTAAAATGGAAAAAAAAATGTTTCTGGATTGGTATGTTTGTTTTTGATTGATTGCTTGTTAATAAGCAATATTGGTGACCTTCAACGAAACATTTTTTACCAGAGGACCTCCCTAAAGTTTTACACGACTATATGAGTGTATAAAATACATGTATTACGGAACACACATTCCAATCCACCTGCATGGTTTTCAAAAAGATTGGCTTAAAGCACTCACTTACAAACGATAGCATAACTTCGAATCCATTTGATCATAATATGAAAACAAATTGGTTGTTTAAATTTGCTGCTAGTTAAATTGGAAAAATCATCAAAAACCTAAGGTATACATACTCCTTGATGCAAAATATTTCTTAAGCAAAATTTGGTTTATTGTATTCTGGTCTTACGGATATTTTTTTTAATCCCTCGAATAAATTTTGGTTTCTCAGTTTCATTCCAAGCACTACTGTTTGAGATTTGTATTTCGAAACGATCGTCTAGTGATGTAAAATTAATTAATACTGATGAAATAGTGCAAGGTATGCATTTCTTTTTTTCGGATATTATGTCATTGAAAAATGACTGTCATCATATCAATGAATTAGCCTTGGCAATGAATTTTATTATTTTTGTTTTTGACATTGACGAAGGCGTTACAAATAAAAATTCAAAATATTTCAAATTATTAAACTCACCTAAATCCATGTAATGTTTGCCTTCCGTTCCAGTTTCTGGAATTATCACAAGTAATACATTATTTCTGTTGTGTCCGACTGTCGGTTTTATAAGAATTTCCTGTATTGCGGTTACAGGGTGTACCATCAACAAAAACATACTGACCAACATAAACCTCCAAAAAATCGTGTGTATCGCCATGACGCTGAAGATACATTTTAATGTGTAGTTGTACAAAGTGATCGCGTAATGCTGCGAATATTCAATGCGTAGCCATAGAGTTGATAATTCGGTAATTCAGCTTGCCATTAGTTATAACGTCTAACCCACATTATTAGAATTACATATAATAGTAATTGTCCTCATTAGTTAGTTTTTACTATAACAACATATGTGCACACTCTTAAAGGCAAACAACTTTAACCTGTTCGCTTGACCTTTCTTTAGAAATATTCACACAGAAGAACACATCTGTTACATAGGTAGTGATATAGGATTTGCGGTTAATACATAAACCATATGAATACAAGTTCCCGTGATTTAAACAGCTGTGCTCCCTATATATAAATGTACTGGTCCATGATAAATATTTAACTTCAAAGGTCAATCAGACAGGTCAATGTTGTTTGCCTATACATCTGATTTCACATCTGACATATACGATTATATCAACATCAGAAAAAAGCCTAATCTCTCGTCAATCATATAGCATAATATATGTTTCAGTAGATAGATGTAACGAGAGTAGTATTGTGAAGTAAAAGAGTTTTACGCCCCTGTCAAGATTCTTTAACTTTTACTTAAATTGATGGCGTCAGCTATCAGTCAGTGATGAGAAACCGGAGTACCCTAAAAATCACACGAATTATGACCTCAGCAATAGACTAGAGAACTGAAACATATTCTCAGGCTAGACGCTAAGTATGAATCCGAGTGCGGTTCAAACAGAGGCTTGGGGTCACTGTGATTCGTAACCACGCGTATAAACAGCTCAACCCCAGTCACAATATTTGTCAGTAGTAGTGCTGCTGTCGTATACCATTTTTTTTAAAAATTTAATCATAAAATACATTCAAAAAATGGTATATGACAAATTCATATACCATTTTTGAATGTATTTTATGATTTAATTTAAAAAAAAAAGGTATATGAGAATGCCATAAGTTTCTTACGAGTTTACCAAAATAGTGCTACCCCATGTCTTTCAGTCTTTTTAAAATTGGTTATTTAATAAAATGTAGTGAAAGCTATTGGAATAACAGAGCTTCTGTTTGATGGTCAGAAATATAAAACATTTAAAATTACCAACTCAGATTTTATTGGATGTGTTCATCAAAATCGGTCAATAGAACAAGGTAAATATATTGACATTACGTTGCATATTCTGGGAACATATATACACGCAATTTATCATCTCCAGTTTGTACTCATGTATATTACAAGCAACTTCAGTGATTTAGAATCCCCCGCCGCAAGGTCCTATTTTTAGATTAATTGATTAATTAATCTTTTTGTGATTTGAACTTATGTTCAAAGATCCATAACTCCGACGAAAATGACTTAACCAACTCGGTTTAACAATATGCGTATATCCTCTTTGCAGGTAAAGTTTTGGAGAATTAGCGCAGACAAGGATTTCAGACGGACGGAAGAACGGACGGAAATTCGAATTTATTATTCTCTCTTTATCTGAAAGGTGGTGAGTAATAAAATAGGAAACTATACGGTCACTTGTTGCGCAAGTTAAGCAGAGTTGTAAGCGGGAAAATAAATGTAAATGTCTAATCTTTTTTTAAGCACGTCTGTGTATACTTGTATAATGGCGGAGACGGATTTCTTTGAACTGCAAGTTTTATAGTGTGACAGGTTTGTCCTGGTCGTTTGACCTTTAACTTGAATACTTGATTGGGCTAATAGACTGTGTGTTAGGCAGCATAATTATTTTCATTACCAAAAGCACCCTCTACCCGGTATGACTACAATTTATCCTTATATATTAACTTTATAAATAGCCTCATAATGATAAAATAGATACGTCTGTTTGAATATTCAAATGAAAGGTCAAACTGCCAGGTCAAATTTGACGTACTATACCATGAACAATCGTGTTCGTTTGTTTTTCATACTGCCAAGTATATACAAACGACATTCAAGGGCGTAGCTGAGCATACGCACATACGACCGTGCGTAAGTTAATTTTGTCAAATATCATATTGAAAAATGTTAAAAATAATTATATGACAGCTATATATTAAAACTTGAAAGCAATACAAAATTTAACCCTCGAAACTACAACTATCATAATGAACAAGACGATTTATGCATATAAAATAATATACAATTTAGTGGTCGTTTGAATTTCGTTTGAAGTTTAGTTTTATTTTTAAGTCATATTTCCCGAGGGCGAAGATTTGTTAAGGATTAACAAATGTTCATATTTCCCTCAGACCAAGGCAATAAAGTGTTTATTATACCAAAAAATAACTATGGTAATAAGAGAGACCGAAAGAAAGAAAATATTTTAAAAAGACAGCTTGAAAACATCAGCCCTTTTCCGAATCATTGCTTTTTCTCCTATCGAAACCCATCGGAGGCAAACGCTAGAAAGTCGTGACCGATTCTCCATCGATGACATCATATCATTGTGACGTCATGGTGTGTTTCGAAGAGGTGGGATATAATGTTTTCTCCACCCTGATCACATCTTCCAACTATCCAATCAAATTACAGATAATATCGTATTTTTCTAATGGGATTTAATAATATAGGATATGTGTAGTGTATATAAATCAATATACCTAATAAAAGGTCAAACGGACAGGTCAATGTTGTTTGTCTAAACATTTTTTTTTTTTTTTTTTTTTTTTTTTTTTTTTACATTAGTACTTCTTAAAAACACCCATACTAAATGCGGTTTGTATGAATCCATTTCCATACTAATGGGGAATGATATTATTAGCTTTATTCAGTCTTTATTGTTTAAGCATTTACTAAAAATTTCATTAACGATAAAGCTTTTATCAATGCCCAAATCTGTCGCATTTATCACAGAGGTCGAGTTTTCCTTATCGAAACTAATGTCAGCTTAATGTCGTTTAAATCCTATTTTGATTTTTCTCTTAAATAACACTGATGCTAAATCATGATAAAACTATTGTTGATCAAGTAAAAAGCATAACGTTTATTTAATGCATAAACAAGCGTAAGATATTCATTAATATTAATATGGCCGATTTTTGTATTAAAGTTCATGTAAGCAACCATTTTTTCTTGCTCGACAGCAACCAAAAAAAAAAAAAACGTAAATAAATTATTATACGAGTTTCAGGAGTTGAGAAATGGTGTTTAACGTCCCTGTCAAGAATATTTCACTTATATCGAGACGGCGCCAGTTATAGCCGCACAGTTGCATACCTTTTGATTGGGCATTATACAGCATGGTTCTTTATCGTGTCACGCCTACCGTGACTTTCATTTTGTAATGCTGAGTGTTTGAACATTCACTACTAACTTTCAAGTCTTGGATCACCCGACCGTTGATCGAACCAACAACCTACCACTTACAATGTCAGTTTAAGGGAAAATGCGTCCGAAACGGAGATATTATGATAACGTTGAAATTATATACATGTATGTTTGAATTAGAAGTCATGCCCTCTTAATAAATCTACCACTACGTGAGCAGCTCAGCCGGTAGAGTCTCTTTTCGTATGATGGCGGTTTTTGGTTCGAAACCCGGCCGGGATCTGACCATGACGTTCAAATAGGTAGTGAATTTCTTTCGCCAAACACTATGTATTTAGATACGAAAGTCATTGGTTCTTAAAAAACGATGCTCCGTGTTACGGCAAGCATAGCACATTAAAGGACCCTACTTATGCCTTAAATGCACTGCAAAGGTCATAATTTCTACTATTGTACCTATAGCCGGTCACGTCTCGATATAAGTGTTATCTTCACTTGAATGTTGAACTCCATTTAACCAATCTTTAATTTGTCGTACCGTGGCGGATGCTATTCTATTGCTTCTTCCCTGATTCGGGGATTTTTACCTGTTGAAATGAGTGTGGATGACATCTTTCGCTAAGGACTCGGATTTTAATAACAAAAGTAACCTCGGGTGAGACAGTATAAGCCGACGTCCCGTTAAGCACAAGTAATAATAGAAACCGCAATACCAATTGCTTTGAGAACACTGAATTTTCAAAATATGTGCTATTTTACTTATACCTGGTGATGTCCCGATATAAGTTTGGAGGAACTCCACTGCTGATGTATCTCTTAAAACAAGAAAGATGCATTTATATCAACAACATTTTATTCATAATTATTTTTTTTATACATAAATGCATACATGTGTGATAAAGAAATTTACAATTGCATACCAATGGCAGGCGTTGTATCTTTTCTCCATCTTGTCTTTTCATTGTTTTTTTATAAATCAATTAAAACACAACACCAATAAAATAACGTAAACAGCATTTTTCCAAGATGTATTAGCAAAATGACATTGACCTGTCCGTTTGACCTTTATATTAAATATTTATGATGAAACAATATATATATGCACGAGTGGCTCATGCATTATTTATGTATCAACTGCACACCCGACACCACTCTTAATGAAAAGGCACCACTAGTACTGCGGTAGTTCAGTTGGTAGAGAGCTCGCTCCGTAAGTGGGAGATCTTGGTTATGAACCCCGGCCTGGTCTGACCAAAAACTTAAAAGTGGGTAGTTACGGTTCTTTCGCCAAGCACTCGGCACTACGAAATGAAAGTCACGGTGCTTTCGGATGGGAATTTAAAATAAACGAGGTCACGTGTCACGGTAGGCTTGGCACGATAAAGAATCCTGCTGTATAATGCCATCAGTGCAACGCACAGACAAAATTTCTACACCTTCACCTATAGCTGGGGACGTCTCGATGTAAGTGAAATATTCTTGATTGGGACGTTAAACATCATTACTCAACTCCTTATAAATAGGTCAAAGGGACGAGTCAAAATTTTTTGCCTACACAGTTATAGACAATATAGTAAATAGCATATGAAGAGCAAAATTATATAGATTGTAGATTAAAGATGGGTAAATTTATTTGCAAAAGTGATATCAAACTAAAAAAGTATATACACAACACCAATTTTTATGTTATATGTATAATAATAATGTTTGAAATATATACAAATATATACAAATACAAGCTATTAATATCCGACCAGTTATTAAAATGACATAAGGTTCAGATCTGTTGAAAGGTTAAAGTGCAAATTGATAAGGTCGTACTAATTTGGGGAACCCGTGTCGTGACGTCATTTAAGTACGAGCCCCCACAAAATTCTATTTATTTACATTAATAATATACTGGACTAGCAGAAAATTCTTTAAATATTTTAAGAAAATTCATTTACAGAAGAGGAATTAACACCTTAATGAAACCTATCGATAATTAGAAATTATTATTAGTCCACCTAGCCAAAATGTTTGTTTTCATCAGACATTCCTTTACATTGGAACCAGTACCATAAGTACAGATTCGACACCTGATCGTTACAATCTCGTAGCTGCTGTCTAGCACTCGGTGGCTTTTTAGTAAGTAAGTAAGTAAGTAAGTAAGTAAGTAAGTAAGTAAGTAAGTAAGTAAGTAAGTAAGTAAGTAAGTAAGTAAGTAAGTGAGTGAGAGAGTGGGTGAGTGAGTGAGTGAGTGAGCGATCAATAAAGTAAGTAAGTAAGTAAGTAAGTAAGTAAGTAAGTAAGTAAGTAAGTAAGTAAGTAAGTAAGTGATCAAACCAACAAGTAGGAAGCGAGCAAGTAAGTAAGTAAGTAAGTAAAAAATAAGAGACATATATACGCATTGAAATTTTGCATCACTCATCTTTAAAGAATTATAAGATGTTATTTAAAACACTTCATTTTAGGTACAAATCAATAAAACGAACGTGCTAAAAACCCTAATTCGATTAAAAAGTGTTGAGTGCTTACACATGAATGAAAAAAGCGGTCAATGTCAAAATCACAATATTTTTAAACTTTGAAAAATGGCAACTCGAGTTATAGAGCATGCTAAAAATTCCGAATAAAATATTGTTGAGCGCGCGCGCACACACACACACACACACACACACACACACACACACACACACACACACAGAGAATATGTACAAACGGACAATGTCAAAATCACTATCTTCTAAAACATTTTAAATGGCAAATAAAGTTAAATAAACACGGAAGCAACAAACTAGCTGTATTATTTGGTACCAGTTTTATAATATACGGATAAAAAAACACATGCAAGTTTTCATCATTTGAAAAATATACATGTACATATCAGCTCCTCGTAAGCGATATTGCAACATAATTGTAACAGCTGCTATTGAAATTTCAGACCTGTCGAAAAAAACAAAACTAACGAACAACGAATTAATGCCGAAACGACAAATCATCTGAGCTCCCCGTAAACTTTATCTCGACAGGTTTTAAATAGCAACTGATGCAATCTCTCTCTCTCTCTCTCTCTCTCTTGAAAAATATTCATAGCCGCAGAAATACGGAAATACCTTGTCTAAAGAACGGCACGAATAATTTATGTTTCTCTCTCTCTCTCTCTCTCTCTCTCTCAGCAGCTCCCCTGTCACTAGCTATCTATAACGTGATCAGTCGACAAACGAGCTTCGATTCTACTCTGTTAGCTCAGTTTAAAACTTTCGACAGCACAGGGTATGTAATATAAAATGGATATACAGTCGAACCAGCCTTAAACGCCACCTCTATATAAAGGCCACTTGCTTATAAAGGCCGGTGAAATTGTATACCAAATGGTCTTTATTCATATTATTTGAACCTGTATATAAAGGCCACCTGTTCATAAAGGCTACTTTTATTGGTTCCCTTGTGTGGCCTTTATAGACAGGTTTCTCTGTATGCATTATCGCTACTTTCGATAGGTCTGTGGTGTTACTTCACATGCACTTTACGTTTGAAAACTACAGCTCAATTGTTTAAGTTTTTGTTTCCCTTTCTTGACCATGAAATTCTCTTTACTAAAACACAGGTGGACAAAATAATAAATTCTACCAATTCGGACAACGTTAGAAGACTTGCACCAAGAAATATGCCCATCTGACCACCAATCACACCTGCAATAAATAAATATTTTATTAGACTAACAGAAAAATACAAACACTTTGAAGTGTGAAATTGAGGTGAAAAATACAACACCAGTATTAAAGTACGACACACTCAGACATGAGGCATGTAATGTTCAAATGTACAAAATGTATTTATATATAGATACGGAAATTGGTATAAGGTCATTTTATTCTTCATGTTGATTCAATACGTGGTGAGTGTACGTAGCTTTCTAAACAGGAAGTGCTTATCCTTACGGGGCAACCGGTCGCACTTGCCTGCCGGAAGTTTACCTGTTTAGCATAATTTGCCAGTTATCGAAGTTTTAAACAAGCAAAAAATGTAAACCCTCTTCTTCATACAGCCATACTCACCGACTAACATTTCCGGGGTATATTCCGGCATCTGCTGAACACTTAAATAGCTCAGAGTGTCGAAAAATATTCTGACTTCAACCCAATCGGTCCTGTAAAGGAAGAGAACTAACGTGTTATGTTACATGAAAAAAGTATTCAAAATATCCATTTTTATTTTTAATGAAACAAATTTTCGAAACGATAATAAAGTATGCTAATGATTGTAATATATTTTATGAAATAAATATTCTGAAATAAGCAAATGAAAAAATGTTACAAAAAATTAGCACAAGTTAAAACAGGGTCGCATGGTCCGTATGGCTGCAGGAACTGTCACATGTACAGCACAGACCCGTTGAAAGTTAAACACTAAGCTGATATTGGTTGGTTGAATGTTGCTTAATGTCGCATCAGCAATTTTTCAGCTATTCGCGACGAGAACTATTTTATTAATCTCTAAGGATTAATCTATGAACAAGTTCGTGTAAGGATGTGAAATGCGAGTATGTTTGGTTTGCCTTGTACACTCATGTCGACGTAAACGTGCTAGGTCTCAGAGTCAGTACGCCGCAGACAAGCATGCCACTCCCCCAGTCACATTATACTGATACCAGGTGAACAGTAAATGCCAACGGCAAGGGAAATTGACTTTCCTACACGTGGTCTGAGCGGGGCTCGAAGTCACAGCGGTGAGAGACCCTAAATTTAGACTGACGTCTTGTCCATTAGGCCACCACGGCCTCTCACTTAGCTGATGAATTAGTGCCGAATCGACAGTTAAGTTTTGTAAGCAGTGTTAAAGCACCTGGTCGCCAGCTGTTTTTTATGTTTCGGTAACTCATATGAAATTCGAAAGTCAAATTTATTAAATAAATTAAATTTTAATTTATCGGGGAAAAACTCCTATCTCATGAACTGGAGATAAATAAGTTTTTCTCATTTTTGTGACTTTATTGCCAGTTAACTGTAATTGTATTTGCTATTAACTGGCAATTCGCACAAACTGCAGTTAAGTTGAATTGTTCAGTTCAAGGGATTTATACATTAATTAATGTCTCTGTGTCCAGGATTGTCCTGGATATATGTTTGACGTCCCATAGTTCCATGTTCCTTTCACACAATTTTGATTACACACGTGGCGAGTGTAGCTAACTAAACAGGAGGTGCTTTCCTTCCGGAGCACCCGGTCTCACTTACTTGGTGGTTATCCACGTTTTTAACCTGCATTGTCAGTTTCAAACTTTTTACTTGCTTTTTGATTGTGATTAGGACATGGATTATTATATTTGTTTTTTATTATCATCATGGCCTGTTGATTTCAATTCATGATCATACAAATTATATATCAATCAATTCTTACAAGTGTGTACTGTACTTTTGTACCAACCTGTGGTTCGTCAGTCCCATTCCATTGAGTATATTTGTGTAAACATTGGCTGGGAAGTAGGTGCTGGATACGGAAGAATCGTACTTGGTAAACTCACATTCTAGTTTACACTGACACTGGGCTTGTAATGTGGCGTTACTGGCAAATTTAGCTGTAAAATGTGTTATATATTAAAATGAATAACAATCAAATTTTATTGGCTATAAATTCTCTTTTATGAAGCCATAAATACAATGAGTCACGCGCTCAACAGGAAGCAGCAGTTTACTTTTTTTTGTTAAATTGTGTAACGGTATTAAATTATCCATCAAATTGCAGAGTAAATTCATTACATCGCTTTTAAATAATGTAAGACAGCCAACTTTGAAACTTCAATAATAATAATAATAAAAACATTTGTAATTTAAAATAAAATGTTGGTAGGTCTTGTGATTAACGGACAGACAGGCGAACGGTAAAACATAAATTAATACGTATTATGCTTTACCGTTCGTCTGTTTGTTAACAGTTCCGCTAACTGACAGGCGTAAAAAAACTCCGACAGTGTATACTTTTTAGCTCACCTGGCCTAAAGGCCATGTGAGCTTTTGCCATCACTTGGCGTCCGTCGTCCGTCCGTAAACTTTTCACATTTTGGCTATCTCCTCTGAAACCCCTGAACCAATTTTAACCAAACTTTACAGGAATGATGTATGTAAAGTCCTTTACATTAATTGCCATAATTTTTCTGATCTGCCTAAAAACATGGCCGCCAGCGCAGAAGATAGTTTAACATTGGACCCTATGGGAAAAGCATATATATGCTATCTCCTCTGAAGCTAGTGAAGCAAATTGAACCAAACTTTACAGGAATGATGTATAGAAGGTCTTTTACATAGATTGTCAAAATTTTTCTGATTGGCCAAAAAACATGGCTGCCAGCGAAAAAGATAGTTTAACATTGGACCCTATGGGAAAAACGCATTTTTGACTATGTCCTCAGAAATGACTGAAGCAAATTTAACAAAACTTCACAGGAATGATGTATAGAAGGTCCTTTACTTAGATTGCCAAAATTTTTCTGATCCGCCGAAAAACTCGGCCGTTAGGGCAGAAGATAGTTTAACATTGGACCCTATGGGAAAAACGCATTTTTGACTATGTCCTCAGGAATGACTGAAGCAAATTAAACCAAACTTTACAGGAATGATGTATAGAAGGTCCTTTACTTAGATTGCCAAAATTTTTCTGATCTGCCAAAAAACATGGCCGCCAGGGCAGAAGATAGTTTAACATTGGACCCTATGGGAAAAGCATATATATGCTATCTCCTCTGAAGCTAGTGAAGCAAATTGTACCAAACTTTACAGGACTGATGTATAGAAGGTCCTTTACATAGATTGTCAAAATTTTTCTGATTGGCCAAAAAACATGGCTGTCAGCGCAAAAGATAGTTTAACATTGGACCCTATGGGAAAAACGCATTTTTGACTATGTCCTCAGAAATGACTGAAGCAAATTTAACAAAACTTCACAGGAATGATGTATAGAAGGTCCTTTACTTAGATTGCCAAAATGTTTCTGATCTGCCAAAAAACATGGCCGCCAGGGCAGAAGATAGTTTAACATTGGACCCTATGGGAAAAGCATATATATGCTATCTCCTCTGAAGCTAGTGAAGCAAATTGTACCAAACTTCACAGGACTGATGTATAGAAGGTCCTTTACATAGATTGTCAAAATTTTTCTGATTGGCCAAAAAACATGGCTGTCAGCGCAAAAGATAGTTTAACATTGGACCCTATGGGAAAAACGCATTTTTGACTATGTCCTCAGAAATGACTGAAGCAAATTTAACAAAACTTCACAGGAATGATGTATAGAAGGTCCTTTACTTAGATTGCCAAAATGTTTCTGATCCGCCAAAAAACTCGGCCGTTAGGGCAGAAGATAGTTTAACATTGGACCCTATGGGAAAAACGCATTTTTGACTATGTCCTCAGAAATGACTGAAGCAAATTGAACCAAACTTTACAGGAATGATGTATAGAAGGTCCTTTACATAGATTGCCAAAATTTTTCTGATCTGCCAAAAAACATGACTGCCAGCGGTAAACATAGTTTCACATTGGACCCTATGGGAAAAGCATATACATGTATATATATATATGCTATCTCCTCTGAAGCTAGTGAAGCAAATTGAACTAAACTTTACAGGAATGATGAATAGAAGGTCCTTTACATAGATTGCCAAAATTTTTCTGATCTGCCAAAAAACATGGCTGCCAGCGCAAAAGATAGTTTAACATTGGACCCTATGGGAAAAACGCATTTTTGTTCATCACTGGAATACAAATTAAATTTGCTTTAAAAGCATTTTAGTCAGGTGAGCGATACAGGCTCAGCCACACTGAGCCGTTTTAAATACAGTGGCTTGGCGAAAGAACAATCACTGCCCACCGATCATGTTGATCAGACGTGGCTAGATCATATACCTCTTTCACAAGGAGTGAGTATTCTTTCAACTGAACACGCGCTTCTTATTGGTATATAAGTGGTCTTGCTATAATAATGTATAACAATATAGTTATGTACCATTTTAAATATTCACTGTCAGGAATGAATTTTAAAATACTTGCAAAGTTTAAAGTACAGTCGGCGCTGCCTTAAAGGTCATCTCTATATAAGACCGACCAGCTTATATTTTTTTATTGTATCAAACCCTGTTTGGGACCAAAATGTAATTATAGGACCATTAATACCAGTCCTAGAGTGATGTCACTGATTTCTTGCTTATGTATGTAGCATGAAGTCCTAGATTGACTGTTCGAACATATTGAATTGCATTTTGTACACGACAGTGTTTTAAATCTATTTCAGGGTTAACTAGAAAAACTGTGAGCCACAAGCTCACAAAAAATACCCCCCCCCCCCCGCTTCCCCCATAAAAAAATCCATCGGATCAAATTTTTAAAAAGGAGGTGCGCATCTACATTTTATCACAAAGATTGTGTGAAAGTTTCATGAAAATCCATTGAAGGGTTTAAGAGGAGTTGCGGATAAGAGATAGGTACCCTAAGGTTTAACGGAAGGACGGACACACAGACGGACACCCCTATCACTATATACCTCCCATTTTTTAAGCGGGGGGGGGGGGGTTGGGGGGTTATAAAAACCATAATAAAATTTTCAAAAATGCGCCAGTGCACGTTATTCAGATTGCTTAATATAGCTACACACTATAAACATATTTTAGACAGTCCATTAAAGACCAGTGCAATTTTAAACCATTCGCTCTTATAATCCAGTTATTTGAAACTATATACAAGCTACACTAGACTAGAGGACTTCAGGTCTGTAGTGTCCAAACTCCATTAAATCATTATTATTTTAAAATTTTATTCATGTACAATTCCCTGTGTTTGTGCCATTCCAACAAATAACAGTATCTTCAACTAGTTGAAGGGTGTTGTACGGAAGTAAAAGAAGAATACTTACCGGAAAAATTCAGATAACAGGTATGATAGACTGCCAAAGAACAAATAGTCTCATTTCCTAAGGAATAAAAAATGATAGATGTACATAAAATATAGAACCCAGTCTCTTAATCATTAAGACTTAACACTAAGATTTTCCTTAACTTAAATCTAACTTTGCAAATAAATTGTTGACTCAGGGATATTGCAAGCCTAGGCTTATCAAGGCCCTCAAAAAGTTTTATGGCCGTCATCACAGTACTGTTGATAAGTTTGATGCCTCTGTGTCCAGGATTGCCTTGGATATATTTGACGTCTCATAGTTCCATGTTCCTTTCACACAATTTTGATTACACACGTGGCGGGTGTAGCTAGCTAAACAGGAGGTGCTTACCCTTCCGGAGCACCCGGCCTTACTGGTGGAAGTTCACTTGTCTAACCTAACTTGTCAGTTCCAAAGTTTTTACTTTGCTTCTGGATTGTGATTCGGAAATGGATTAGTATGTTTGTTTTTGATTTGAAATATTAATAATATGAGACGTTAATATATATAAGAATTTAAGGTGCCAATTTGGAGATTTCTTCAAGCTTATTACATCTGCCTATAGTTTCGTCAAAATTGTTTATCTATAATTTCAAAAGAGATTGCATAAAATTTGCGAAATTTAATTTTAAGGATTTTTTTGTTAAGGAATGATTGTAAAACTGGTCCTTGTTTCACAGCCATTCCTTAACTGAAATTTTCCTTAACTTAAATTTAGCTTAATTTGGCTATTTCTCTCGGAATTACAATTTAACATTTTTGACAAAATCTTTAAAATGACACATTAAATAACCAAGTAACTAAAAATAAAAACATATTAAGATTTTAAATTTGCCATAGGAGGTTTTGCACTATAGGCCATTTTGGCCTAATACCAGAATATAATGATTTTTCTGTAGAATTAAGTCCAAGATTTAGTCTTTGTAAAAACATAACTTGATTTACCTTACCCCATACTTCCCAACTTCAGTGGACAATTTTATTGACGATTTTTTTTTCAAATTAAACTATGAGCACAGTCGTGCTCCACAAAAATATTTTAACACGTGGTTCTTTTATTCAACATTAGTTGATAGTTTAAATATCTTTAATTTGTGAAGCACGAATGCGCTTATGATTTAATTTGAAGAAATGTACCGGAAAAACGTCAATATTTCGAAAATTGGACAAACACCATGTACTTTAGTGATACGTGACAACAGTTTAAATATTTTTTGAGTACACACTTTTATGGATTTATTTTATTTGTATAATTGGCAAATATCAAAGATATCCCCCTTCAAAAATTATCAAAATTGTGGTGCCGGAAAGGGCCCATAGCGCACAACCTCCTTTATGTTAAGGAAAACCGGGGCCTGGAGACTGTATACATTTCTTATGTCACGTGGGTATTCTTTGTTTACCGGTTTCACTGTGAATGTTCAAGTTAAAGCCATATAAAAAGTAATTTAGTTATATAACAATTCTTTCATCACTTGAGCCATTTTATAAAACACTTTAAGGTTAGTGAATTTTTAAATCTACTTAACTACATCAAACATCCGTGAAACTAGTCCCTTATCTCTCGATCTGTCGAAATCAATAAAATAATTGCATGCAAGTTGAAAATTAAAACCTCTTAACTCAGCGCCGTAATGTCATTTAGAATAAATAAAATGTAATTTTTGATAAATGCAATTTTTCAATTTCCCAGTTGTATGGCTGTCGTGTCAATTACGTTTTTTTAAAAAAATGATTAATTGATTTATTGAATGTGCATTCACATCCTAGTCAAGGAAATTTCACATGTATCATTACAACAACAGCTAAAGGCGAAGTGACTTAAATTTTTACATACATGTATGTGCTCAGGACAATGTCCTGAGCGGTTCGTTACCGTGTCGCGCCTGTTGTGACACGGGACATTGGTTTAAAGGTCTCTTCTGTGACTTTTATTATTCTGTGACTTTCTTTTTCAAATGTCGACTGCTTGGCAAAAGAACGGTCATTGTCTATTTTCAAGTCTTGTGGCAGACCCCGCTAGGCTTGAACCCACGACCTCCCATATACGAAGCAAACTTTCAACCGTTTAAAAAAGTTGGGTATACAACGTTGCGATTAGTAAAAAATTGAATTTATTGATTGAATGAAGTTGAGTTTTACGTCCCAGTCAAGTATATTCCACTTATATCGAGGCGAAACCAACTATAGTTAAAGTGGCAGAACTTCTTACTTTTGCAGCGCGCTAAGGGAAAATGTGCTGGGAGGATTATTTAATTAACGTGACACGCCTGTGGTGACACAGGACATCGTTTTTCAAAGGCCATGTTACTCCGGGTTATGTAATAAATGCCAAGTAACGCGATGACCACCTTATGGTGTAATGATTTGTTCATGTATTGTAATAACACCTTGTTATGTAATAAAAGGCGATGCGTAATGTAATAAAACACGGTTTTCCTAATGTTATACAATTTCACATCTCAGCACATTGATATTGACCTTGAGCCGACTTTGTCAAGAACAAAGATATTGAGTAGACTTATCTTGTCCGCTATTAATACGCTATTAAATGACAGCGATTTTCAAATGCGATTTGTCTACATAATATCCTTTGCTTGACAAAGTCGGCTCAAGGTCAATGTCAATTAATTAGCTTTTAAGTGCTGAGACATGAATGCCAAGAGACATTTCAAAAAGTTGTCTGAGATATGAATGCCAAGAGACATTTCAAAAAGTTGTCTATGAAAAGTTGCGCTTAGAAACAAGATTGATTGATTGATTGATTGATTGATTGATTGATTGATCGATCGATCGATCGATCGATTGATTGATTGATTGATTGATTGAATGATTGAATGGAGTGGAGTTTTACGTCTCAATCAAGAATATTTCACTTATATCGAGACGTTTAACGCTATAGATGAAGTGGCAGATATTTTTACCTCCGTAGTGCGCTCAGGGCAATGTGTCTCCCCCTCTCGGCGCTATAGAACACTCGAAAGGACCTGGGCCCTTAGAAGTACAAAGAGGTATAAAATAGAGTTATGTTTTTACGTCCCAGTCAAGATTCTTTCGCTTATATCAAGTCGGTCGATTCTTGGATAGTTGAGAAAAAACGAAGAGCCCAAAGGGAGCCTTGACAATATCCTGTCACTAAGATCTGCCCAGTCATATTCAATCTGAGCGACAAGAGGCGCATTAATCCATTAGCACGCGGTTTAGACCACCTGGCCACCGAAGTCCCCCGGTGGCGCTTCAGAACATTCGGCCTCTAAGGTTCTAAAAGGTACAAAAAGACAATAAACAACAATTATGCTAAAACTATATTTACCATGGTCCAAAAATGATCGACATCCGCACTTAGAAACTATGAAGTCCCGCTTACATTCACGAACACACCCATAACGACTGTATACCGGTTGGTACTTCAAAGGGTTTACAAAAGTACTTCCCTTTGTATCCATACAATATTCATTGGCTGTAGCTTTGTACGGCGCTGGTAAATATTTATACTGAAATACAGAGAAAAAATGAATGGTAAGAAAAACGGACCTTTTTATCGGTACCAGTATAAGAGTTACTTCCCTTTGTATCCATACAGTATTCATTGCGTGTAGCTCTGTGTGGGACGGAATAATATACATCTATATACTTGATTGCAGAGAAAAGAGAGAGGATCGTAAGACATATGACATGAAAACAACTTATTGTTTTGATTCGTACCAGTTTATGAGTTACTTCCCTTTGTGTCCGTACAGTATTCATTTGTTGTAGCATTGTACGGCACGAGTAGGTATTTTTACTGAGAAATGAGAGAATGAAAATTAATATGAATGACAGCGAATGAATCGAATAAAGCTTCGTACATTGGTAAAATTTCATGCTGTTAGTCTTTGATATGATTTAGGCAACTTTGTCTCAGAAATTTCAGGATTACAGTGGTTGGGACAAAAAAAACAATTAACATTGGAAACGATGTGAAGATTGCGGGAAAAACACTTTTGGCATAGTGCTAAATGTACAATACAGACCAGTCGAAAGTTAAACACTAAGCTAATGTAAAGGAGTCCAAACTCGACGACCGAGACGCTGAGATATGGATGACTTGTGACCGAAGAGCTGCCGAAAGAGATACATGTAGCTGCAGAAATATTGGGAACCAGAAAATATGATATTAACAAGTATTAATTGTATTGGACTCAAGTACCATGTCACCCTCAATTGGAAACCCTTTGATTCCCAATTAGGCCCTAAACTAGACCAAGGTTTCAAGTTCTAAAGCCCTAAAACTTCAAAAGTTATTGTAGTCGGGTAAAGCACCAAAATAAATGTCATTTTAAACCGAATACGCGGTATCAGTAGTATATGGTGCATGCGCGCTTACTACACTTTTATTTAGTCGCCTTTGACCAAGACTTTATAATAGGCAAAGATTGTTCTTTCGCCAAGCAGTCGGCATTCAGAAATGGAAGTCATGAGGTCCTTCAAAAGAGACATTAAAATCTATTTCCCACGGTACGTCAGCCTAACGTGCAAAGTGTCCTGAGGGCATTACAGATATAAATAATTCTGCAACTTCGCCTATAGCTTGTGACGTCTAGATGTAAGTGAAATATTCTTGACCAGGACGTAAAACCCTAAACAATAAATCATTCAATCATTTTTCGTGACACAAACGCGTAACTTTATTTTCAGGATCTTAGAAAACCATAGCAGACGGTACGCACTGAATACCCCATGATATATACAGTGTATTGGCAAGTATTTCGAATTAATAGTAAAACTGTCTGGAGCAAAACAGCGGTATTCCCAAATAAGCCATATATAAATATGAGTTATGACATTCGTGAATCAAAAAAATCCCCAAATCGCTCATGTTATAATGTTTCTTAATCATAGAATGTAATAATGGTTACTACGGCGGCACAAAAACAACCCTATTAATTATTTTTAATAATTTATTTTTCTTTTTTTCAAAATAAGCATACGACACATGTAGAATTGTTCAAATTTTTGTTGGAATTATAATAATTATATAATAAATATCTGTGAACTGTTTTAGTTATATTTTTATCAAATCCAAATAAGTTGCGGTGAAGAATCAACATCCCTGTATGTACTGTACCTGAAAATGACATGGAACAGAACTCGTTACGGCTGATTAGATCTGAATCAATGTTCTATCTATATGTCACACAAATACTATCTGACCTGGTAAACTTTTGACAGTCAAGGGGAGTTAATAAGCCATTTGTGATAAATATTTCTCAAGTTGCGGTAATGAGGGGAGGGAGAATAGTTGTCAATTCGGCACTAAATAGAAAGATAAGTGTTAAACTTTGGACAGGCCTGTACTGTATTCAGTAATGAAAAGGCTTTAAAATCCCCCAATTGCTAATTCTGAACGAGATCCGAAGTTGTTTATTTAAAATGCATGTTATTTTTAGACTAGACAGACTGCATTAAATTGATAAATATCTAAGCTGTATTTAATTAAATTTAAGAAATAACATTCTATTTGAGTGTATTCATTCTGTATTATGAATGAGAGTCAGAAATAGCATATTGAATGAACTGCAAATGTTGACAATCATTAAAAATATTTAGCATGACAGAAATGTAAACTTATCGCTACAATAATTTGTTTTATTCAAGATACCGTCAAAAATGTAGTATTGACGGAACAGCCTTTTTCCAAATAAGGATTTAAACGTCAGGACGAGGTTGGAAACAAGGCATGTCGTAATTTAGGATGAAATTCTATGACGTAATCGGATTGTTATAATTAAATGTTATACGTAATAAGAAGCCATGATCCCAAGCCGTATCGATAAGTGTTTGAATTCCAGCAAAAACAAATAGATCCATGTAAAGATTAGAAGGTCAAATCCAATGGTAAAGTATTGTATCATTGACAAAATACTTTTAAATAGCAGTATTTATAAATCTACAATACATGCATATCGAAAAAAGACAGCTTATAAATATCTCGGCCTCTCGACACAAAACACTATGTCAATTCTTATATTTACAATTTTAACCAAACATCATATACAGTTATTCATAAAACGTGCTTTTACTTTGCATGTTTCATCGTTACTATTGCAATGTTTTTCGATCGTTGCACATGTACTGTTTCGGAGCCTGCATTTGTTCAAACAAAAAGTTCTACAGCTACTCGGCTTAATTAAATTGTGAAAAATACCGTAAAAACGTGATTTCGCCGCGAATATAAACAGAATCATGAACCGAGGACATACGTCTTTTTGTACAAATACAAATGTCAAAATCTGTCTCTATTTTTAGCTCACCTGACCGAAGGTCATGTGAGCTTATGGCATAGCGCAGCGTGTGTATGTGCGTGTGTGCGTGTGTGCGTGGGTGCGTCGTTAACACCTATTTTCGACTTCTCCTCTGAAACTACTGGACAGTTTTTAATGAAACTTTGTCAGAAGTATATATGGGCCGGTGCAATTCAGATTTGTTCGTGGCGTTGCTATGGCTACCATAACTAGGTCAAGGTGACCTAGGGTGCAAAAATCTTAAAAAATCTTCTTCTCCGAAACCAATGATTGGAGAAAAAATCTGATGTGATATTTGGCTTCTCTAGAGTCTTAAGCCTATAGTTTGTTCATTTTGTGAAATTCGGATAAAAAATAGGTTACGCGTTTTTGCGTTTAATTTTGAAAAAATCGTAAAATAGCTTCAAACTGTTATAACTTGACTATTTGACCAGATAATGACATGGGGTTTTCAGTTTTGACATCTTCTTGTTAGTATCTTCAAAATGAGGTCAAGGTCGATTGTGAAGGTCGTGACCTAATTTTTTTTAACCTCTGATTATAATTATTATCTCGAAAACTATAAACTTTTTGTATAGGCATGTATATTAGAATGTTGTTGGTATTAATACAACGATCATTTTGATGTATAGAAAAAGGTCATGGGTTCAAGGGTCAAGGTCACAGATGCAAAACAATACCGAAATGGTTAATTATCTAAAAAACTATAAACATTTTGTATAGGCATGTATATTAGAATGTTGTAGGTATTGATACAACGATCATTTTGATGTATAGAAAAAGGTCATGGGTTCAAAGGTCAAGGTCACAGATGTAAAACAATACTGAAATGGTTAATTATCTCTAAAACTATAAACTTTTTGTATAGGCATGTATATTAGAATGTTGTAGGTATTGATACACCGACCATTTTGATGTATAGAAAAAGGTCATGGGTTCAAAGGTCAAGGTCACATATGTGAAACAATACTGAAATGGTTAATTACCTCGAAAACTATAAACTTTTTGTATAGGCATGTATATTAGAATGTTGTAGGTATTGATACAACAATCATTTTGATGTCTAGAAAAATGTCATGGGTTCAAAGGTCAAGGTCACAGATGCGAAACAATACCGAAATGGTTAATTATCTCAAAAACTATAAACATTTTGTATAGGCATATATATTAGAATGTTGTAGGTATCGATGCAACGATCATTTTGATGTATAGAAAAAGGTCATGGGTTCAAAGGTCAAGGTCACAGATGCGAAACAAAACCAAAATGGTTAATTATCTCGAAAACTAAACATTTTGTATAGGCTTGTATATTAGAATGTTGTAGGTATCGATACAACGATCATTTTGATGTATAGGAAAAGGTCATAGGTTCAAAGGTCAAGGTCACAGATGTGAAACAATACTGAAATGGTTGATTATCTCAAAAACTGTAAACTTTTTGTATAGGCATGTATATTAGAATGTTGTAGGTATTGATACACCGATCATTTTGATGTATAGAAAAAGGTCATGGGTTCAAAGGTCAAGGTCACAGATGCGAAACGATACCAAAATGGTTGATTATCTCAAAAACTATAAACTTTTTGTATAGGCATATATATTAGAATGTTGTAGGTATTGATACAACGATCATTTTGATGTATAGAAAAAGGTCATGGGTTCAAGGGTCAAGGTCACAGATGCAAAACAATACCGAAATGGTTAATTATCTCGAAAACTATAAACTTTTTGTATAGGCTTGTATATTAGAATGTTGTAGGTATCGATACAACGATCATTTTGATGTATAGAAAAAGGTCATGGGTTCAAAGGTCAAGGTCACATATGTGAAACAATACCAAAATGGTTAATTATCTCGAAAACTATAAATTTTTTGTATAGGCATGTATATTAAAATGTAGGTATTGATACAATGGTTATTATGATGTAAAGAAAAAAGTCATTGGGGTTTAGTATTTATGTGTTCTTTAAATCTATCAGCTAGCCATTAGTTATCAGGTGAGCGTATCAGGCCCATGGGCCTCTTGTTTTACGTATTCCTACACTACTTGTGGTTGACGTTCAATAGCACGTTCTGTACTGACATTATTGGTAAATAAAAGACGAAATTGCTACAATGTTTACAAAGTAAAAGTAGTTCCAATGGGGTTTCCCGCTGTGCTATGTGATACCTTCTAACATTGGTGTGGAATACTTATTTCCAATAGATATGGAATTACATGATATGACGTTTTCCCGCGAAAACGACGTTATTTTGTGAATCTTTGACGTTGACGTTTTCCAACACGTTCCGCACTAAACGTTAATAGGTATTGATCACGTGGTACAGCGGCGAACCCCATTGTAAAAATATACCTGTGTCATTTTGACGGAGATATAAGTCGCCTGTCCCGGAGATGTTACTATGGCTTTGTTGACCACATCCGGCTCTTCTGAAGGATCATGGAGTACAACCTGTCGATATATGGAAAATATAGAGCGGGATACATTACTTATTTCGGAATTAATTCATTATAAAAAGTGTAAAGTTTGACATTCGAAAAGAACTCTGACAACGCCCTTATCATTTATATTACATTGTTGAATTTGTATATGTTTTGCAGTACAGTACACCGCCAATGCACCTTATTTTATGGAGACGAAAAAAGCTAACATCCGATCACTTCCAAAGTTTTCGCTGTCTTATATTATTTCCACATGATGGCAAACAAGTCAGAAAACATCCTTCACACTCTTATCCACTCGAAATAATAGTTTTACCTTCTCAACACTGTATGCAGAAAAAGGTTGGTACAAGCAAATTCAGTGAATTCTAGGATACCCCGCCATCAGGGTCTTTTTTTGTGATAACACTTGTATTCAAAGGGCCGATCATTTCAAGGAAAATGAACAAATCCAATTCGGGTTACCGATATGCGCATCTCCTATCTATGTTGATACTTTGCACCCGGCCTCACTTCCTTGGTGGACGTTCACGTGTCTAACCTGAATTGTCAGGTCCAAGTTTTAACTTTGCTTTTGGATTGTGATTCGGACATGCATTAGTATGTTTGTTTTTGATTTGCAACTAGTTTCGTAAAAAAATACTTCATAGTTTCTGAGAAATAGCACAAACAATAATTTCGGACGAACGGAAGGACAAAAGGAAGGACGGGCGGAAACTAGAATTTAATATCACTCTCTGTCTTTGAAAGGCGGATGATAATAAAATAGAAAAAAAGGAAATAAAGGGAGTAAAAATGATTTATTAATTCAATGGGATTTTACGTCCAATAAAAAAATGTTTCACTTAAATCGAGTCGTCACCAGCAATACGTGAAGTGGCAGATACTTTTTCCTCCTTTGCACTGTGCTCAGAGAATATGGTGCGGGGATATTTCTTTAGCGTGCTACGTCTACCGAGCCACGGGTCATCGGTTTTTTTAAATTTCTCTTCCGAAGAACTGTCTGACTTTCATATTTGAATGCCGAGTGCTTGGCGAAAAAAAAAACTCACTACTTATGTTTAAGTCTTGGTCAGACCGCGACCAATATCGGACCCACGTATTCCACATACAGAGGAATGACTTATAAACTGAGCTACCCTAGCAAATTTTCCATCTGAGCTGTCATGGCTAGGTCGTAGATTGCGCAAAAAGCTAAGCACAATGCGTAATAAAACTAATAAATTTTTGTTCACTCAAGATTCAGACGAAGATGTTAAACTGATTAACCATGATGAAGTTTTCAAAATTATATAACTTTCCCCGTCATATGGCAAAACATTTAGGAGCATGCATAGTTTCGTATTATAGTCTTTCGATCAGACCCAGGAAATTGAGCGAGTTGTTACCACCTAAACGGACAACAATTAGTGGCTATTTTTGAATATACATGTATATGTAAATGACTGTATCTAGTTAGCAGTGCTAGACGACCGTTTCGGAATACCATTCCTCATCAGAAGTGCTTGGACTAACATGTTTAAGGTCGATTTTTTCAAGGTAATAAATAGGCTAAAGCATAAAATATAAAACTGATTAATAATGCTTTGGAACATAGGAGATCTATTGTTAAATCTGCGAATAACATACCTTTATACCGGCTGCCAAATCTTGGTTGTAAACATATTGGTCCTGGTTAATATGGATGTAAAATGTCGGAGCAGAATTACTTCCGGTTAGACTCGTTTTCATATTCCCATGTTTTTTACCGTATTCGTAGCTGTTATATGTGTAACAGAGTCCAGCTTCTGTAACGTATGGAATTAACCTTTCCTTGCAAGGCGCATTGGTGTTGGACTCTATACAATACAGAAACATGTCGTCAAGGGTTAAAGAAATATTCTGAAGCCATTCTTCACCCAAAGGTTTGTTATATTCGGCAAGCATAGGGTTCGAATAATTAAGAGGAGTTACGAATGACGCCATTCTACTGATGGTCAGAAAATAATACTCTAAGATGTTGTCTCCGTTTAGAGCTGATTTCTTGTAAGGCGAAACATTACAGATTGTTACAGCAGGGTAAGGCAATTCGTCAACGAACTCGAAGTTAATGTTCGACATGGTCGGGTATCTCGCATAAGCTGAAAATAATGTCCAAAGACTGTAAGCCATAAAACTTCCCATTCCGATCACTGCAAACAACCAGATTATTCTGAAATATAAAAGTAACAAATTAACATTTAATATTGATTGATTGAATTGGGTTTTACATCCCAGTCAATAATTTCCACTTATATCGTGACGTCACCAAGCTAAAATTTAGTGGCAGAAAGTCTTTATCCTTGCAGTGCGCTCAGAGAAAAGTGAAGTGAGGATGATTTGCCACACTGTCGTGGAATTGGGGGTTCGGTTCCGAAGGACACAGTGATTTCCACTTTTAAATGTCAAGTGCTTGTCACTATCTATTTTCAAGTCTTGGTCAGACCCGGCCGGGGTTCGAACCCTCTACCTCCCAGATACGGACCGAGCAGCTAGATATCAGATTACCAAACACTTTTGTATTGTTTGCATAAAATTGACATAACCCTGATATTAATTCTATGTTTCTTTCATGCTCAATATTGATTCTACACATGACGGGTGTAGCTACTTAAACAGGAGGTACTTATCCTTCTGGAGTACCGGGCATGAATTCCCTGATGGCCGTTAACAACTTGATTTGCCAGTTTCAAAGTCAATTTTACTTTGCATTCGGATTGAAATATAGACATGGATTTGGATGTTTTTGGTTTTTTTTAAAAAAAAAAACGAAAATTGTATATAACTAAATACAATGTACAAATGAAACACAAACATACCAAGCCATGATCAAATAAAATTCTAAAATCTGAAATTAAAAATTTGAAAACTGGCATATTTAGTTAAGAACACGTGATCTTCCACCACAGAATGAAGTGGTAAGCACATCTTGTCTATCCGGCTACCTTCGTTGGTGTAAAAGCAAAATTTGAAAACGAAATGACTTCAAATTAATCAAGGTTGATGTTGAATACAGACACATTTTGTTTAGCAACAACATAATGGTCATACAACTTGGCTTGGTAAGCTTAGGCTTCAATTACCCCGAGCAAACAATTTATGTGTAAGCATATTCGTTTTCCGAGCACTACATATTCGATATTTGTATTAAGAAGGAACCGTTACCATTGGTGTCTCATACGCAATTCATTTGTCATTAGTATAGCTATTGCTTGATGACAATCGGGGCCTTGATGGCCAAGGTGTCTATATGGTGTATTTGTGGGTTGCAGTGCTATTGTACTTTGGTTCGAATCCCATGGGCCTATCTAGCAGATCCTAGTGCAGGAAAGTTTGCTAGTTTGTATGCCAATGGAAGGAACCTTTCTGTAGATATTCCAGTTTTCTCCACCGTCTTCAAATTTAACTAGAAATACCAGCTACTGGGGCGAAAATAAACTATAACTCGATTTTTGGATCTTTAAAATGATCCTAAATTGTAATCAATGTAAAAGTATTATCAAATTATCAAAATTTCTATATTTAAGAATACATGTAGTCCAGAGTTATGTCTAAAAACTATATGAAGTACTATAAGTTTTGTTAGAAGAAACAAATTCAATGCTCTTGCATTAAAATGTATCCAGCAAAACCATTGAATAATAATAATTAATAATTAGAAAAAATAAAAGTCGCTAGTAAAATACAATCAGTCAAAAACAAACATACTGATCCATGTCCAAATCAAATCCCAAAGCACACACACACACACACACACACACACACACACACACACACACACACAGAGCAATAAAAATAAAAGCCGGCAAATTAAGTTAGGCACGTGAAGATCGGCAAAGGGAGTGAGACCTGGTGCTCCGAAAGAGTAAGCACCTTCGGTTTAGATAGGTGCTTATATACATCCACCATGTGCCATCAAAATTAAGAATGAAAGGAACATGGAAAAAATAAAGAATGGTATACAGGGGGGGGGGGGGGGGTATAGTTTGCAATTTTAATAAATATTACAACACAATGCGCTAACGGTTACACCACAGAATATTAAGTCATCTTCCAAAGTGATATCATATTTTTCGCGATTCGGTCTTTAAGACCAACGGACCTTTCGCTGTTGCACTTTTGGTAAACAGTACCGATCCTGTTTAAAGATTAACATTGCATTGAGATAGCGAAAGGGAGTCGAATTAATTTCGGCTACCGAGAGACCAAAATATAGAAAGCTAGTGACTGGAAAAGCTTCCCGAGAGGTCGGACAGAAAGCGGGTGTCGACAAACTGTTGAGATAAGGCTAACGAGAGATCAAGATGAGCCGTCGATTGGTAAGCTTAACGTTAAACTTTTGACAGGTCTGTACTGTATCTTTTTAACTAAATGTTTAGGATCAGATTCTCGACTTACTGTGTCTGGCACTTTAAAAAGATATAAAAAATATTATTATGATAATAATGATTTTAAAAAATCCAGCAAATGTTCGGAATATTATTTTGAATCGTTACCTTCGAAGTTTATATTGCTGTTGTTGGTTTCTCGACTTACCGTGGGTGGCACTTTTTACAAAACAAGAAGAAAAAGAAATAATAATAATAATAATAATACTTATAATATTAATTACATAATATTAACAATTTAAAAAAACATCCAGCAAATGTTAGGAAAATTATTTTGATTTTTTACCTTCAAAGGTTATACTGCTGTTGTTAGTTTCTCAACTTACCGTTGGTGGCACTTTTTACAAAAAGGGAAAAAGAAACGAAATAATAATAATAATACATGTAATATATTTTTTAAATCCAGCAAATGATAGGAATGTTGTTTTTATTCTTATATTGCTGTTGTTGGTTTCCTGACTTACCTTAGGTAGTCCTTTTTACAAAAAAAGAAGAAAAAGAAATCATCATCATCATCATCATCATCATCATCATCATCATCATCATCCAGCAAATGTTAGGATATTATTTTGATTGTTTACAGTTTATATTGTTGTTGTTGGTTTCTCGACTTACCTTATTTGGCACTTTTTACAAATAATAATCATAATAATAATACTACTAATAATAATTATACTGATAATAAAATAATCCAACAAATATCAGAAATATAATTTTGATTCTTTACCTTCGAAGTTTATATTGTTGTTGTTGGTTTACATGTTTAATCCCGTGCATTGACGTGTCCTCCATGAAATCACGCCAGAGTTTTTTAATATCTTGTTCATCTGTGTTTGTTTGTTGTATTCCTTCATCATTTTTATCCAAGTCCACCTTTATATCACTACAAGAGAACATGTCTCTGTTTGAATACATATCGTCTATAACTTTAACAGCAAAAGGATCCACTTTTGTTGCCTTCGTGTTTGTCTTTGTAACTGCTATTTTTGTTACTGTTTGTTTTATTTTGCTTTTTACATTTTTCAGTCCTGTGGCATCTGTTGATCGCCTCCCATACGGTTTTACTTCTATTTTCTTCATTTTTATGTTGTTATACTTCTTCTCATATAAGCATAATCCTCTCCACCAGCTCAAAATTCATCAAACCTTTGTACTTACAAAACATCATTTTATATGAAAGTCCTTTGTTGGTCAAGGTGTTGTTGATTTTTTTCTAGTATAAACATTTATGTTTAAGAATCCTTTTTGAGTTGCTTAATCGTCAAGGAAAATGCAGCTAAAGTGAATCCAAAACCATATCGTTCATAACATCTCAAGCACCAGATCACATTTAAAGCATATTAAATAGAAATATATAGATTAATACATTGTCTTAATTCTCAATTAAGTCGGTAAATTTAAATAGAGTACATTCCCACATAAATATTGACATTCGGGACAATTAAAGTACCTTTCTTCATTCCGACGTTTTAATTAGTAAATTTATTTACCTGCTAGTGTATTCAAATTTACCTGAATCCTACTGGGAAAACTTAACATTTCGATTTTCCGTCAAAGTTCAGTTTACATAAATATTTACTTATAGTTAGCTGGTTGATTTCGAGAAAATTGAGATATTGATTAATTGGGACCATCAACCTAACATCGAAAGGCATGTATTCGATGAGTTTATAATGACACCTTTTCTTTAATTATTTAGCTATTTTGTTTGATGTCACTTTTAATCTCAAAGGAAATCTTAACTTTTATTGGTGTCCTGATGTTAATAAACTATTACTGAAAAGTACACACCGCACTGTAATAGTGACAGTGGACTATCGATATAGCGCCCTCTTACGGGTCCAAGGGGTTCTTACCGCCCAGAATAGAATCCAGGACAGACCAGTGTGAACGAAATTGTCGGGTCACTTGCCAAAATTAGATGGTTTTTTCCGCATGCAAAGCAAACCAGATAACGCGCTCTAGCAAACAAACATTTCAATGGTTTAGATTTTTTTTAAATCGGATGTATAACGAGGTATAGAGGTGAGCTACTGATTCAGCGGACTAGTACTGTATAGCCAAAACGAAGCCAAAATGAGCAGCGAATTTGGCACTGAGCCATAAGCTTGGTGAGAAAATTTCAACAGCAGGTGTTTACTGTTTGCCAAATTTCCGGAACAAATAAATGACTTACATAAAGAAAGAAAAAAAATTCAAGACACTCGATCAATGGTAATTATGCTCATATAAATCGGCATATTTGGTCTAAAAAATTCAAATGTATAGGCAAACGACATTGACCTGTCTGCTTGGCCTCTAATTAGGAATATTTAAATAGAAGAGTCTATGTAATACACGGATAGCGTTAGGATTCACAGTTATACACCCATAATTAGTGTTCACACCATTTAGACGAAATATACATGCGTGATAACTATTACTTAAATTTACTCGTCCATAATGAATATTTAACTTAAAGGTCAAGCGGACAGGTCAATGTTGTTTGTCTATAGATTTCAAACATCAAATGTAAATATTTTCTTTGATAATCTTGCTTTTGGTAAACGACTAATTAACGAACTTAAAGCGAGACTAAATAAATACCTGTATCAATATTTGAAACACAGAATGATTATTTTAAGGATAATGATTGCGTAAATATGAGACGATCTTTGGGAAAACTGAACCTAATGACAAACTTACTCAAACTTACTAGTATCGATTTTCAATTTCTAATATTTAAATAAATAACGAATTACTAGTTTAATAGCTTAATTAATTAATTATTAATATATCTTACTTAACTGAACTTAAAGCCAGATCAATTTCATAATCGAGTGTGACAGGAAGAAGTTTATTCCGAAATGGTTGTCTAGTGCTGCAAAATTACAACAAGTTTAGTAATATTTCTAAACACTAACGTAAAGAAGTGACGTCAAATTTCCATCACCATCAATAACTAGAAATTATTCGTAACAGACAAGCGTGTACAATAAAATCATCTCTAGAACTAGAATTTACCGTGACCGATTCAGAGCTGATTTTTTTCAATCTCTATTTCGTGACGCATGTGGTTATTTAAATCGTTTTGAACACCGGTCTCACTTCCCTGGTAAAGGCTAACGTGTTTATTTTGTCAGTTTGGACGTTTTGACTTTTCCTTTGGGTTTGAGATTTAGACATGGATTGGTATGCGTGTTTTATTTTAATTGACAAACTGTCATCATAGGCTGTTATTATTACTAATTATAATAGACTTGGATTCTCCCAAGCATAGTTACATTATAGAGAGAAGCCTCAAACCGTTCATTCTGCGGGAGAAAGAATTAATAGAGACGCGTTAGCGCCGATATTAATTTTTTTCTTTCTCTTATAGAATGAACAGTTTGAGGCTTTTCTCTAACTTAAATCATTGCACTTCTTTGTGTAAATAACAGCTTTAAATATCCATTAAATAATGGACAGTTGTATGTGAAGTGATATTTGTCAACAGGTCAATGGGGATCACAATTCAGAACTCGTTAAGGTACAAATCGGTGATTTTTGTGAGTTGTACTTACAAGCGACTAAATATTCATTTTGCTCAGATTATTTTTAAAAATGTCATGAAATAGTAAAGGCACATTTTTACTGGATCCCAGTTGCGTGCCTATACAAATAATAACCATTCAGAAATTTATTTTGTTTTTATTTTTGTAAAAATGCTTGATTCGATAATTTGGGTACAACAACAGCAACTAGAATCTTAAATACAGATTTAAATGAACAAATGATTGCCAAAACAACAAAACATCGATCTGATGTCACACGACCGTTATATAAATGAGTCTTCTAATGTGGGAGTAAAAGATAAGCAACATGTAGTACAAAATGAAACGATGACTGAAATTGTGGATAGTTCAAGTGAAGAGCCTGTTGAATATCCAAATCCACAAGTGAAATGACCCTGTGAAGGGAGTCGAATTCTTCTGAAATTAAATCAAACTATTTAGTATAATGTGAAAACAGTGAAATGTGAATTGTCCTATTTTAGTTTCTGTTCTGATTTTCTGTTGCTATTGGACACTTTAGCTGTTTCGGATGGAGAATCAGTTCACCTGCAACTACCCAATGAGTTAATCTAGCTGTACATTCTAACTGTCCATATTCTAGTTGTATCAAATTATTGGACACGTACAGGTGAAAACTGACGATTACGCTCGTTAATACACACACAAAGACAAAGCAATGTTTTAACTTATGTGAACCTTAATGCCTCGATGTGATTGCTTTAGCCTCTCTTTAAGTGTAAACTTGAGATTACCTATTTACCTTTTGTGACCATATGTGAACCCAAACCCAGAAATATCAATTCAGTGTCGTTCTAGATAGATTGATTTTGAATTGTTTTGGGTACAAGTATTTGGTCTACTGACTACAAGTGAACACATGTCAGATAACAAAAGACAGTTAGCTACTCATATTACTCTTAAACTGGTTATTGTTTTCAAAAATGCCATCGCGTTAATTTCCAACCGTCAATCATCGAAATGTTTTTTGCGATAAAGGAACACAATATTGTTGTTTGAGTCACTGTTTAGTTATTTTAAGCCGTTAAAAATTCTGCCTCACGTCTACTAAAATGATATTAACTGTGTTACAAATAACTAAAATCGGCAGACAGCATTGACCTGTTCGTTTGACCTTTCATTAGGAATATTCATATAAGAGATGGGTAATGTAAGGATTCGCAGGTATTGCTTATTACTAGTGTTCACATCATAAAGACGAAATATACATGCGTGATAACTATAACTTAAATTTACTCTTCCATAATGAATATTTAACTTAAAGGTCAAGCGGACAGGTCAATGTTGTTTGTCTATAGATTTCAAACATCAAATGTAAATATTTTCTTTGATAATCTTTCTTTTGGTAAACGACTAATTAACGAACTTAAAGCGAGACTTAATAAATACTTGTACCAATATATGAAACACAGAATGATTATTTTAAGGATAATGATTGCGTATATATGAGACGATCTCTGGGAAAACTGAACCTAATGACAAACTTGCTCAAACTTAGTAGTATCGATTTTCAATTTCTAATATTTAAATAAATAACGAATTACTAGTTTAATAGCTTAATTAATTAATTATTAATATATCTTACTTAACTGAACTTAAAGCCAGATCAATTTCATAATCGAGTGTGACAGGAAGAAGTTTATTCCGAAATGGTTGTCTAGTGCTGCAAAATTACAACAAGTTTAGTAATAATTCTAAACACTAACGTAAAGAAGTGACGTCAAATTTCCATCACCATCAATAACTAGAAATTATCCGTAACAGACAAGCGTGTACAATAAAATCATCTCTAGAACTAGAATTTACCGTGACCGATTCAGAGCTGATTTTTTCAATCTCTATTTCGTGACGCATGTGGTTATTTAAATCGTTTTGAACACCGGTCTCACTTCCCTGGTAAAGGCTAACGTGTTTATTTTGTCAGTTTGGACGTTTTGACTGTTCTTTTGGTTTGAGATTTAGACATGGATTTGTATGCGTTTTTGTTTTATTTAAATTGACAAACTGTCATCATATGCTGTTATTATTACTAATTATAATAGACTTGGATTCTTCCAAGCATAGTTACGTTATAGAGAGAAGCCGAAAACCGTTCATTCTGTGGGAGAAAGAATTAATAGAGGCGCGTTAACGCAGATATTAATGTTTTCTTTTTCTTATAGAATGAACAGTTTGAGGCTTTTCTCTAACTTAAATCATTGCACTTCTTTGTGTAAATAACAGCTTTAAATATCCATTAAATAATGGACAGTTGTCTGTGAAGTGATATTTGTCAACAGGTCAATGGGGTCACAATTCAGAACTCGCTAAGGTACAAATCGGTGATTTTTGTGAGTTGTACTCACAAGGGACTAAATATTCATTTTGCTCAGATCATTTTTAAAAATGTCATGAAATAGTAAAGGCACATTTTTACTGGATCCCAGTTGCGTGCCTATACAAATAATAACCATTCAGAAATTTATTTTGTTTTTTATTTTTGTGAAAATGCTTGATTCAATGATTTGGGTACAACAACAGCAACTAGAATCTTAAATACAGGTTTAAATGAACAAATGATTGCCAAAACAACAAAGCATATCGATCTGATGCCACACGATCGTTATATAAATGAGTCTTCTAATGTGGGAGTAAAAGATAAGCAATATGTAGTACAAAATGAAACGATGAATCATCATATGGTAAAATCATGGTCAGTTTGCTAATTTGCATAGCGGCCATATTGGATTCATGATATGGTTGAAATATAAATGACTTTATATAGACCAGTGATGATAAATTAGTCCTGTACAAATTTTCTTACAAGTAGGATACAATTTGCTGATACATACTTTGACTGTACACCGCCTGGCATTGTTTGGGTGGTAACAACAAAAATTTACTTAATTAAAAAACCGGCCCTTTGAAATTAAAAATCCGAAGCGTGTTATAATTGAGTTCTCTTTATAAAACATGTTAATTTAATTCAAAATCTACATTTTCTGCAAATTCGAAGCACAATTTCAATTCTAAAACTAAAGATCTTACTCGATTTGCTGATGACGCCGGTGACTACGGAAATTCTTCCACTAGAATATAATGTCCTTCTCCTGTGAAGACTTGACAATATTTTCGGGACGGGTAAGTTAAAAAATGGATAATTTGCATGACCGGCATCACGTTTGAATGGCGGCGCGTTCAAAACTTTGCTCATGAATATTAATGAATCACGGTCACGTGATTGTTAGCTCATGAATAAATTGATCACCATTGTGCCATATGGTTTCTGAAATTGTGGATAGTTCAAGTGAAAAGCCTGTTGAATATCCAAATCCACAAGTGAAATAACCCTGTGAAGGGAGTCGAATTCTTCTGAAATTAAATTAAACTATTTAGTATAATGTGAAAACAGTTAAATGTGAATTGTCCTATTTTAGTTTCTGTTCTGATTTTCTGTTGCTATTGGACACTTTAGCTGTTTCGGATGGAGAATCAGTTCACCTGCAACTATCCAATGAGTTAATCTAGCTGTACATTCTAACTGTCCATTCTAGTTGTATCAAATTATTGGACACGTACAGGTGAAAACTGACGATTACGCTCGTTAATACACACACAAAGACAAAGCAATGTTTTAACTTATGTGAACCTTAATGCCTCGATGTGATTGCTTTAGCCTCTCTTTCATTTTTAATGCTTAAGTGTAAACTTGAGATTACCTATTTACCTTTTGTGACCATATGTGAACCCAAACCCAGAAATATCAATTCAGTGTCGTTCTAGATAGATTGATTTTGAATTGTTTTGGGTACAAGTATTTGGTCTACTGACTACAAGTGAACACATGTCAGATAACAAAAGACAGTTAGCTACTCATATTACTCTTAAACTGGTTATTGTTTTCAAAAATGCCATCGCGTTAATTTCCAACCGTCAATCATCGAAATGTTTTTTGCGATAAAGGAACACAATATTGTTGTTTGAGTCACTGTTTAGTTATTTTAAGCCGTTAAAAATTCTGCCTCACGTCTACTAAAGTGATATTAACTGTGTTACAAATAACTAAAATCGGCAGACAGCATTGACCTGTTCGTTTGACCTTTCATTAGGAATATTCATATAAGAGATGGGTAATGTAAGGATTCGCAGGTATTGCTTATTACTAGTGTTCACATCATAAAGACGAAATATACACGCGTGATCCCTATTTCTCAAATTTACTCGTCCATACTGAATATTTAAATCAAAGGTTAAGCGGACAGGTCAATGTAGTTTGCCTATTGCTTAAAAAAATGTTGACAAACATATATAGTTAAAAGTCTTGTATCATGTTATATTATCACATTTTTTGACGAATTTTATAAGAATTTCACAAGGTTGGTTGGTTGGTTGAATGTTGCTTAACGTCGCATCAGCAATTTTTCAGCTAATCGCGACGAGAACTACTTTATTAATCTTTATGCATTAATCGATGAACAAGTTCGTGTATGCATGTGAAGTGCGAGTTCTTTATGGTCTGCCTTTTATAAGCGCGCACTCAGGGCGTTTTTATGGTTGTAGCTCACCGAGTCAGTACGCCGCAGACAAGTTTACAACTCTCCCAGTCGCATTATACCAACACCGGTAAATCAGTAAAGACCAAAGTCAAGGAAAATTCGCTTGTGGTCTGAGCGGGACTCGAACTCACAGCGGTGAGAGACCTTGGATTTGTGGACTGACGTCTTGTTCATTAGGGACATCGGAAAAAAGTGTCTGCTATATATAAATGCTATAATTTCTGAAAGTGCTTCAATTTTTCATTTTTATGGAATTACAGACATCCGTATAAAAGTTAAAATGGATTCTTGATACAATGTTCAATTGATAACTCTCTCTCTCTCTCTCTCTCTCTCTCTCTCTCTCTCTCTCTCTCTCTCTCGTTTTTTAACAGTTTAGAGTAAGGACAATTTCGGTAATTAGTGTGAAGTGAGTAAGGTTAGTTCTTTTAACTACAATGTTGGAATTTTGTAGTTGGGACAAAGTCAAATGTTCCATTCCAACCTACTATGTTACAAATGTATAGGTAACATTTAAGGGCTTCTTCTTGTTTCGCTTGCTGGTTGACAGTTTCTGTTGCTGCAAAGTAGAAAAACACAATGTTAAAGTATGGCCTGATTAAAATAATCATCCTTGGCTTTACATGTTTATTATATTCTATATACTATATATGTAAAAGTATTTTTTTCTCAGCGCATCATATTTATAATTAGATTTTTCTCTTTTCATTTCACGCTGATTACGTTGGGAACAAATAAAATGTCTGTTGTTGCAGAAAAAATATTCATAAATTTGTATGCGTGTCAACTCCAGAACTCACAGTGATACATCACGCAGTATTGACATATCAGATAGAAGATTACACTGTTTTAATTAAGTGTTCTGACAAATCAGTTGTCCAGCTATCCTGAAGCTTTCGTACTTCCCCATATCTAGTGAAAGCATGCATGTAGCTTAGTTGGTAGAACGACTGAAAATTGAAAAAAAAAAAAAAAAAAAAAAAAAAAAAAAAAAAACCACCAAAAAACAACCAGAAATGAAAAAACTAAGAACCAGCGCGTACAGTGAAATGCTAAACTTATGTTTTTAACTGAAAAAATGTAAACTATTTAAAAACTATTCAATTTTATTATCTTAAAGATCAGATCACCCCCTTTTTCACCGTTTAGGTGCTAATCTTATGCTTACTCAGATAGTTTCTAGTTTCAAGACAATGCTTACAAGTATTTTAAAAAGATTTTTCAAATAAAACTAAATTACTACCTCGATATATTCAAAGGAATCCCAATGAAGCGTAAAACACCTATGTAACGACTGACTTAAAAAAAATTACGCACTTTGATTTTTTTCAAATCGGGTTGAGCTTGTCCCAGATTTAACGCAATTTGAACAAAATTTTCAAATTGCGTAATTTTTTGAAAGTGGGTTGCTACACACCTATCCTCGTTAATATAAACAAGTGGTACATTTGTGAATAATTTGGAATTCTGGTTCTCTTTTTTTATAAATCCATTTTCTCCTCTATTGCAGATACGGTACAGACCTGTCGAAAGTTTAATGATGAGATAACGAAAAGTAACCCGCGCTTGGCGGTCCAGCTAATGGCTGAATATCTTCTGAATAATGGATACTAGCTGCTGTCAACTGTCGAGATATAGCTAACGAGGAAATGAGATGAGCTGCCAATCCGGAAATAATTTGTTATCGAAATGTTAAACTTTCGACAGGCCTGTACTGTATGACGGCTTCGATATAAATGGAACGAAAACGCTATCCCGGGCTAATGTACAACGCCTCTCACTGCTCTCTCAATACTAACGAAACAAAAAAAGAAAATGTAGATGTCTTTTTCTGCGAGCTCTGGGTTCTTTAACCATAACAGAGATGACCGCCTCGATATAAGTGAAACAATCTTGCATGGGACACAAAATACAATTACTCCATTCACCTCTAGATACTCAATCAGGTCAAAATATCTGAACTCAGCATACTGAGTGTGAAGTGTTATTAGTGTGATTAACGCAATAATCAGTAAAATAAAAAATGGATAACGAATAGGACCATTATTCAAACCGCAACATTTTATCGTCTATATCCAATATATTACTTGACAGTAGTCGATGAAGTAATGAAATGAAAATTAATGACAGTACCATTCCAATTTTTCAAATTAGGTAGCTAAGCATAGACATTTTTTTCCCAATGAGATAGATAAGCATAGACATTTCTTTCAAATAAGACAGCTAAACATAGACAAAATCCATAATTTGCACTTGTTTGATGAAATGAAATGAAATAAATTACCCCGACACTAAATTGTTGGTTTAATTATTATGTCTCTAAGCGTTCAGTATTATTTTTGTTAAGTTAAATAATAAAGTTTAAAGCGCCGTCAGGATGCTTGAAATTAATGGATGGTAGGGGAATTCTAAGTGCCAAGAAAGATGATGTTGTTCTGATGTTTAAACTTTCGGAAGCATAGAAACGCAATTTGGCGGATGTACAAATTGAAATACAATATTTTATTGACGTCGTCGTAATGAAGTGACGTCGTCCTATTAAGTGACGTCGTCCTAATGAAGTGACGTCGTCGTAATGGAGTGACGTCGTCCTATTAAGTGACGTCGTCCAAATGAAGTGACGTCGTCCTAATGGAGTGTCGTCTTAATGAAGTCGTCGTCCTAATGAAGTGATTTCGTCCTAATGGAGTGACGTTTTCCTAATGAAGTGACGTCGTCCTAATGAAGTGACGTTTTCCTAATGAAGTCGTCGTCCTGATGAAGTGACGTTGTCCTAATGATGTGACGTCGTCCTAATGGACTGACGTTGTCTAATGAAGTGACGTCGCCCTAATTGAGTGACGTCGTCCTAATGAAGTGACGTCGTCCTAATGGAGTGACGTCGTCTTAATGAAGCCGTCGTCCTAATGAAGTGACGTCGTCCTAATGGAGTGACGTCGTCCTAATGAAGTGCCGTCGTCCTAATGGAGTGACGTTTTCCTAATGAAGTCGTCGTCCTAATGAAGTGACGTCGTCCTAATGATGTGACGTCGTCCTAATGGACTGACGTTGTCTAATGAAGTGACGTCGTCCTAATGGAGTGACGTCGTCTTAATGAAGCCGTCGTCCTAATGAAGCGACGTCGCCCTAATTGAGTGACGTCGTCCTAATGAAGTGACGTCGTCCTAATGGAGTGACGTCGTCTTAATGAAGCCGTCGTCCTAATGAAGTGACGTCGTCCTAATGAAGTGACGTCGTCCTAATGGAGTGACGTCGTCTTAATGAAGCCGTCGTCCTAATGAAGTGACGTCGTCCTAATGGAGTGACGTCGTCTTAATGAAGCCGTCGTCCTAATGAAGTGACGTCGTCTTAATGAAGCCGTCGTCCTAATGAAGTGACGTCGTCCTAATGGAGTGACGTCGTCTTAATGAAGCCGTCGTCCTAATGAAGTGACGTCGTCCTAATGGAGTGACGTTGTCTAATGAAGTGACGTCGTCCTAATGGAGTGACGTCGTCTTAATGAAGCCGTCGTCCTAATGATGTGACGTCGTCCTAATGGACTGACGTTGTCTAATGAAGTGACGTCGTCCTAATGGAGTGACGTCGTCTTAATGAAGCCGTCGTCCTAATGAAGTGACGTCGCCCTAATTGATTGACGTCGTCCTAATGAAGTGACGTCGTCCTAATGGAGTGACGTCGTCTTAATGAAGCCGTCGTCCTAATAAAGTGACGTCGTCCTAATGGAGTGACGTCGTCTTAATGAAGCCGTCGTCCTAATGAAGTGACGTCGTCTTAATGAAGCCGTCGTCCTAATGAAGTGACGTCGTCCTAATGGAGTGACTTCACTTCATTAGGCGTCGAAATAACAACGTCTAACGAAGTCTATTAGGCATTGACAATTTTGACGCCTAATGAAGTCCACTCGAAAAGTCAAATACAAATGTTCAATTTTGAAAATAATTTTATTTTGTTAGCCCAAAAGATAACCCGTGTGGTCTTCATTTAAGAATATGTCAATTCTTATATTTACAATTTTAACAAAACATCAAATACAGTTATTCATAAAAGGTTCAATGGACATTGTTGATGCTTTATCATGACTTTTTAAAGGTGTTTCAACCGTTGTACATATGCTGTTTCGGGGCATGTGTTTGTTCAAACAAACTTCATAAGAGTTACAGAACATCACTTTTTCTGTGAAGAGACATTCTCACCATAACAACAACAATCGCTTGACCGCTCTCAAACAAGCAATCATTAACAAAAAGTGTAAAAAATATAGATATTAAAAAAATGATACATTAACAGAATAACATTTTAAACTTAGGTATTGGCGTGCTTCCAATCCAATTCTCAATTGAACTATTGCGATCAGTAAACGTTGGAAAAATCAATTCTGTATTGATATTTAAACGTGTAATAGACTTTATTGCATGGCGTATTTTTCAAATTGTCAAAAGGACGCTACTCTTAAGAAATTGAAACAGAGTTACGCCCTCTTCTGGCGATCACACTGGCAAATCCTGGTAATCATGTATACGAAATTAGTTAAATGTCCTCAATGGCATTGGAGGTATAAGCCGGACAATTCGGCACGGACTGACGGACATACAGACACCTCCTTTGGCAGTAGGACGAGTATTTTTACGGACGGACAGACAGACACCTAAGCCTCGTGGGGGAGTAGGCCGGGTAATTTTTTACGGATGGACAGACAAGACGTTACCTTAATTTCTATGAACAGGCAAATAAAACGTTGCATCATTAGATCAGCGGAGATAAAAAACCACACTAATTCATGTCCGAATCACAATCCGGAAGGAAAGTAAAGTAAAAACTTTGGAACTAATCATGACGAGTTAAGTTAGTTCCGGAAGGGTAAGTACCTCCTGTTTAGCTAGCTACAAACGCCACGTGTATTATCATAATTGTGTGAAAGAAACATGGAGCTTTGGTACGTCAAATATGTCTAGGACAATCCTAGACACAGATACATCAAACTTATCAACAATCATAAAACCTTTACAAGGTCTTGGTATGCCTAGGCTAGCAACATCCCTGGGTCTACAATTTATTTGCAAGCAGCCTGCTTCGTTGTACAAAGTCCCTGTAGTGGAGAAGTAAACATAAAGTTCGCTTGCTCTCTGAAAAACATGAATAAAAACATTATCTTCTCTCTTATCTTGCTGCCCAATACGCCCTCTGGCATGTGTGGTGGCAGCAGCGAAGTCTTTCCACTTTAGTCTGTCATTAGCCAGTTTTTACAGATTGCCCCTTGAATGGTGTAAATCGTTCATTTCCGTTTCCACAGTGTGCCTTCATGTAATCTTGGGTCTTCCTCTACGCCTTTTACCCTCGGGTGTCCAGTGTAGGGCAGTTTTAGTTATATTGTGTGGTTCTTTTCTTAGGACATGTCCAATTTATCTTCATCATCTTTTCTTGATTGTTGTAAACAGGTCTTCTGACTGGCATCTTCTAAGAAGCTCATGATTTGAGATTTTATTTGGCCAAAATAGTTTAGTATGTCTCTTAGACTCTTTGTATGGGACGTTGATAGTTTTTGTTGATCACACTCTGTCATGCAACAGCATTCTGAACCATAAAGTAATGTTGGTAATACGCAGCTGTTGTAAAGCATTATAGACATTAATAAAAAGTGTATAAATTGTAAATGAGAATTTAATTATATTTATTAAAAAATGAAGGCATGCAATAACAACATAACATTTTAAACTAAGATATCGGTCGACTTCAATTTCAATTCTCAGATGAGCTATTATGATCACTAACCGTAGGAAAAAATCAATTCTGTATTGATAAAAATGTATAACAGACTTTGTTGCATGTCGTATTAAGGAACCTCCTGTTTAGCTATGGTACGCCAAATATATCGAAGGAAATCTTGGAAACAACAGAGACATCAAACTTATCAACTATCATAAAACTTTTTAAGGGCCTTGGTAAGTCTAGGCTTGAAATATCCCTGGGTCTACAATTTATTTGCAAGCAGCCTGCTATATTGTACAAAGTCCCCGTAGTGGGGAGTTAAATCTAATACATGTAATAACAACATAAAGTTCGCTTGCTCTCTGTGGAGAGTTAGTCTAATGACAACAATAAAAAGAAGGTTTGATCTCTAAAACACATAAATAAACGCATTATCCTCATTTATAAAAAAAAATATAAAAAATTAAAATGAGAATTTGATGATATTTTTTTTAAAAACATTAAAGTATGCATACTTCAATTCCAATTCTCAGATGAGCTATTACAACCACTAATAGTTGGAAAAAATCAATTCTGTATTGATGAAAATATATAAAAGATCTTTTTGCATGTCGTATTAAGGAACATTTTCCTTGTGAACGACGCAGATTCCAATCTTTTAAATGAATCTGAAATGCTACATCATGTGGAGAAAGAGGAGAGACACGAAAACATGCAATTTATCTTTTTTGAGTTACAGTACAGACCTGTCGAAAGTTTAACACTTCAGCTAACGGTTTAGTACCAAATCGGTTGTTCATTGCTATATCTCGATATGATGTGTTCTCCGAATGCTTACTCGTTTGAAACAACGCCCCTTTTCTACTGCAGGTTCTCTTTATATATCTTTCGGTCACTAGTTGACAATAACCTCGGCCACATAAAATTTGAGATTCAACATTTCGTTAGCGCAATGTTAAACTTTTGACAGGTCTATACTGTAAAATGGAATGTTTAAGTCATATTGATGTTGGATTAAGCATTTAGTATTACATAGCAATTTTTCAGATTTCCATGTTCTGTAAATGTGTTTAAGCAGAAACCCATTAAAAAGGGTAGTATTAAAGAAATAAGATTACACCGTTTAATTAGGTTAATGGGTAAAAAAGCTTAAATTCATTAAATCGAAAATAATCATGAATCTACAATTAAACCAATCAACTCCTCCTGCTTTTCGGAATAACTATTTTTAGTTTTTTCCCTAAAATTATTATTAAAAAAATTCTAAATAAGAGCCTACTGATTTATTTTGTTTCATTTTAATCATTTTAATTTCATTTATTAAATATGATACGGTAGATCATCTTCCAACCGATGGGATTTTATACAACGAAGCAAGCTGCTTACAAATGGTTGTCAGGAACATTGCAAGCTTAGGCTTATCCATGCCCTCAATTCTTTTAAGCCGTGGCTATAACATTGTTGATAAGTATGACATATTTGACGCTCCATTATCATTTTATTCTATGTTTTTAAGAATGTAACTAGACAGATGCACCCGGAATCCACTTAAACTGATGGAAGTTAGCATGCTTAATCAAATTTGATAATAACCAGTCATGAAGTTTTAACTCTGCTTTCTGGGAGTGTGATTTTAAAATAGACCAGGGGCCGGTTTCACAATCATTCCTTAGCTAAGATATTCCTTAACTTAAATCTGGCAAAATTTCAAATCTTCATAATTTTGTTTATTTTTAAGAAGTTCAGGAATTTAAGATGTCATTTTTAAGATCACTTCTAGATTAGATATTTTTATTTAGTTTTGACAAAATATCCTTTAGTAGATCCAAAAATAGATAAATAAATTTTGCTAAATTTAAGTTAAGAAAAAATCTTAGCTAAGGAATGAATGTGAAACCCGGCCCAGTACATTATCGTTTTTATTATTTTTGAATTTTCAAATTGGATGGATTATTTTTTTCAAGTAAAATTGACTCCTTCGATTTCATGTGATAATAGGATAAAATTTATCAAATGATATGTCATAATGTCATGAATACAGAGGAATTTGTATAGTGTAAGTTTCTTGCATTGTCAACAACTATTAAATACACACAGTTTGTAACCAATCGCTTAATCTCGCGGCTTTTTATTACATGCCAGTGACAAAACAACATGCATTTCTATCAAGATTAAACTGAAGTTGTTCTTGCGGACCAATCCCTCCCCAAACAATACCGCAACAGAACTTGTTTTGTACTTCAACTCTTCAAATAATGTAATCGGATCACATCATCTTTACGACTCCATTATGGTAGCTCAGTTGAAAGTAGGAGGTTGTTGGTTCGAACCTCGACCAGTCAAAACTTGAAAATGGTTGTGATTGTTCTTTTGCCAAGCACTGGGCATTTAGAAATCAAAGCCACGCGGTCCTTCTGAAGAGACATTAAAAACAGATGTCGTGTTTCACGACAGGCGTAGCACTTTAAAGAGTTGAGTAATGGCGTTTAACGTCCCAGTCAAGCATATTTCACTTATATCGAGACGTCGCCAGCTATAGGCGAAGGTGCAGAAATTATGTCTGTGCGTTGCGCTGATGGCATTATACAGCAGGGATCTTTATCGTGCCAAGACCACCATGACATGGGACCTCGTTTCTGGAAATAACTGAATTTCATTTCGTAATGTCGAGTGCTTGGCGAAAGAACAGTCACTAATTACTTTCAAGTCTTGGGTCAAACTCGGTCAGAGTTGAAACCCACGGCCTCCCACTTACAGAACGAGCACTCTACCGACTGATCATGAGCTAGCTACCGCTCACCTATGTACATGTACATGTAGCTGTTGACGTTTCGATATAAGCGAAATACTCTTGACTTTGACAGAAATCCTCATTCAATCAATCCAGAAATGTAATTTGATTCTATCATACGAACGGATTGACAGAGAGGATAATACTTATACTATATATATCCAATACATCCAGTTGATTGTTGACACTTACACGGACGTAAAACGTTTTGGTTTTATGTTACCTCCCCAGTGGTTGTTAATATATATAAAAAACATTGAGTTCATTGTTCGCTGATTGTGCCGGTAGCCGCAGCTGCTGGTTATATTTGAAGCTTATTAGTGACCTTATAATCTTATCTATTCACTAGATCTCTACTTGACAAGCAATCTATATACTGCCACGAAATGCTTTCCTCAATAGTCATTGATTAATCTAGAAAAAAATCTTTATCTATTTTCAATAAAATTTCCAATTCATCATTGTATTACTTTTTAATCATTATGAAGTAGCGAGACAAAAATGTCATTTACTTTTTTGAATGGATTTTTTTCTTCCATAGATTTATATATAACGCACAAAACTTAAGGTTCCTATAATATGTGTGATATGATGCCCGTATGTACAGTGAAGACCTGGCGAAAGTGTAACATTAAGCTAACGAACTAGTTCCCATCTTGGTCCTTTAGGCTTATGGTTTTTTGGCCGTCATCACAGTATTGTTGATAAGTTTGATGTCTCTGTGTCCTGGATTGCCCTGGATATATTTGACGTCCCATAGTTCCTTTCACACAATTTTGATTACACACGTGGCGGGTGAGCTATTGTTTTACTTTTTAATCATTATCGAGAAGCGAGACAAAAATGTCATTGTTTTTTTTTGAATGGATTTTTTTTCTTTTATATATTTATATGTAACGCACAAAACTTAAGGTTCCTATAATATGTGTGATATGTCCGTATGTACAGTTCTTAAAGACATGGCGAAAGTGTAGCATTAAGCTAATGAAGTAGAAAAAACCGTCAGCTCATCTCGGACCTTAGTCCGACTAATCAGCCCATTAAACTCCCATTTTAATATTTTACTTTTAAGTGTTCCATGTTACCAGCAAGGACGAGGTAAGGAAGTACCGGAAGTTTTCGACGCGTGTATTTGTTTTTGCCGTTTTCGCCAGAAGTTTCAAGAATTTAATAATGGAAGCTGTCAGACTACAAACCCCCCAACAAGTAAAAATATAAAATTGGGGTTTAGTGGGCTGATTATTCGGACTACTCGGTCCTTGAGCTCAAAATTGTTATCTAACTTTTGGCAGCTTTTTGCTACTACCTATTTTGATCTCGGTCACCCGGCAGCCGAACTACAATTTCCTTTTTTTGTTATTTCAATCTTAAACTTTCGACAGGTCTGTACTATAAGATTGGCTCAGTCCAAATATGCCATCATTGGAAATTTATTCTCAAACCGAATTACGTTACAATAACGCATCACACATCTTTCATTTATCTCGAGGTCAACTCAAGACTTAAAAATGAGTAATGACCTTTCTTTCGCCACTTGACATTTAGAAATTTAGAAACAGAAGCAACGATGTCCGTCGGAAGAAACCTTTAAAATCGGCACCCCTTGTCACGGCAGGTGCGGCACGTTAAAGAACACTTCTGGCACATTGCCAATGTCAAAATTTCTACAACTTCACCTGTAGCTCGTGACATCTCGTTATGAATGAAATATTCTTGACTGGGCGTGAATAAATCAGTCGAAAGGGTCAGCTTTGGGATAATGGAAAGAATCAGCGTGGCTGGAATAAACTACCGACTACATGTTCTGTAAACAGTCGGTGTCCGAATTGTATTAAAAAGGAATGTAAAGGAATGCACTGTAAGTCATTATCGATGCCCAGTAAATATTTGGCTATTGTCAGAGAAAATTAGTCTTTTTGTCAATCACTGCCTTTAAAGCTTGACTCCACAATGCTTTCTTGCTGAGTGATACTGACAATACTTTGGCTGAAAATAACATGCGTTGGTGTACTTCAACTTATTAATTAAAACGTTTAAATGATTCGTCCTTACATTCATTTATTCATTGAATGATTCATTCATTCAATCATTAATTAAATTCATTCATTCAATGATTCAATGATTCATTCATTCATTCAATCATTATTTAAACTCATTCATTCAATGATTCATTCATTCATTCAATTGTCAAATTCAGATCATTTAATCTTTCATCCATCCATTAAATGGTTCGTCCTTACATTCATTTATTTAATGAATGGTTCATTCAATTTTCAAATTCAGTCATTAAATCATTCATTCATTCATTCATTCATTCATTCATTCATTTATTCATTTATTCATTCATTCATTTTTTCTAACAATCCTATTTTAACTACAATGTTTTGGAATGTCTAGACGGTACGGTTAGTGTTCAATTTTATATAAAAATAGCATTATTATCAGTCTTGATGATAAAACCCTTTGAAGCTTTAATTAACAACCATGTTTGAAGTTTTTATACTTCTTCAGCGCTTTGTACAACGGAATTGTTCTCAAACACACAATACAGGCCTGTCCAAAGTTTACACTTTCCTAACGAATTTAATACCGAAAAGGCAGTTCATCTCGGCCCCTTGTTAGCTCTAACTCGGCAGCATTTAGACAGCTCCTACATATCATTCAGGCAGTTTTTTTTTTTTTTTTTTTTTTTTTTTTTTTTTTGCAGCTAGCTATCCATATTGTGGTCATGCTTAGACCGTTTTTATAACTCTGTGTGAAACCTTTGGCACAAGCCTGTAGTGTACATGTTATATATGCTACAATACAGCTACTTCTGAATATTTACATTGCAACTGAAGCAGTTCTATGTAAACATTGTTACAATTTCGTCGTTTATTTCCCCATAAAGTCTGTACAGAACGTGCAGAAATGTGACGTCAAGAACTATTAGCGTAGGAATACAGAGACGACCTTTGACCTTTCTATTTTTACAAACGCACATGGCGAGAGCGCGATGTTTACAAACTGTAAAATAACGTTTCACAGTTAAGATAAACAAACTGAGATACTTATTTCAGAATTTCTTATATATAAAATAAGAACTATTTTGTTTGTTTGAACAAATGTAGGCCCCAAAACAGCGCATGTATAGTGATTAAAAAACATTGAAATAGGTCACGAAGAAACATCAACAATGTGTATTGCAACGTGAAAGCACCGTGCACGTGTTCGATAAATTACAGTATCTGATGTTTTGTTAAAATTGTAAATATAAGAATTGACATAGTGTTTTGTGTCGTTTATGAGGTGATAAACGACGGTGAAGCCCGCGCAAATTAAGCATAATCTGCAATATGCGCGTGCTTGACCATGGTTTATAACCTCATAAACGACACAAAACACTATGTCTATTCTTATGTATATAGTGCGTCTTTGACCTAGCCGTTTGATCTCAAACAAACATATCCATTGTGTAATTTAGGGGTTATAGCCTTACCATAGCAACATGATATAAAATTGATATATTAGGATAAACGATAGTAATACCGGATACCGGGTGTTTATTGTAATGAAACAGGCTATCTTACATGTACCCAAACCACACAGTCTAATATCCTACCTCTCACTAGTTTCTGTGAATTTCATTTGACGATGCCGATCACGTGGTGACCTAATATATAATCCATATCGGGTCAGGCATGTTCATATCTAGTCAGTATGAGAGTTGCTTCCCCTGATCAACGTCAATGGCGGCCGCATGGTAGTAAACACGTCATATTTTTCATAAACATTAACGGCAAATATGGACACTAGTAAAGATGTTGTGATATTGAAACTAAATATTTGATTTCTAAGGATGAAAGTGCAATTGATTTCTTTAAAGAAAGTTGCTAGTAAGTCAAATTCATTATTATTTTCATTTGTTGTCAGACAGAATGCCACCAAACAACGGTATTTCCAACTCCGTCATCAGTCGCATGTCGCTTTGTGGATACATTCAAATTGGTTTTGTAAATGATTTATTGCTGTGATCGGTAGGATATAATCGTTACACAGTGTTTTAGTGACATAATATGGTATATAAAGGTTTTTTTTTGTTTGTCAAGGGACAGCTATAGGTTACTAAAACATACAGCAGTGTCTCAACCTGAACTACTCTCAGGTCTCCGTATGTTTGTTAAGAGGTATCCACGGTGGTTCTGCAGGGTGATGGGTAGGATATTTGCCCTCGCCCGATATGGAATTTACTGACCCTGTATAAACCATATATTAGGTCACCAACAGACTGTGTAACTAATATTAGCCCAATCTAAAATTCAAATTTAAGGTCAAATGACTAAGTCAAAATTGACACACTTTTTATAAGTGTGGATAAAATCTTAGCAACGATACAAAGACTAAAGACAAATAAACAATACACACTGATTATTTTATTTTACTTTTAAATGACTTGTTGTTTTTTATCATAAAATCTAGCGCCAATTTTAAGTCCAGTGTGTTGTGAACCAAAAGAAGATGTCCCCATGTCTCAATATACAGAAAAACCTCGATTCATCGCCACAATTTGTTCAGTCAAATTTTGGCGTTATAAAGAGGTTTGACGATAAATTGAGGGAGGCTCATAAAGAAAAACATAAACAAAATGAATTTTGGTACTTCAAAAAAGTGTGGCGATAAGCGAGGTGGCAAAGTTATAGAGGGACATTATAAAGAGGTTTTACTGTACATCTTGTCTTGCCTCGACTATTGTTTTTCTTGTTCGTCTGTTTCTTCGTTTTCTTGGTTGCTTTGATATTACTAAGTAAACATTTTTCAATTACAATAACTGTCTTCTATTTTAAAAAGGTCTTAAAGCGTAGTTTAAAAACACCCTAGTTAAGATTCTTTCACTTATATCGATCCTGGAATTAAGACAAAGATATCCCTGATAAGTATCTTTCACTTGTATCGAGGCGGTCGATCCTATGATTGCGGAGTACATTAAAAACACCTGACCTTCGCTTAACGATCTGACAATATCTTTAACACTACGATCTGCACGATCGGGTTTCGGTCCTACGGAATGAGAGGTGCCGTGATCAGTAAACTCGAGCTTAATACCAACTGGTAGCCACAGGAACAAATACATCCCCGACATTCCCTTGTATCGAGGCGGTCGATCCTATGATTTCGGAGTACAAGATTGAAGAAAACACCTGGACCCAGTTGTTCGAAGTTGGATTAGCTTAATCAGTGATCAACAGAAAATTAAAACATGGATTAAAAAATCAAAATATCCTTATCGAATCGGTATTTTTATTACAATGTACTTTAGTTTGATGGAAGTTATTTTCAATTTCGATATTTTAATATTAAACTCACAATATACCTGAAATAATGCCAAATTCAAATTTTGACTAATCAACTGATTAAACTAATCAGGCTTCGAACAACTGACCCCTGACCTTCGCTGAACGATCTGGCAAGCTTTTTTACTAGGGACTGCATGAACAATGCTCGATTCTATGGAAAAGAGGCACTGTGATCATGATCTGTAAACCCTTGGTGGCCAACGATGTCCATTACTGTACCTGGTCCGGTAATCACAAGGCACAAAATAATTAAGAAAAAAAACAGCAAATAATTTACACTATTAACACTTGTTATCAAAAGGTTACAATCTTGGTTTCATATTTTTTATCCTAGTGCACTACTGATGAGGAATTGTCTTTCGAAACTAAAATTAAAACTGGTATAATATGTAATTTAAACCCTAAGCCGGTATCTCTGCTGGTGGCTGGTGCCCCGAAGATATCAAAAACTCAGTAGGCGATAATTGTGTATAGTTGTCAGAAATATACTATTGTCTAATTTTGCTGCTAGTTCATTTGAAATTCCTCAAAAACTAAGGTATACTCCCTCATGCAAAGTATTTCCTTAGCTTTTTGTAAAATATATTTTGGTCCTTTTGGTATCTTTTTAACATCTTGAAAACAATCTTGGTTTTAATAATTTTGGTGCAAGCACTACTGATGAGGAATTGTGTTCCGAAACGGCCGTCTAGTGCTATAAAATTAAAACTGGTATATTTTAAACATCTTGAAAGCAATCTTGGTTAATGTTGGTCCAAGCACAACTGATGAGGAATGTGTTCCGAAACAGCCGTCTAGTGCTGTAAAGTTAAAACTGGTATAATATGTAATTTACACTCAATAAATATAAATAGATGCGTTTGGAACTGTTTATTCTTAAGGTCAATACATACAGTACAGATCTGTCAAAAGTTTAACACTAAGCTAACGAATTAGTGCCAAATTGACAGCTCATATTGGTTCAACGTAAGCTTTATCTGGCAGCTTTTAGGCAGCTGCTATCTGTCTCTTGATAGCTCTTTCTCTAGTTATACATATATATCTCGGCCAATCGGCAGTCGAGCTTCAATTCGTTTTCGTCAGATCAGTGTTAAACTCTCGACAGACCTGTATTGCAGCGTTACGTGGTTATTAAAATTGCTTGCAATGGGTTTATAGTCTGTTCAAACATAATCAATCATCAGGATGAGAATTATTTGACCTCATCTTTTAACACGATATTTTCAAGACTAACGCATTAAGCAATGTAAATAATCTGATAAAAAACTTTTAATTACGATCACAGGATAGTTCAACCCTTGTTATGGATCGTCCAATGTATAGAAAGGTAAACAACTTTGACCTGTCCGCTTGACCTTTGATTTAAATATTTATCACAGACCAAGTACATCCATGTATAGGGACCACAGGTGTTTATTTTGTCTACATAATGTTAACACTTATCATGTTTCTCGAGTACATACTGTTAACAGTGAATCCTACTACAACCCATTTATTGGGTGGATCCTTCTATATGAATAATTCCTAATGAAAGGTCAGGTCAATGTTGTTTACCATACACACCGAATCCATGTCAATAGCTATATTGGTAAAAAAACATTGACCTGTCCGCTTGACCTTTCATTAAAAATATTCATGAAAGACTACTTATTCAATACATGGGTAGTGTTAAGATTCGCAGTTAATACATATACACGTTGCCCATGATTAGTGTTCACATCATATTGAAGAAGTTTACACGCGTGATCCCTATTCTTAGTTAAACTCGATCACAATGAATATTTATATCAAAGGTCAAGCGGACAGGTCGATGCTGTTTGTCTATACCATTCCTTTGGCAACGTAAACCTTATTTTTGATTGCTTACATATTGTACGGGTTTATCAGATTAAAATCCATCTCAAAATATTTTGCCAAGAAATCTTCACCGACACGTATTTCTGAGTGGAGTTCAGTTGAGGAATGGTGTGTAACGTCCCAGTCAAGAATATTTCACTTATATCGAGACGTCGTCAACTATTGGCAAAGGTGCAGGAATTTTGCCTGTGCGTTGCGCTTATGGCATTATACAGCAGGAATCTTTATCCTGCCAAGCCGACCGTGACACGGGACCTCGTTTATTTTAAGTTCCCATCCGAGAGAACCGTGACTTTTATTTCGTAATGCGAAAGAACAGTCACTACCCACTTTCAAGTATTGGGTCACCCGTGACACGTATTTCTGATTCGGTGGCATAAAGTGCAGGAAACGTTTCAGTGTGCTTGTTTTACTCTTACTAGTGTCTTCCGTTATTACAAATATGATTGAAACAACTAGATGAAGCCTACAAAACAATATCACCAAACGCGAAAGGTCTCCAAAATTACAACTTTGTAGCATGATCATAATTTACAAGTTTTACCGCTGTAAAGACACTTGAATTGATCAGGTATTTGTATACACACGAGTCAATTGCACAGATACGTAGACACCTGCCATTAAGGCAATGTTGTACCAAAATAAATAAAGAAATAAATAAATAATAGTAATAACAATAATTAACAATAATAATAATAAAATAATAAACAACAATAATAATAATAATAATAATAATAATAATAATAATAATGAAAGATTCTGTCATCTGGTTTTGGTCACAGCAGTATATACTATTACTTAAGCAATCTCATTCGTGAGGATTAGGGTGTCCGCAGTCTTCGAGTGGTTAGGATATTAGGATGTAAGCCTTTAAAATGTCTCATGGCCCTGATAACATTTGTTTTGCTTCGTTAAAAAAACCAACTAACTGACCTCAAAAGCTACCGTGTTCTATCTACATTACCGACCTGTCAAATGTTTAAAACAAAGCTTACCAATGAGTGTCAGCTCAGCCCGATCCTTTGTAAGGTATATCTGGCAACTTTCGTCAGCTGTTATCTACAACTTTAGGCAGTTTTATGGCCAGTAGATACCTATGTCAAGGTCACTGAAAAGCCAAGCCTCGACTTCATCTTTTCATTAGCTAAGTGTTAAACTTTCGACAGGTATGTACTGTATCTGTATGGCTTGATCCGAAATGTGCCTCTGTATATGTCTACCGCGTGTATGAGAAAATACTTAGGATTTGCGGAGGAGAGACTGTGTAATGACATGGGAAGACTTACAAAGTTGAACTCAAATCACTTCTCTTCAGCCAAAATAACTGTAAGCAAGAATGTATATATCTTGTCAAAAACACATCAGAAGAATCACGCAAAGAACCTTTAATAGTCTATTAACTAATATTACTCTCTCTCTCTCTCTCTCTCTCTCTCTCTCTCTCTCTCTCTCTCTTTATTTAACAGTTTAGAGTAGGGACAATATCGATCAATAGCGTGGAGTGAGTAATGCTAGTTCTTTTACCTACAATATTGAAATTGTTAAGGCTGGGGAAAAGCCAAATGTTCCATTTTAAGCTTCTCTGTTATCAAAAGCCATCTACTGTAGATCTGGGGACACAAAATATGTCTCTATACAATATCATGTACATTAACGCCGGTGTCATTATTTTGTCTCCGATAGAACTAAAATTGTAAAACATTAGCGATTCGATCATCTCTCTTTACAAATGCAAAATATTCATATTATTATTATTATAGCTTGAATGTTTGGTTTTATGTTTAAAATAAACCACTGCAGTCAGCAAAATTTCAGGTAATGTAATTCCAATAAAACAGACACCCACCTACATGTAGATCCCAACCTTTATCTAGAGATCATCTTTCGAACATGTTCCGTGTATAAAATCCGATTCCAACATATCGCATCAACTCTTAATAACCGTTTTATTATTTTTCCATGTGACCCATGAAACATATCAACGATCGATAATGTTTTTTACCTTATATTAAAGAATCAGTTCGCCACTGTCATTATATCTTATAACACTATAGCTGAGATGACTATCTTGTGAGGATCGCTAGAGATTGGATAAATTAAACGCTCATTGGATTGGGAAATCATCATCTGAGAGCTTCATCCTACGGAACGTCGACTACGCATCTCATACCCAATGGCTAAGTAACATAACGATATCAATTCCAATATTTTCACATTCCAGTTCGCAATTCCAATATTTTCATATTATATGGATTCAATTTCTATTAGGATTATAAAATAGTGCGTTGGTGATATTTTGTGTACATACTGGAATTATGATTCTGACACTGATCAATGGATGTAATTAATTACAAGTATCAGAATGATAAAGTTGCTATGATTAATAACAGTAATCGTTTTTCATTGTTTATCTTTGAGTGTAAGCAGCACAAGATTCTGAATACTTGAAAAAAAAAACTGGCGACGTTGTGGAAAAATCCATTAAAGAGATATAACATGTTTCAAATCTTATTGAATTTGTAGAAGTAAATGTGTGATATGTTTCAGAATTTAACAGCAAAAGAGTCTAAATACTTCATCAAAAACTGGCGACGTTGAAGAGATTTCAAATCATATTGAATTTGTTAGAAGTAATTGTGTGATTTTTTTTCAGGATTAAGTTACGTTTTATAACTTCCTGGTTTTGACGTAGAAAAATAATTAAACTTGTGTCGTAAATACATGTTACTTGGTTGTTTATTAAGTCGTAAAAGCAATAAAACAGCGTACATAAAAGTAAACAAACCAGATTGACTACAAAGATTAGATTGTTATGTGTTAAAACATTTGTCAACATAAAACGAATATTGAGTACGTCTAAACAAGATTGGCTCTACGACAAAGAAGAAAAAAAACTAGAATTGAATACTTCTACACAAGATTGGCTCTACGGCGAAATAAATCTAGAATTGAATACTTCTACATAAGATTTGCTCTACGGCAAAGACAAAAACTAGAATTAACTACTTCTACAAAGATTGACTCTACGGCAAATTAAATCTAGAATTGACTACTACATAAGGTTGTACAAAAAAAATAAAACTAGAATCGACTCTTTCTGCATGGGATTGCATCTTAAACAAAATACAACTAAAAGTAACTGCTGAGCACAAGATTGTATTTAAGTCAGAATATATTTAACATTGACAGCTACTTAATTTAGTATTTAAAGACACACAAATTAGTCGCAAGAATTAGATTGAAGACCCACAACTATCGGAAATGAGCTTAGAGGAAACAAATGAGTACCGAGGAAACTGAAGTAGTGATAATGACAAAAAAACCTGATAAAGCTCCTCATCTGATTATGAATGCAGTTTTGATAACAAGTTTATTCGGAAGTATTATTAACTCTACCATCCTCGGGATTTCAGCTGCAAAAGGTAAAATTTTGTTTAATAACTATTTTTATACATTCCAGTCTCTCAAGTATACCTGCAAGTATATTGAAAATCATATGAACACAACATGAGTGCTGTGTTACTTATAGTGAAATTGCTCTCGTTTTTTTTTTTTTTTTTTTTTTTTTTTGTTGTTGTAGTTGTTTTGCTGTGAATAATAAAATCTGTCATGAGTATCCATTTAGCATAGGGAATCTCAACCGAGGGGTTGAATATTTCAGTTGAAGACGCGGCTTGCCGAGTCTCTGACAGAAATATTCAACCCCGAGGGTGAGATTTCCCTATCCTATATGGATAAACTCATGATTGATTCATTTTTTCCATTTTGACGAAAATTTTTGGCTTGAAGTATCAGTCACATGGACGTCGACGCCATCTTTGTAAATCTAACTTTGTTATTTAACGTTTTACATAAAAATAAATATGACTATCAGACAGACTGTACCTGATTTTGGTTTTTACATAATGTAAAAACTAGAAAACAAAGCCGTTTATTGTAATCTCCTAAAATAAACATTTGAAACGCAGTGAAAATATCTAAATTTTGGAGACTCTGGTGTCATTTTCCCGCGATATGACGTCATTTAATTGTCTTTTGATTGTGACGTCACTGAAAGCCGCACGTTTCATCGTTTCTTCAAGCGGCAATCTCTATCTCCAACATAGGAAGATGGAAGAATAAGCTTTCTTTTTTTAAAAAAAACCATCCTACCCGTTCAATCTTATCCATTGCCCCTAGGGTCTAATGCCTAAACAAAACCATTTCTCAATCATTCTTGGGGTTTATGATCATAAAAAGTAATTAACTAGATTTTCCTTTGCTTCTTTGTATTCATTTTTGGTTACGTTAATTGAGTTTTGGTCAATCAATTAAAAAATAGTAGTATTAGTTTTTAATCCCTTTTTCTTTTTTCGGGGTAACTGTCCTTTGCGGTATCGTAAATAAAAATACATGTTTCACATGATGGAACTTGAGAAGCTCTTAAATTAAAATTGAAGAATTTCACTTTTTTAACTACACCGGTAGTGATCATTCTCTGCGAAGGCTAAAACGCGAAAAGAAAGTCGAAATTCGCAGTTGCAGAGTGGATAAATCACAACCGGGAGGACAAAAACGGCTTGCGTCTTTTCATATAAAAACGTCCACACGTCATGCATGCTTACATAGATTTATAGTTTTAAGGGCGAAAATCCCAAAGACAAAGGATGGCGAACACATATGCACAGTGCTAGGAAGACGCCTCATTCGACTTGCATCTTTTATAAAAAAAACTTACTGGTGTTTCCTGCTATTAACGTTGACAAAGTGAAGAGGGCAAAGTTATGGAGATAACAGTTACCAAACGTTTCTTTTTTCGCCTTAAATATTTTCCATGAATACGTTTTGATTTGTTTTGTTACACGTCGTAAAGACCTTTAATACATGCGTCTTCAGCATCTAGTATCCTATACATTCAAACCTGTCTATAAAGTCCACCCAAGGGAACCATTAAAAGTGACCTTTATAGGCTGGTCGTCTTCATATATACAGGTTTAAAGAAGATGAATAAAGAACAATTTGTATAAATTCTACTAGCCTTTATAAGCAGGTGACCCTTGTATAGAGGTGTCCTTTAAGACAAATTGAACTGTACCAGTAGCCTGATGTTTATTCACTTTTTAATATAACGGGAATTAGAGCAACTTTCTTTTAATTTTTTTGCTTTAATCTTTTATAATTTGTTCTAAGATTACAAGAAATATCAACCTCATTCAGAATTATATAAAACCTAACTGGAATTGTTCATACGGAGTCTCTGGTGCATCTTGCAATGTAAGATAGTACATCTCATGAAAGGGAAGCAACTATGATACATTATACATTTATTGCCGTTGAGTGAGGGAGATATGAACATTTGTTCGGGAAATATGACTTGTTGGGTGAACAAATGTTCATATCTCCCTAAAACAAAGGCAATAAATTGTTTATTATACCGAAAGATAACCATTGTATAAGAAAGGCAGAAAGAAAGAAAAATATTTAAAAAAGACAGCCTGAAAACATCATTTCTTCTCCGATTCATTGCTTTTTCTCCTATCGGAACTCATCGGAGGCAAACGATAAAACGTCGTGACCGATTCTCCATCGATGACGTCATATCATTGTGACGTCATGGTGTGTTCCGAAGAGGTGGGATATGATGTTTCAGAGGGATACACGATGTTTTCTCCACCCTGATCACATGATCCAACGAGCCAATCAAATTACAGATAGTATCGTATTTTCCTAATGAGGTATAATAATATAATTTACACAAGTATATAACTCACAACAACAATGTAATTATATATAATATGACTTTATTCTTAGCATTTATATAAAAAAACCTTTAAACATGTTCAAATCATCTTTTATATGATTTAATGTTATTCACAGTGCATGGAGTTATGTATATAATTGAAGATTACGAAATGTTAACCGTATCATATTGTTACTATTCATTTAGTCTTTCTAAATTAATAAGTTGGATATTAGATTGAGTGTACAAATTAGTTACATCCGAAAAAAGCATTATTCTTATTATCATTATTATTATTCTTCTTATTATTATTATCATGGACCCATATCCCTGTTTTTGTTGATTTAAAGCGAATGCGCGTACAAAAACAAAACCCTTAGATGGGAGTCTTTTTTATGGCAAGGTTACCCACATTTATTCATTTGGTATCTGAGTGAATTCGGTATGAATGTCTACAATAAGAGAACACCTTGCTGTTTGACTGCGATCGAAATCGTGACCTTTATTCTTCAGTGCATGACTTTAGTAAAAATGTCTCCTTTGTCAAAAGCACTTACGTTCCTAGACAGATCGATATTCGCCCTAAATCTGACAATTTGGTTCTTTTTTATGAATCGAATTTAGCACCAGTTCTATTGGTTTTCTCATTTTGTAAAGAGTTTCATAGATTCATGTATAATTTATGGCTTAACTAATGAATGTCCAAAACGACTAAGAAAAACTGTTAGTTTGTTTTGCTTGTTGATCCGTTAATAGAATACCTGATATTAGAATTAACTTCTCCAAAGCACACAAGTTCCAGGAAAGATCGATATTTGCACTTAAATTTCCTCTGACAGTTCAATTCTTATCATGAATTGAATTTAGTATCAGTTCCATTTTTTCCTCAATTATATTAACACGTTTATGTATAATTTTAAAGATTAATCTATGATAATTGTCCAAAAAGACTTAGAAATTGAGTAGTTTTTGTTTGTTAAATCTTAAATAGATTCTCTTAGATATTTAAAATATCGTTTTTTAATTTGTTCATTTTCATTTAGTTATTAGTTATGGGTTTTTTAAACGTTGGTCTCTTCCGGGTTAGAATATATATAAAAAAATAAACGTTGTCTGGGTTTTTCAAATTTAACTAGACGTCTGTTTCGGAATACAATTCTTTATCATTAGTGCTTAGATCATAATTTTGAAACAAATTGTTTTAAAATATTAATTTTTTAAAGTACCAAAATATGTCTCACAAAATTTAGCTAAGGAAATGCTTTGCATATGGAAATATACCTTACTTTTTGTGGAATTTCAAAACTGTAATAACAGAAAATTCAGACAATAGCAAATTATTGCTAGCTGAATTGAATTGTTAAATGCGCGGTCAACCGCAATATATTTCTCTAGTGTCCGTTTATTTGTCAGGTGAGTGGACTGGGCTTAAATGGCATAGAATAACGCCAAGCCACCCGACTGAAAATCGAATTTACTAACTTTATTTTCTAATACACGATTTTAGTAAAAGTGTCTCAATTCTAATAAGTTCAATGACGTGTAGTTTTGGGCCTTTATGGATAATTTGGAAAAAACCTTATTATATGACCTTGCGTAGGCTGTCTAGAATACCAAAATGACCTTTCTTTTTCTGATGGCTTCAATTTCAGTTGTTTTACTTATTGGAAAATAATATGTTGTTTTCTTTCAGTGGTATAAAAGTAGAACAAATTAATAAACAGACTATTAAATTTTAATCTTGAATTGGTGGTTTAGGATATCACAATTAAATTCCCTGATTTATATGATTCTAATTTGTTATTGGAGAATACTTTCTTGCTCACTTGGAAAATATAAAATTTTAAATAAATAGGTGTTTCCAATTGTTCAAGATATAAAAAGTTGAATGTTTTGATATTATTCGTTATAGAAAAAGAACAGAGGAATAATTTCTTCCATGTACCTATGTTTGAGATAAAGACTTTCTCTTGAAGAAACGTTGGTATAATTTTCTATTTCCACATGCGTATCTTCACCTCCACGTGTTTATCTTCACCTTCACGTGCGGACATGTCATCATCTTGTGGGAAATTGACACACGGGTCTCAAAACTTTATAGAGTTTCATTGCGTTTCAAATGTTTATTTTGGGAGATTAGAAAAAATACTTTTGTTTTCTAGTTTAAACTTATTATATAAACCAAAATCAGTACAGTTTATCCGATGGTCATATTTATTTTTTGTAAAACGTTAGAAACAAAGTTAGATTTACAAAGATGGCGTCGATGGCGATCTAAATGATACTTGAAGCCAAATTTTTAATAAAAATGGAAGAATCCGGGTAGGATAGGGAAATCTCACCCTCGGGGTCGAATATCTGTCGAAGAATCGGAAAGCCTCGTCTTCGACTGAAATAGTCAATCCCTCGGGTGAAATTCCCCGATCATATGTGAATACTCTTGATAGATTCTATAAGTCTTACTTCCTTCCGGTTTAGAATATAAAAAAGTGATGTTTAAAGTCGGACTTTTTAGTCTGTGAAAGGTGGGTTAAGGTATTAAAGGTTGAATATTCTGACTACAAAATTCGTCTTCAAAAACGGAAGTATCATGAAGTATCATGCAAAGTTTACTATCGCTCTTGAATACATAATAAAAGTTAAAAGTTACCAAGTATAGTACGGTTGATAATGGTCGTATCCGGCAGGAAGTGTTCTCTTGTGTTAGAGGCTTCTTAATTTTCCGAGATTCTCCTATTTTTTTTTTACCTATTTAATAAAAAACATTGCATTTTCATTTGTCGACTGACAAAGTGTTCAGACCGTTCCGCCTAAAAACACTTTTGTTCACAAAAGACGCGTTCAGAAAAACTTAACAGTTAAATAATTAAAAAAACATAAATTAACTATACATAATCTGATTGGTCGAACATGAAGGTGGGTAAAAAGCAATGTATTTACAAATTCATGCCATTTTACTATGTAAATTGAAATCAGATTATTCTCACAAAAATAATACACTACGCTGCCTGACTAGGTATTGAACACTCGTCCTTTATTCTACTGTCCACGACCTTAATAAAATGTCCACCTCGACCCAAGCACATAAATTCCAGAAAGATCAATATTCGCACTCAAACTCCATCTGACAATATCCTTCTTTTCATGAAACAAATTTAGTTCCATTATACAATGTATTTAACAATTTTATGAACAAGTTCACGTATACTCTAAGGGCTTAATGAATAAATGTTAAAAAAAATGAATAAGCTTGTTTAGTGTTTGCTAAATCTTAAATAGGTTGTCTTGAATATGAATTTTTTTTTCTAATTTTATCAATTTAAATATTTAGTAGTTATATGAGAAAGGATGTTGTTTTCTTCCGCATTGGATTAAGTGAAAGTAAAATGAAATAATAATAATACTCAGACTATTTAATGATTAGTCTTGAATAGGTGGTTTGGGGTATTGGAAGGTGAATTTCCAATTCATGCATTTATTATATAATCTACTCAATAATCCATGTAATACGGTCGTCATACAATAAAAATCGTATTGAATGCGTGTGACATCATAAAAAGCACAAAAGTCATTCCAGAGTGACGTCACACAATTGACCTAGTTCAGAATTATTTGTTTCATTTGACACTGTTTCTTGATTCTAATTTAAACTGACACTTTCGTACTTTTCTTCTAAGAAGAAGATACATTGTATTTAAATCGAAAATGTTGGTTTTGTTTTTGTATCCTGTGGACAGATTATTGTTTACTTTTAATATTTAAGCAGTATTACTTTTGACGCATGTACACATTAACGTGAACTTGTTGTGTGTCGGTCAATCAGCTGTTTACTTATAATGAGAAGAAAATTTTTAAATCTACGAAAAACCCGTTTTTATGGGATTATAATAAATAGATTCTTGCATTCGTGTTTATGCAATATTTAATTTATTAAACTCGTTGAATAATGTTTTATGAAACTCGCCAAGGCTCGTTGCATAAAAAATTATTCAACTCGTTTAATAAATTCAATATTACATAAACACTCATGCAAGATCCTCGAGCTCTATTTATTAGAGAAAATATCTTGATCAATTCAGGTTTAGAATATAAACATAGTAATAACAGGCATAATGTTTTATTATTTAATTAAAAAAAAGTTTTTTGATTGGTATCTAAATGTTCTTATAGTATCCGTTATATAAGAACAACAGAAGAATCGTATTTCATTCACTTCCGGTTTAGAATATAAATTTCGCTTTTTTGTCTGAAATAAGTGGTATAATATATTGAATTTTTCTGACTTAAAAACAACGGAAGTATAATGCATAGTTAATTACCGCTCTTGAATACATTATAAAAGTTAAAAGTTACTGAATACAAAACGCTTAATAATGGCCATATCCGACTAGTAGCGTTTTCTTGCGCCAGAGGCTTTCCTTTTACCGAAATTTTCCAAATATTTGACCAATACAAAATTCACTAAAAATTGACAAAATTCATTTCTTTTTTCATTTGTCAATTGTCATTTAACTAGAAAGGTGTTCAGGCGGTCGCGCCATAAAAGACTCTTATCCACGGTAGACGCGTTTAGAACTCTTTAAAAGTTAAATAGAATTGTCGATTATAAAGGTAGATAAAAAAGCAATGTACGGAAGAACTTCCAGTCAAACGGAAAACTAGCAGTCGCATACCATCATTGAAGCACCACTCCATCGATTAACAAAGCAATTATATATTATGATGTATAGTAAAAAGCTTGTGACAAAAATTATCGTTTTTTGATGATATAGGATGCCAAAAAATCGAATTATCTTATGCGATTTTTTGAAGTAAGACTAAGTAGTCACATTAAAAACAGCATTTTTTGAAAATATATTAAAATAAATGCCCATGTAATATTCTTTAATTTTAGTGTTATTAGCTCACCTGACCATAGGTCATGTGAGCTTATGGCATAGCGCAGCGTGTGTATGTGCGTGCGTGCGTCGTTAACACACATTTTCGACTTCTCCTCTGAAACTACTGGACAGATTTCAATGAAACTTGGTAAGAAGTATATATGGGCCGGTTCAATTCAGATTTGTTCGTGGCGTTGCCATGGCTACCATAACTAGGTCAAGGTGACCTAGGGGTGCAAAAATCTTAAAAAATCTTCTTCTCCGAAAGTATTGATTAGAGAAAAAATCTGATGTGATATTTGGCTTCTCTAGAGTCTTAAACCTATAGTTTGTTCATTTTTTGAAATTCGGACAAAAAATAGGTTACGCGTTTTTGCGTTTAATTTTGAAAAAATCGTAAAATAGCTTCAAATTGTTAAAACTTCACTATTTGACCAGATAATGACATGGTGTTTCTAGTTTTGACATATTCTTGTAGTTACCTTCAAAATGGTTGTCAAGGTCAATTATGAAGGTCATGACCTAATTTTTTACCTTTCTAATATTATTTATTATCTGAAAAACTATAAACTTTTTATATAGGCATGTAAATTAAAATATTGTTGGTATTGAGGTAACGATCATTTTGATATATAGATAAAGGTCATTGGTTCAAAGGTCAAGGTCACAGTAGCAAAACAATACCAAAATGTTTCTTTATCTTGAAAACTATAAACTTTTTATATAGGCATGTATATTAGAATGTTGTAGGTATTGATACAACGATCATTTTGATGTATAGAAAAAGGTCATGGGTCCAAAGGTCAAGGTCACAGTAGCAAAACAATGCCAAAATGGTTAATTATCTTGAAAACTGTAAACTTTTTGTATAGGCATGTATATTGGAATGTTGTTGGTTTTGATGTAACGATCATTTTGATATATAGATTAAGGTCATTGGTTCAAAGGTCAAGGTCACAGATGCGAAAGAATACTGAAATGGTTCGTTATCTTGAAAACTATAAACTTTTTGTACAGGCATGTATATTAGAATGTTGTAGGTATTGATACAACACACATTTTGATGTACAGAGAAAGGTCATGGGTCCAAAGGTCACGGTCACGGCTGCAAAACAATACCAAAAAGGTTCATTATCTTGAAAACTATGAACTTTTTGTATAGGCATGTATATTAGAATATTGTTGGTATTGATGCAATGATCATTTTAATTTATAGATTGTGGTCATTGGTTCGAAGGTCAAGGTCACAGATGCGAGTAGCAAGTTTCATAAATATCTAAATATCAACATCAGAGTTATTGTTCCTTAAATGTAGTATTTATTGTGTTTTTGTGCTGTTAACGGCCCAGGTTTGCGGTACAAGCCCTATTGGGCCTCTTGTATACATGAAGTTCTCTTAATCAGTGTGTCGTCAGTCCGTTATATATCCCAGTTTTGCTGACGTAAATATACTGAAAAAAAACCAAAGTTCCCCTTTGATGAAATGTTTGTCAGTGCAAATTAGCCACATTGTATGTCATATTATTGTCTGATAATTTTGCAGGTGAATGATCTGAGCATAAATGTCTTACGCTGAGGATACACAAAGCAGCCTTTTGACTAGGGATGGAACATTTATTTCTCAGCTCACAGACTTTGTCTATTGTCTCCTTTCTTCCTTTCTTCCGATAGAATGATCGATATTTGCCCTCAAACTCCGTTCAAAAGTAGTTCACTTCAGGAAACGAGTGCAATATCAATTCTAATAGTGTTTTCGATTTTATATAAATTTTATTACCTTTATGGTTCAAATGGGTAAATAAGGAAAAAAGGTTACAAAAAAGCTAGTTAAATGTTGCTGAAACTTTAATACATTGTCTAGAATGTAAGAAATTTTTTTAATCATTTGTTAGACTTCAATTATGTATTAGTTATTGAAGAAAAATATGTTGTTTTCTTTCGCGGTAAGAATATAATGAATTAGGACAAAAAATAATCAGACTATTTAATGTTAGTCTTGAATGGGTTGTTTAGAATGTCAACGGTTGAATGTCTCGATTCAGTTCATTCTAATTCGTTTTTTTTAGAATAACATGTTGTTCTTTACTGGTTTGGAATATATAAAGGTAAAAATACAATCAGACTATATATAGTTTTGTTTTAAATAGGTTTTTTATTTGTTTATGATATCAAAAGTTGAATGTTCTGATAATATTCGTCTTAGAAAGACAACAGGAGAATGGTATCTCACTCACTTCTGTTTCAGTATACATATAAGTAGGCTCTCGGCCTTGTGAATAAGGAATATGTGGTTAGGGGGTCAAGAATTGAATGTTCTGACCCTGAATGTGTTTATGACAATGAAAGGGTAATACCTAGTTCAGTCCCTGTTTTAATGAATAAATAAAGGAAGTTAAAACGTCATCAGATTTAGAATGTTTGTTAATTCCGTGTCAAAGTGGTAGTAAGCAAGAGTCTCTTCAATTTATCCAGATTTGCCTATCTTTATTTTGACAAATCTGATCACAGAATTCAATTTTTCATTTTGTTATTCGATTGGTAAATTGTTTAGATCACTGAAAAAGATTTGTTCACACATAATTCGTGAAAACGCTTTACTTGTCAAATAACAAACGTAAAATTGCTGTCCCTGATCAGCTTCGTCAAAAATAAAAGTGGGTAAATAGCAATGTACTAATGAGATTCCAGTGGAACGGAAAACTGGCAGTCGAATAAGGTTATTGCCATTTAATCTATATGGATGTATCATTACACCAATTTGCATAGCAGTTATATGTTATTATGTAAAAAAGAGGGTTTGTGACTAAAACTATTGTCTGTTCATGGTTATTGAACAATGAAAATTGAAATCAGGAAAATGCTTTAAGCAGAAGACGTGTGGGTGTTCGTTATGACAAAAGCTTGCAGATAAACAAGATTAATATGAACTTTTTGGATACATAAATCTGATTCGTAACTGATGATTTGAAAAAAGACACTTAAACCAAAGATGTTTTCTTCACATAAATTCCAAATTTGAGTTATCGTTTTGTACTCTATTGACTTTTTACCTGATGGCTTGCAAACTAACATGATTAATTTTAACGTTTTTCAAATATCTATTTCACAATTAATAATGAATGATAAGTTGAAAAAAAGATAGTTGTAAAAGGCGTTTTCTTCAGATCGAATTCCAGATTCCAATATTGCTTTTTGCTCCATTGCATTTTCATTTGTGGTAATAGGAGATTGTCTTTTTTAATTTTATTTTAAATATTTGTACTTAAATGAATGATTCAGATCTTTGAAATGCTGCTTTGTTCCAGATGCCGAGAGATGGACAACTTCCATAGCTCGGTCCCTCAGTAGCCGATTCTCAGCTCCTTTTCGTCAGCTCAGTGTTAAACTTTTGACTTTCGACTGCTGCTTTATACACTCATAAATCTTAACAGGCATGTAGCTATATATCCATATGAGCATAGTAATAATTGCCTTTTATAACAATCTAGCATGCATTACAGATAACATCCTGATAGGACATATTCAAGAATATTTTTATAAATTCCAAAGGAATTAATATGCAATACAATTAGGTGTAGTTTTATTTTATTGCGCAAATATGCATTTATGATACAATGAAATATAACTTGCTTTCATAACCTGTTGGACCCTTCGATGTACACAAATGCTGTACCGCAACAATCCTAAGGCGCAATTGTTAATTGGCTAATTTGCAAAGACCATGCGATTTTAGAAACGCCATTCATCTTTGCTTTCTCTCTTCACATTTTAGGACAATGAACAGGTAGTAGTATGTTGACAGTAAAATACTAATTCCTCTATGGTAGACAATTTTTAAAGGGTAATTCAAATCCTTAAAACTTCGATTTATTTAATTTGTTTGTATAGATCAGTCAACCAATGAAAAATATGAAATCAATTCTACCATTTATATTATGGGCATTTTGCAAAGGTCCATTTGAAACGTACTTGCATAGGCTTACATGGGTGTTTTCTATCAATGATATTGTTCACAAATTCCAATAAATGAAAATTAGAAATCTGATCAAAATAAATGGTCTCATCCCTAGAGTAATAATCATGTTTTACAAACATTAGGAACCGTAACATTTCCAGTTGATCACGCATGCAGATAATTGAAAAGATACAATTTTCTCCTTAATCTAATTTTCCAATGAATCATGTGAATAGTGGGGTCTTTAAAGGTTTTACACTTTTGCAACTTAATGACAAAGAATTTAATGTAAATATATTTTTAGAGAATATTATTTCATTTATAGAAATATGATTGGTTGATGACTATTACTCCTCTTGGAGATTCCTAAATTTTGCCTACTTTACATATATAATATAAAATATATAAATGATATTAATTTGAAATGTCTCATTTTTATTTGAATATATTTATTTTTGGAATAACCTATCTGCGTGTTCATTACTTGTTCAATGGTATCATTTGAACAATGAACTCAGTACTTAAATATGTAGGAAAACAAATATCTGTTTGTATTGTCAGTTATAACATGACGTCACTGAGATAAAATGCTGTCATTCGACAATATTAAAAATCCTTGAATCAAAAATCAAAATTGAATTAAATGAAAAGTATATAATCTTATATTATGTATGATATTCCATTCAACGAGTTGTACATTTTCCTTGTGTTATAGGTTGGTTTGTTAGTTGAATGTTGCTTAACGTCGTATAAGCATTTTCCAGCTATTCGCGATGAGAACTATTTTATTAATTTCTACGGATTAATCTATGAACAAGTTCGTGTAAGCATGTGAAGTGCGAGTGTGTTATATGGTCTACTTTGTACTAACGCGCACCGAGGGCGACTTTAACATGCTAGCTCACCGAGTGAGTACGCCGCAGACACACGCTCCACACTTCCCCAATCACATTATACTGATATAGGGTAAACCAGTAAAGCCCAACGGCAAGGAAAATTCACTTTCGTACATGTGGTCTGAGCGGGACTCGACCCTACATTTGTAGACTGACGTCTTACCCATTATTATGTTATATAAGCTGTAATAGCAAACTGATGCCTCCTGAAATGTTTCTTTCTTGCTGTTTGTATATTTTACAAATTTGTACCTTGTTTTAACAGTTTTAAACGTTATGATATTTTGATCACGTAGTATGGAGGAATGTGGGTGGTCTGTCTTTGTAAATGCAAAATAGTCTTAAAATAGCCAAGAAAATGTTACAAAAATTCAAAACAAGATAGTAACAAGCTTAAAAAATGCTAGTGTCATGTTTAAAGTCATATCTTAACGTGTGTATTTTTTTATTTGAATATATTGTTACGTTTGTTAAGAAAATGTTTTAGTGTTTTTACAAATTTTATTTTTAATTTGTATACATCAGCTGATTGTGCGTGATAAAACATGACATATTTAATTGCGAATTGTACCAGAGAAAGCTTTAAAATGATAAACCTTCTTGTTATTTAATGTTAGAAATTCAATTATGACTCGTCAGGCAAAAACATACTTGTGTGTTATTTACTAGGTATAAATATTTGTGTTCAAATTAGAACTATACCAGTTTCTGCTTACGATGGTAGGATATTATACGCCAAGTACGCAAATTATTTTAAACATTATTTACAGGATCGTTTTAAAAAGACACGTGTATACCAATTAAGGATTGAATGTACTTCATATCATATTTAAATCATGAGACAAAATAGACTATATTATTTGCAAAGTATTTCCTTAGCTTAATTTGGTAAATATATTTTGGTCCTTTGGGTAGCTTTTCAACATCTTCAAAATAATTTTGGTTTCATAATTTTGTGTCAAGTGCTACTGATGAGAAATTGTATTCCGAAACGGCCGTCTAGTGCTGTAAATATAAAACTGGTATAATATGTAATATTTCATATGGTTTGTATAATCTATTTAAAATTTGCTTTTTAAATGTCAGTGTGGATTTTTGAAATCAATACAACAATACCAAGATAAATGGCATCTTTTATTATTGTATAATGTCTTTACAATAATGGAGAAAACGTCCATAATGTTCTAAAGCCATTTTTCTAAAATGTCACAAAACGAAATAAGAATGCTTGTACCGTCATAATTGCGTCATAACTGAAATCTGTTTATTGGCGTGTAATTTTTTTTGTCATGCTCAAATTGAATGAACTCCTTTGTTAGTATATTTGCGCATGGCCAAATTACATGCATATGCCAATAGACAGACTATATTTAATGTTTATTGTTGAAAATAAGAAACCTATTTATATGTTAAATGATTCCGTGTTTTATCTTTGTTCTAAAAAAAATTCTCACCCCTTTATAACGTTTGTCACGTAAATTATTTTGAGAATAAAAAAAGGATAAGATGGAATACTTCATACGCCATTTTGTTTTTTGTTTTTTTGTGACGTCAACAGTCCTTTTCAATCTCAAGAAAAAAAGAAAAAGCCTCCTTTGAAGCAATAGATCAATAGATTCATCGACAAATATATAAGGGAATATTCACCTTTGTATATTTTATTTCATTTATAATGAGAATGGGCGTGGTTGTTTAGCAGTCGAGTCATTCAGACAAAACTCGAGCGTTTTTTAACCTTTCCACTGATGAAATCGTTTATAAATATAATTATTTAGATTTAAATAGATAAATAACCTTTTCAGATACATTATTTATTTCAATCACGTTAGCTGAAAATCTCAGTTAGTAGTAGGTTTTGATTTGGACTAAATGTAAAATTAATTAAAAAACGAAAATCAAACGGAAATACAATGTACAATCAACGGAAGTAAATAGTAAAACGTATATTACACAGAAATATACGTTCTCATTCTAGGGTAATTCAGTAACGAAAACCCAATTTTGAAAAAACGGCATTTGAAATTGACCTAAATTCATTCCTTGGAAGAAATATTTTCAGGGAATTTCAAGCAATCTACGAAAATCTGGTTGAATAGGTCTGAGACCGACAATAATGATTTGTTAATAATATGTTCGTCCGCTTCCTTTTTTTCGATTCGTAAGGTAATATACACCTAGTTTAGGTATACTGCTGGAGTATGGCCATTCATATAAACTAGCAATATTTTAAATTCACATATACATATTTGAAATATTACATACCAATTACTATCGTTCCAGGGAAATTAGATTTTATTTTTAATGATTTATATTCAATGTTATACATATTGAATCTAAAATATTAAAGCCCGATTTAATGTCTACAAATAAGTGTTCTACAGTCCTCTGGCCTTGCTCTACTTACCGAAAATTAGTTGTTTTTCAAACACTGCACATATGCACTCTCGTTATATTGTCTCGTATGCAAATTTAGAGCATTCCATGAAGGGTAATTATTATACATATATATATATATGAGTAAAACCCGAACCGTACACCTGTAAGACAACCTTGTTTTTACCCGTGTGACAATAATGAGAATGCAGGTCATCCAAGTGTGATTTACACCTATATGCGGTACATTTAGGTATATACACATTACATTGGTTTTTCTCGGTTATGAAAAACGACAAAAGTTTTGATATATGCCTGTTTTGTAATTCAAGTTCAAGTCAGCAAACCTCATAGGTTTGATAGGTGATATAATTACCAAAATTAGTACCAATAGTACAGTACTTGATTTTACTTGATAAATCGACTTTCTAAGTTAATTGGAACAATAGTAGTTAATGGTAATTTTTTTTAATTATGATAAGTAAACAATTATAAGTCCCCCGAATTAGGGTGTATAATGTAATCACACAATAATGTAAATATTTGTACATAAATGATATTATAACTAATTATTCTATGGCTACTTAGCTACTTGCCTAAACATTAACCGCTTTATCTAAATCTGTAATTTCATATCAGATTCTATTTGCCAGTTCGGAGGTTTTCGCGATTTACTCCCAGAACTCGCTGGATCTTGACACAAATCAGCATTACTCTAACTTCTCTATTTTCCTCTCCTTTTTAAGAATTAAAATATGTATTGAACTCTTTGTAACATTCGTATCTTTTATATGTACTTATTACATGTGTTCAACTCAGTTAATCTTGCACTACCTTATACTAGTATAGAAGAATATAAATTGTGTTTTGCTTGCTGTCCAATAATGCAACATTATACCGAATACTAATGAAAATCTATATTTTCTTCACAATAGCAAAACTGTTTCTAAAAGGTTTTTTATCAGTAGTTTTGAAAAGACCAAAATTGTAAAACCAGCTGAAGAACGTCCCAGTTTCATTTGACGTCACAGTGACATTATCCACGACTTGCCACTTGTACACCAAATACTTTTAAAAATTGAATTTCAAGTACCTGTCTGATTTATACAAAGCCATTTCTCTTTATTCACAAGGTATATATTTTTGTTGTATTTTTATAACAACTCGGTTCACATTAAATGATGGATATATGTTTTTTAGTTCTCTGACAGATAATTGAATACATGTGATGTCCTCTCTTAAAAATAGCCATTGATTATACACTCAATTATTGCTCATACATGATAGTACGGAAGAAAAAACTGATTAAAATTGATGGGGCTGGAAATAAATGTCGATTTTATCAATAAAATATATATTTCCTCTATCGTGTTTTTATACGATTCAATCAATTTTTATCACAATTTCTAAAACGTCACCAGATGACGGTCACTGATAAAAAACTTTTTAATTATTAAATTTCCTATTTTTTCATACTTGCATAGCATGGCTTGGTTAAATACAAAATGTATCCAGTGGTGTGGTTTAATAGTTTTTAATAAATCGGCAAATTCAATTTGATTTTATTCCATTCCCAGATTATCATTAAAGCAACATATTTAATCTTTTTTTATGATATTCAAAATACTAGTACAAAGATGCAATGCATGTACATACTAATAAATATACTAAAAAGGTTTAGATTACATATTATACCAGTTTTAATTTTACAGCACAAGACGGCCGTTTCGGAATACAATTCCTCATCAGTAGTGCTTGGACCAAAATTATGAAACCAAAATGTTTTCAAGATGTTGAAAAGCTACCCAAAGGACCAAAATATATTTTACCAAATTAAGCTAAGGAAATACTTTGCATGAGGGAGTATACCTTAGTTTTTGAGAAATTTCAAATTTTAATCTGCAGGAAATTGAGACAATTATAGTATATAATAGTTTGTGAATTCATGATTTCATGATGAGCATTTTTCACACATGAGTTGATTGATAAGTTCGAAACTCAACATGAGCATTAAGGATAGTTGTTTTTTTTCATATACAATTTTAAACGTGTATATTCTATCTATTTTGTGACAAAATTTGACGCTCCCATTTGTAGGACCATATAATAAGCAACATTCTTCAACTAATATTAATTTCATTTTGATAAATACTTATTTTATTCATTTCTTATGTTTTTGTTCGTTTTGTGTGTAATTTTACAACAATTAATACGACAGTTGGAAAATACATGTAGGCGTCGATTGATGACACTCAATTGAAATTTTAAAACCCATTTAATTAGAAGTACATATTGTATTCTAAATTTCAAATTGTAAAAACCTGTAAAATTGATAAAAAGTATTTTTATAGAAACCATCCCTCAAGGTTTTTATTATGATTTAAAATTGAATTAAGATTCGAATGTTACAAGTATTTTGAGACGAGCTTTATTGTTATGCTGTTCTCCATTGTGGAAAATATAAAGAAAGAATAAGAACGAAGATCAATAATCTGTTATAAAAAGGCTTAATTAGAAGTAGCTATGACAGTAAAGTTTTAAAGATTAAGGAAAACGTCATACCCATTGTTTGATCTGCTTAAAGTCCTTTTGTTAAAAACTGTATGGAATACAAACACTTGGTTTTCAAAAAACTTTCTTTTTCTTTTTTATTTGTTAAAATGAATTTCTCAAATCTGGACCTATTTTCATTTTTATAAAACTGTTATATAAAATTTATCACATTGAGCACCCGGTCTCACTTCCATGGTGGAAGTTCACGTGTCTAACCTAACTTGTCAGTTCCAAAGTTTTAACTTTGCTTCTGGATTCTGATTCGGACATGGATTAGTATGTTTGTTTTTGATACAATCTTTTCAGTGATTTTAGGAATTTGCAAAAAATGTATGCAGATTTTTACTAAAATCACACGTACATGTGTTTTTGTTTTATTCCTTTTCCTTAATACGCATGTTGTGGATTGACTTTCTGTGAAATATTTGAAATGGATTGTGGCTTTCAAAATAGCATTTATCAACAAAGTAGACCATATGTTGACTTTAACTCCTCTGTCAATTACAATGTAGAAATTTGTAATTAGTTTTTTTCTATTTATAACGTCTTTCTGTTTGTTTGTTGAATTAGTCGTGACCAAGTTCATGTATTGTAACTAAACTTACATTGTGTATACGTGTACAGTTTTGCCTTTCAATAACAAGGTATAACGAATAACAATGTAGTCTTCATAATTAACTTATCGTGATTGAATCTTATTGCCCTTTTACCCTGAGATATATGAATAATGTAGACGAAGCTGTCACAACACATCTTCATATTCTAACTAGAAACAACGAAAGGCCGTTTATTTTTCTAGATTGCCTTTAATTAGTTTGTCAATTAGAAACAATTAATGTGTCGGAGACAGCAAGATAATTTTAATCGTCTTACTGGGTTTCTAATAAAAATGTGGACAGATGTAAAATACGAGCGCTGTTCAGATTGGCTATGATAGAATGTGAGCAATCAGTATAATTGAGAAAGTAAAGATACAGAAACTTTAAAATAACAGAAGACATGTTTATAGTTCATGGAATGATTATTCCATCAGTACTTTCAGAACTGATTCGGGGATTGTATATCAAGTCGTTGCTGAAAATGTTCTTACATGTTTTTTCTTTTGGCGGTCATACACATGTTTAGAAGTAATTTTATGCAGATATGTCGATTGGGATGTGCCAACCAAGATACTGATCGACAAACTTTACAATGTTTTGTCAATAAATCTGTTACCTATTAAAATTAAAAAAAAATATAATCATTGATCTTAATACTTGTCGTCTATTGTGGTGTTTCTGGTTTGAACTAATCTCGGTCAAGTTGAGTTGAGTAATGGTGTTTAACGTCTCAGTCAAGAATATTTCACTTATATCGAGACGTCGTCAGCTATAGGCGAAGGTGCAGAAAATTTGCCTGTGCGTTGCGCATTATACATCAGGGTTCTTTATCGTGCCAAGCCTACCAAGACACGGGACCTCGTTTATTTTAAGTTCCCATCCGAAAGAACCGTGACTTTCATTTCGTAATGCCGAGTGCTTGGCGAAAGAACAGTCACCACCCACTTTTAAGTCTTTGGCCAGACCCGGCCGGGGTTTGAACCCACGACCTCTCACTTACGGAGCGAATACTCTACCAACTGAGCTACCGCAGTGGTTAAATAAACTCGGTCAAGTTACCAATAAGTGTACACGTGTACAATTTAACCTTTCAATAACAAGGTTAAACGAAGCATCAATGAAGTCTTCCTAATTGACGTACCGTAATGGAATCGTATTGACCTTTTTAACCTTGACATTTGACTGATGTTGATGAAGCTGTCACCACACATCTTCATGTTCTTACTCGGAACAACAAAAGGACGTTTATTCTTTTAGATTGCCTTTCATTAGCTTGTCTATTAAAAACAAGAATGCGTCGGAGACAGTCATAACCCTATAACAAGGTAATTATTATGCTATTGATAGCTTTAGGATCAGAAGTATCAGCATACATAAAATATATCGATGTGTAGATTGGACTTTATAGGATTGATAAATTAGTTCATTGGTAGAAAGCACAGGTATTTCAAGTTAAAAGAATAAAGGGAGACATATTTTGGTTTAATTGTTACCTGAGCCTTTCAATACTTTCAGAAATGTACATGTTGTTAATTCATTTTTTGTCATGCGCAAACTTAGAGATCACTACCTGTATAATAAGCTCCAAACTAACAAGAAATGAAAAGCAAATGAAATGACACCGAGTAATCCATGGAATTGAATAATTGTCTAGCTAAAAGCCCTAGCTAAAACTCATACTTACATTGATATCTACACTTTAATATCCATGCGCAAACTTAGAGATCACTACCTGTAAATATATTGATCCGGATGTGCCTGTCAACATTACAAAAAGCGCCAATCTGGACTATATGTTGACAATAAATCCAACATTGTCTACAACACAAAATAGATGTGTGATAAGTGGTCCCTATATATGCCACGTTTTTATGTTCCTTTATTGCATTTGCCGTTATCAAGGTTATGTATTTCAACTAAATTGCCTTGTGTATACGTGTAAAATTAACCTTTTAATACATTGTATATTGCGCATCAGTGTTGCCCTGCTTACATTAATTTAATCTTATTGACCTTTGAAACCTAAGAGATTTGACTGTAGTTGGCGAAGCTGTCACCTAACATCTTCATGTTCTTACTCACAAAGTAGGAAAATAGGTTTATTCTTCTAAAGTGCCTTTAATTAGCTTGTCTATTAGAAACAAGTGATGTGTCGGAGACAGTTATAACCTTATAACAAAATAATTTAAATAGTCTTACCGGGTTTCTGTTCAAGAATGAAGACAGATATAAAACAACAGCGCTGTGTAGATTAGCTTTTATAGGAATGCCAATTAAGTTAACTTGAGGAAAGACAGATATACAATGGCTAAAATGATATAAGACACTTTTTTGTTAAATGGTTGCTTTGAATTACCGTAAATTACTAGCTAAATTCATCAGGCGTACTCTTAAAAAGCATATAAAAGCGACCGATCCGGCAAATAGATTTAATACTGCAATTATATTGTATTTTTAAAAAAGTATATTAAAGCACAAATGGTGGAAAGTGTTTGTTTTTATATGATTCTATTTGCAAACAACAAAAGGGTTTTCGATGGCTATGTGCCCCCAATAAAACTATAACCGCAACGTTTGCAATATATTCCAGTGCCAGTCCAAAGTCGGAATCAGTGAATCTAATAGACATTTCTAACCTTTGGTAGGAGTAGGACTCGGAGTTAGAGTTGTACTTCAAAGTGGGCCATCTCAAAATTATTTTTGTCTTAAGAACATTTCACGCCCATAGTTCTACAAACTTTCTTAAAAACCATCAGTTGTCATAATTGCACTGCATTATTAGATTTTCTAGAGTGAAAAATAGCATTTTATCATCACGCTTAGTGACAGGAATATGATTAATCAGTCATATTGTGTTTCTTAAAGTTCTATTGTACATTTTATTGTTACGAATAATTTGTTGATCTGACAATTAATTCCAAATCGATGTCTTCAGCTTTAACCTTTTGAATTAAATTATACATTGTGACATTGTTAAAATTTAGATTATCCCAATGAAATTGTAAACTTACAAAAGTAATAATATTATCAATATGGCCAGTTCCCCCACATGCATTTCCAATCATGATCTGGTGGTCGTTGTATATTCCCTGCGTAAGTGTCCCACATTATATTGCACATAACGTCAATTTCATTTGCAACTGCCACAATATTAACTTCGAACAATATAAAAAGAAAAAAAAAACGGAATACGTTCCAATCCTCAGAAGAAATGACAACACTCAGTTCCTTAGGAAGAGATAAAATAACTATTGTTCGTCATTTATACTTAGGGACAGTCCTTAACTAAAATTGCTATATTATCATTTGATTTCTCAATATTCGTGTTGAAAAACAACAATACTAACAAGGAAAAAAAAGAAAATTTCAAATCATTACAACAATTCCTGTATACAGAGAACAAATCAGCAAAGAGTAGACTAAAAACTAAAACACCCGTTATCGACCCCATGTTCTAAACCATTAATATTCATGCCTGTATCATAGACTTAATCAGTTTGTCCACTTTCAAATAGTATGATCCTATCCTTTAAAACTACATAATTCGCGTTATCTAAAATAGATGTTTCCTCTCCATAATTTTGTCTGAACAAATGCCAACAACTAGTGTGATATAAGTTATTTACATTGCAATTGTTGACCTTTTTAGTTGAACTTTTGAAATATGCATATGAGGTCATCAAGAGAACATACTACAGCCTATTTTTAGTACAAAAAGGTAAATTTTCTCATTGTAGAAGAATAACGGAAAAATAAAAATGAAACTAAAAATATTTTTAGATGCGCTTTATGTTTTCAAAACAAAATATAAATTTTAGCTGGTTTCAAAAAATAAAAAGATATAAAAGTCATTAAGATAAAGAATAATGCATTAAACTTGAATACCAAAAAACAGCGTCAGCGAGACTGAACCACCTAGGAGAATTCGAAACAAACACAGATATCTTGTGAGGAGTAATCATTAAGGTTTCGCAATATTCTTAAATAAGAAGGTTCCAAAAACATCTAAGGCTCAAGAGATTGACGATTCTGATTCCGATTAAATTATGTTTCAAATAAAACTTTGGTTTGTTCACATTGCCTTTAGTTTCTTTTTAAATGTATTTTGTTTTCGATTTCACACAGCACCCTGTCTCCCTTTGAATTTCCTGGTAAAAATCCACGTGTTTTACTTGATTTATCAGTTTCAAAGTTTTAACTTTGCTTTTTGGATTACAATTTGAACATCGATAAGTGTGTTGATTATTCATTCTTATTTTTTACAGCCATTTTTGCTCATGTACTCCTAAAACGGAAGTGCTTCGCTTATCTACAAGTCAATTTATAAGCATGCATTGACTTGTTTATAAGTTGTTGTATGTTTTTAAAGTCATCTCAGCATATGATATTTAAGGTTTATTATCAATGTCTTTCTCCCATGAAGCTTTCTGTGGCATAGAATACATCGCATTCGCTCGCCATTTACCAGGTTATCAAAAGGTTTTGCAATAAAACGTCGTATCGTAGAACTATAGGCGTGAAATGTTCTTAAGACAAAAAGAATTTTGAGATGACCCACTTTAAAGTACAACTCTTACTCCAAGTCCTACTCCGACCAAAGGTTAGAAATGTCTAATATATCGTTTTACCCTTTGTTTTGTCTTCTTTGGTTTTTGTAATAAAATTTCTGTAATTTTGTGTTCTTGATTGCGTTGTTTGCCATGTTTTTGTATTTTTAAATTTTCTTTTTAATTTCATAACAGTAAAAATTTGATACAGATATTATACAGGTTGAGGATAGATTACTTATTGAAAATAGGGATTGCTTATAAAAAATTATATATTTTTTTCAATTTGTATAATCGCGTTATTGGAGAAAAGTGGACGATGTATGCAATGTAAATATACGGAAAAATAATAATAACAAAACAGGTGTAACAATAAAAAACAAACAAACCAGTTCATCTATGTTTTGTACAAAATTCATAGAAATATTTATCCCAAAAGAATAGTCAAAACGGCCAAATTAAGTTAAACACAGGAACGGGGATGTAAATCTTATCCATCCAGGAATTAAATATGGCTTCTATTAACCAATATGCACTTAAATGGATCGAGTGTAGACAGATATAAAATACCGTGTTTTGATTGGTTATTTTGGGATTGGCCAATTAGTTTAAATTGGGGCAGGACAAAAAGTTCATGGCATTCTCGTAAAAAATACATTAAGCTTATTAGAGAGGGGCAATTTATTTCTGGAAAGCGTAATAGTCATTTGTATAAGTGCTGGACAATTTGTCAATGATAATTTTAAATGGCGGTAATTTGAACAATTTGTAAAAAAAAAATTGACATAGCTACGGGCCCCAAATATTAAATAGCCACATCACTGGTCATACGCAACATTGTCAGTCAACTGTCGAATTTTTATTATTTGATATGTATGGTTTTTTAATAGATTTGTTCTGCTGTTTTGTTACCACTTGTCGTTTGTGGTCTTGGTTGCTTTGATTAATACCATGTTTTAGCGTTTTACTGTTTTTTATTTTACAATATTAAATGTAATGCAGTTATTTAGATATTTGGTAGTGGTTAATTACTGGCAATATGCATTTCTTATTGAAAGTCTATGTTGCTTCCCTTAATCAATATATCTAATTTAAAAATGTAATTGGTAATCGTAAAGGAAATAGTCCGTATAGAAGTTGTTTAAGAGTTAAAAAAGTATCAAATATCGATATGTTGAACTTTAACCCGAACCCGTTTAAACTAAACTTGAATAATATGCTCCAAACTAACAGAAGTAAAAAGCAGAAGAAACGACACCGAGTAATCCATGGGTTGCATATGGAATTCACTAATTGTGAAAACTCATACTTACAGTTATATCTACAAGTTTTGGCATCACTTGATTATCAAAGACAAATTAAATTGTGTACATGAAATAATTTATTTTCACTTTAATTTCATTATTTTGCACACAAGCCTTATTTTTTCTTGCAAACTTCGTGCCTTCTTAAAAGTTATGAGGGGAAGCCAGAAAATTCATAGAACATCGTATTCAGCCAAACGTAACACACATTTTTTTTTACTTATTTAGATAGCACAACATTCCGCCATTTTAAACATATCAAGTTTATTTGTCACAACATATTTGTGTAATTCTCAAAAGCATTTAAAGTTGGTGGCCATCAAGCAATGATGAAAATTTAAAACGTTGAGTTTTGGACAGTAATAAAGTTCCTCACAGTAGAGGAATCAAATGCCAAAGAAATTCACCGGCGAAGGGCCGAGGTGTACGGTGACAGTGGTCCTGCCAATTCCACAGTGGCAAAATGGTCAGCTGAATTTAAACTTGGGCGCACCTCATTGAAGGATGACCCAGGGTCAGGTCGGCCAGCTGATGCCTTCACAAGGGAAACTGTCACTTCTGAATGATCGTCGAATTAGGATTGATGACATCGCTAGGGAGTGTGACATTTTACATGGAAGTGTATACACGGTTATCCACGAGCATCTTGGGATGTCAAAAGTATCCACAAGATGGGTCCCCAGAAACCTTAATGTTCAGGATCGATTCCAAAGACTCGAGTGAAGTCGGGAGCTTCTTGGCATTTATAATGATAACCCGGAGAGGTTCCATTTACATTTAGTAACTGGTGATGAAACATGGATTTATCATTGGGACCCAGAAACCAAAAAAGAGTCCATGCAATGGAAGCACCCTGGCTCATCCCCACCAAAGAAATTCAAAACCCAACCATCGGCTGGCAAAGTCATGGCTACTGTGTATTGGGATTCTAAGGTTGTTCTGCTAATCAATTATAAACCTGCTGAAATCTCTATCACTGGGGCTTACTATGCTGATCTAATAAAGCAGCTAAAAGCTGCTATTAAATTAAAAAGGAAGGGAAATTTGGCCGAGGGGTATTGCTTCTTCATGACAATGCTCCTGTGCACAAGTCAAGGATTGCACAACAGCGATTCGTGAATGCAAGTTCGAACAACTTAATCACCCACCCTGCAGTCCCGATTTGGCACCCAATGATTATTTCCTAGTATTTAGAAAATTGAAATCCCATTTACGGGGAATCCTGATGATGATGGACTTAAGGCTGCCACAGAGGCATCGTTTCAGAACCAAACCGAAGACTTCAATGTCATAGACAGTCTGAAAGAAAAGTGGGCTAAGTGCATTGGGGTAAATGGGAACAATATTGAAAAATAATAATAAAATGTATGGTTTGTTGCGGCAATATATTCCCCGTTTTTTGAACTTTTTGAACTCCCCTCGTATATGGAAAAAACGTGTCCTTACAAGACTGAATGAAAACTGCCAACATTTATGGGGAATGTAGGATTTTGCTACAATATTGCAAATTCCTCTGTTGCATATACAGTCAACCCTTTCTCTAAAGGCCAACAAAGAGGACCAGTAAAATTGCATTATACACAGGTTCAAATAATATGAATGAAGAACAATTGGGATACAATTTTACTGGCCTTTGTAGGCAAATTACCCTAATATATAGGTGGCTTCTAGGACAGGTTGAACTGTATTCATAAAACAATTCCAAAATACCTTTTCCTCAAGATCTGTGTTAAGACAATTTCAGGCATCCTTTAACTATTTCCAAAAAACAAAGTCAATCACGAGAATGAACCCTTAGCACTTTAACAAGAATTAACATAAAACGTAAATAGTTTTATTAACCTGAACCATAAACCGTCGCTATCAAGGACATCGATATTGATTCAACATAGAATTACACTTGTGTGACTGAGCTTTACGACCCCACCAAGGCACTTTTTGACAGTAATGTCTGTTTTCTTTGTGTCGAGACTTGCCCTGGTTATATTTGATGTCCCATAGTTCCATGTTCCCTTTACTCTGTTTTAGTTACACACATAGCTGGTGTAGTTAGCTAAACAGTAGGGTGCAACCCTTCCAGAGCACTCGGCCTAACTTCCCCGATGAAAATTAACGTGTTAAGCATAACTTATCAGTTCCAAAGTTTTAACATTGCTTCTGAATTGTGATTTGGACATGGATTGGTATGTTTTCTATTCATATATCGAGTGGGTTCTTTCAGAGATCGTAGAAGAAACAATACTTTCCACAAACGACAACATTTTTCCCATTAGGATCTACCTTGAAAAGGATGCCAATCCATGATTTTTTATCAAACAATCGTGTCTGCTACGTGGTTTTCAGAAAACGAATTTATATGATAATAAAACACGTATCATTCGTAATGGAATAAAACTTTCAAATAATAAGTTAGAGTAATTGTATATGTTAAGAATTATCATTTACATAAAAATCATAATTCAATCAATCATAAGTCACCCTTCCCTTTCAATATAATAAACGTATAAATGAATAACTATTGTGTTTTGAACAAAAAAATGTATTTTCAGTAGTATTACTAATATAGTCGGGATAAAAAAGAGTGTTTCAAAATTAAAATGTATCACGAGTTTTGTACACCGTCCAAACTATCCAAAATCAATAGCAAATGATATATGTATATAGGTGAAGAGGTCGGTCTATTCATGTGTGATGAATGGGCACTTCCTGAGACATGGAAGACTGACTTCATTCTGAGCAATTAGACGAAAAGCTCCAATCATTCCAGTGACGCTGAGAGTTTTCCTCGTTTTTCTTTTTCTTTTTGTGTCATTTTCTTCTGAGCTTGATTATTCAGAATATTTATCTTTCTCTTACATTGTTGATAGTGTTTTGCATGTACTAATATTTTTTATTTTTTTGTCTTTCGCTGATACAATGCTTTAATTAATTAAACCACGTCACAAATCTATACGTTATTGTTTTATTATACCGCCAGTGTCGATGAAGTTAAGAAAACTACTCATCTTATACGCGTGTTATTTTATACATACCTCTTTCCTTGAAGAAAAGCATTGGTGAGATCGTATTGACTATTTGAAGAAAAGAGAAATGACGGATGTTTGCTTGTTCATTACGCAGAATAGACATCAATTCTTTAAATTAGCTTTATTCAATGAGTTATTAGAAACAATGTTATGATTCGAATGCACTAATGTAACAAGTCAATTTTTATCCTCTTAGCAGGTTTTTTATCAACATATCGATAGCTTTCCACTTTAGATTATTGGGAATTGAGCCGTGGAAAAATGAATACCCAACACTACATATGTAGGATGTAGTAGACAGGTTTATACTTCTGTTAATTTCCTATTAAAATTGACAATGACGTATACTAGAACAGTCTAATAATAATAATAATAATGATAATAATAATAATAATAATAATAATAATAGAACTTAAAAACAGAACGATTGGGCAGCTTCAGAGGTTGTTTATATTTATACTGAACGACGATCCTGATTTTCTTTTGAAAGAGTTAAAAAATTCCGTTATTACAATCATATTGTAAAGATCATATTGATGTGTGATTTCTTTCATTTCTTCACTCGCACAATCAGAATGTACATTTTACTGAGTTAGTTATAAATAAATGTTATACCAGTTTTAATTTTACAAAATTGACGGCCGTTTCGAAATAACAAATCGTGATCAGTAGTGCTTTCACCAAAATTGTTAAACCAAAATTTATTGCAAGATGTTGAAATTGTACCCAAGGGGACCAAAATATATTTTACCTAATTTAGCTGAGGAGATACTTTGCTTGAGGGAGTATGTCTTAGTTTTCGAGGAATTTCAAATTTTAACTAGCAGCAAATTTAGACAATAGTATATTTCCGAGAATAATACACAATTATTGCCTATTGAGTTTGTGATATCCTCACAGATGGTATGCGGTAACTTCTACTTGATGTGTTGATCAGTAGCTTGTGTGAGTTCGTAATTACTAATTTAAGCTGAATGATATTACGGCTTTCTACAAAGCTCTCTACAAACTCCTTCATTTGATTGTTCATAAGGTAGAAAAAGACATCAATCCTGATATGTAAGCTTTATCTGGCTGGTCTATTAGAGAAACTGTAATGATTAATGGATACTTATCAATTAAATGCAATGTATTCAGTCAACTTGTATACGACACTCCTGATTTCTAATTTAGGTATAGTGAGGAACTTCATAATGTAAAAAACTGTTTTAGCGATATGATATTAAAAATCCTTATTTATATATATTTATATTTATTTATATATATATAATATTTTTTTTGTTTGTTTGAGCAATATAATTTCGAGCATAAATTTCGTTATTGTCTTACGCACGAAATACGCGAGATAATATGAACGTGAAAATGTCTTGCTTTACAGTATTTTATATGTGTTATTACAAATTTGGTCTTACAAAAATGTGATTCGTCAAGATTGTGTGTATGTATACACACGCGTATGAATAACTGTTATTTTTAATGATGATAATGTAATCAAAAACAAACATACTAATCCATGTGCGAATCACAATCCAGAAGCAAAGTAAAGACTTTCGAACTGACAAGTTAGGTTAGACACGTGAACTTCCGCCAGGGAAGTGAGGCCCGGTGCTCCGGAAGGGTAAGCACCTCCTGTTTAGCTAGATACACCCGCCACGTGTGTAATCAAAATTGTGTGAAAGGAACATGGGACTATGAGACGTCAAATATATCCAGGGCAACCCTGGACACAGAGACATCAAACTTATCTACAATACTGTGATGACGGCCATAAAACTTTTGAGGGCCTTGATAAGCCTAGGCTTGCAATATCCCTGAGTCAACAATTTATTTGCAAGCAGCCTACTTCGTTGTACAAAGTCTCCATAGTGGTAACAAGCTCTACCATAGCGTATTAATTGGGAACCAATACACCATAAGCAGGAGAAGCAGGTTTTTTGCTGCATAAAAAAGGAAAGTTGACAATAGAAAAATTGAAGTCATCACGTTTGTCATAAAGTTTCAAATGTAGCCTTTCGTGTGCGTCATAATTCCGGTATAGGTCTAAATATGAAGCAGAACTTGAGGAATCAGTCGTGTCTTTTATTTCAAGCTCACTAGGATAGATGACATTTACATATTCTCCAAATTTAGGATTGTTAAGAGACAGAACGTCACCTATATATCTGTATGTTGAGGTGAATGATTTTGCGACAGTCTTCTCTCCAGATTTAACAAGATTCTGCATAAACTCTGCTTCGTAAGAATAAAGAAACAAATTAGCAAGCAATGGTGCACAGTTTGTACCCATTGGTATACCGATTGTTTGCTGAAAAACTATATTACCAAACACAACAAATATGTAATCTATATAATACATTTCTCCTTTGTGTCAAGCATTTTGATTTGTCATATTTTGTTCTGTTACGTTTGCAAGATCGGATTGGCTCTCAGTGACGTCATTTATTATGGACGACGCACAAAGGCATTTGAATTCTTACGCCATAAGGATACTATTTTTTAACTTGCTACGACAATATTGCTGTTAAAGTTGTTGATTTGTTGTTGAAAAATTTCTATAAATTAAATTAGAAGAAATGAAGTTGATTTTTCTTTTTGTTATTCTTGTTCAAAATGTCCAATTCTTTCATATTTCCATAACAAAAACTTTATCCCTATAATATTTTAGTGCTTTGGATATTTTTTAACACCTTGATTGTTGTTGGTTTCACAATTTTAGTCCAAACTTTGTTGATGAGATATTGTATTTCAAAGCTGTCTTCTAGTGCTGTAAAATTAACACTGGTATTATATGAATAAAAACTAAAAACGTTAAAAATACCAATTCCATTTTGAGGACAGTATTGAAATATCAATCTCTTTAGTGCAGATTTTTTATTGAAGCGAGGATTATGATTTTTTAATCATTTATCTTATGAAATATATTCAAGCGGAATATAATTTTTCTCATACAGGATCACGGTTATTATGTGATAATGACATGATATCAAACAATATATATAGAGGATATCGAACAATGAAGTATAAATATGATATTTATTTTGTCGAGTGAAGTGAGAAAATTAATATTTTCACAAGAGAGTGCAGACGTCGAGGCTTATACATTCATACTTCACTGTTTAATGTTTGATGTATTTTTATCACTTTTTCAAGTGTGTTACATCATTAACATATGTCTGTCCGAAAATCATTGACCTTTCACATCTTCCAAGCTTTTCTTTAGTGGTTATTTTATTAAAAACTATGTTAGATATCGGTGTATCAGACATTTTGATAACTCATATTAAAATATACAGCACCGTGAATATAGATCAGTGATGTTATTGTTTACCAAACAACGGAAAAACCATGGACGGGTACACTAGCTGGCGCAGTGAAAACAACGAAAAACAAGCTCTGGACACAACTTCTGAATAGAAAAATAATTCATTTACACTTGAAGGTGTTCAAATTGAAATACATATATTTTCACTAATGTATTTCATTGCTGTGAAAGTATGCATTTATCAGTAAAATATTTCCCATTATTCCAATATTTGATATAAAATAAATTTATCTTTTTATTTTGTATATTTTTTTCACTTGCACAACTGGATTATTCATCTAACTTATGACCAGTTATAGCGTACTGAATCTCGAACCGTGATTAGTAGCCTCTTTTAGATACAACCTGAAATTGCGTACATCCTGAATTGTAAATCAGTAGCCTTTGTGAGTTCATAATGGCCAATTTAAGCTGAATGATATAACAGTTGTTTACAAACCTCTCTACAAACTCTTTTATCTGCGTGCTCATCAAGCAGAAAAAAGACATCAATCCTGATAAATTAGCTTTATTTGGTTGGTATATTAAACAAACATGTATGATTCGTGAACATTTATCAATCGAACACAATGTATACAGTCAATTTCCATCAACTTACCAGGCTTCTCATCAAAGTATAATTAAGAAAAGACTGTTGTAATATATAAGACAATCTTTAAATGGAGTTTGAATTCGAGACAACGTAGCTATTCCAAGACTATACAAGTAATAACAGTGTCATTCCTGATGGTTAAAACCGCCTTTTGTTCATTCTTTTTAAGTATTAAAAATATCAAATTTATCAAAAAATGACTTTGAAAATTTATATTCGACAAATTTTGGAAATTTGGCTTCTTAATAATATCACAATTGATGAAACGTACTTAAAGGATAAAAGTTGTTCATACTTAACATTATAATATTAAAATTGATGATATATTCAAATCGAATCTTTGATCAGTAGCCACTTTTAGATAAAACCAGTATTTGCGTGCATCCTTGAGTGTTAATCAGTAGCCTTTGTGAGTTTCTAATAACCAATTTAAGCTGAATGATAAAACGAATGTTTACAAACCTCTCTACAAACGCCTTCATTTACGTGCTCATCAGGTAGAAAAAGACATCAATCCTGATAAATTAGCTTTATTTGGCTGGTCTATTAGAGAAACTGTTTTGATTCGCGGACACTTAATGCTAAAAGGCCAAAACCGCCCTTTGTTCATTCTTTTTAAGTATTACAATATCAAATTTTTCAAAAAATTACTTTGAAAATATATATTCAGCAAATTTTGCAATTTTGGTTCCTTAATAATATAACAATTGATGAAACATAATACTAGTTTACAAAAACAAACATACTAATCCATATCCGAATCACAATCCAGAAGCATAGTAATACTTTGGAACTGTCCAGTTAGGTTATACACGTGAACTTCCACTAGGGAAGTGAGGCCGGTTGCTTCGGAAGGGTAAGCACCTCCTGTTTAGCTAGCTACTTACCTTTATAAAAGGATAAAAGTTGTTCATACTTATTATTATTATATTTAAATTGATGATATATTAAAATCGAATCTTTGATCAGTAGCCACTTTAAGATATAACCAGTATTTGTGTATATCCTGAATTGTTAATCAGTAGCCTTTGTGAGTTTCTAATGAGCAATTTAAGCTGAATGATATAACGAATGTTTACAAACCTCTCTACAAACGCCTTCATTTACGTGCTCATCAGGTAGAAAAAGACATCAATCCTGATAAATTAGCTTTATTTGGCTGGTCTATTAGAAAAACTGTTTTGATTCGCGGACACTTATCTATGAAACTTAATGCATCCAGTCAATTTTCATCAACTTACAAGGCTTCTTATTAAAATATCGCGAGGAAAAAACTCTTTTGTAATAAATAACAAAATCTTTAAAATGTAGTTTGGTTAGCAATTACAAAATTATAAACAAAATGGACGTTCCTGGTGGCTAAAACCGCCCTTTGTTCATTCTTTTTAAGTATTAAAATATCAAATGTGTCAAAAAATTACTTTGGAAATATACATTCAGCAAATTTTGGAATTTTGGCTCCTTAATAATATCACAATTGATGAAACGTAATAAAAGGATATAAATTGTTCATACTTAAGATTATAATATTAAAATTGATAATATATTAAAATCGAATCTATGATCAGTAGCCACTTTAAGATATAACCAGTATTTGTGTACATCCTGAATTGTTAATCAGTAGCCTTTTTGAGTTTCTAATAACCAATTTAAGCTGAATGATATAACGAATGTTTACCAAGTTCTCTACAAACTCCTTCATTTGCGTGCTCATCAGGCAGAAAAAGACATCAATCCTGATAAATTAGCTTTATTTGGCTGGTCTATTAGAGAAACTGTTATGATTCGTGGACACTTATCAATAAAACGCAGTGCATCCAGTCAATTTTCATCAACTTACCAGGCTTCTCATTATTATGGTAAGCTAAGACTTTTGTTATATATATCAAAATCTTAAAAAGGAGTTTAGTTTTGATATTTCATAGCAATAACAAGATTATAAAAGCAATACTGACATTTCTGGTGGCTAAAACCACCTTTTGTTAACTATGTTTAGAATTAAGAAAATATCCAATTTGTCAAAAAATGACTTTGAAAATATATACATGTATAATTTTTTTTTATTTCGCTCTTTATAATTAAACAATTAATGAAACGTAATAAAAGGATTAAAGTTGTTCATACTTAACATCATAATATTAAAATTGATGATATATTAAAATCAAATCTTTGATCAGTAGCCACTTTCAGATAGAAACAGTATTTGCGTACATCCTGGAGTGTTAATCAGTAGTCTCTGTGAGTAAGTTTATAATGGCCAATATAAGCTGAATGATATAACAATTGTTTACAAACCTCTCTTCAAACTCCTTCATTTACTTGCTCATCAGGCAGAAAAAGACATCAATCCTGATAAATTAGCTGTATTTGACTGGTATATTAGACAAACTGTTATGTTCGTGGACACATCAATGAAACATAATGCATTTAGTCAAGTTTCATCAACTTACCAGGCTTCTCATCAAATTATCGTGAAGGTAAGACTGTTGTAATATATTAGGGAATCTTTAAAAGGAGTTTGACTTCGAGATTACATAGCTACTCCAAGACATAACAAGCAATATTGTCGTTCCTTGTGGATAAAAACGCCTTTGGGTATTTATTTCTAAGAAATTAAAAACGTAATTTTTATCAAACTATGAAAAAGGCTTTGAAAATGTATATACATCTTAGTTTCAAGTTTCAATAAAATGTGGAAATTTGGCTCCTTAAAATATTAACATTGATAAAACATTTAAAAGGATAAAAAGTGTTCATACTTTATAAATACAATCCAACGTACCTTAAAAGCCACTGCTATGTAAGAGTCACCTGCTTATAAAGGCTAGTATAATTGTATCCCAATTGTTCTTTATTCATATTATTTAAATCTGTATATAATGGCCACCTGCCAATAAGGCCACTTTTATTAGTTCCCTTGGGTGGCCTTTCTAGACAGGTTTGACTGTATATTGTAATGACGATATATAACATATAATACAGTTAAAGATATTAAATGAAATACATTATACCAGTGTTAGCTTTACAACTAGACGGCCGTTTCAGAAACATAATAAACAAAATGCTCTGTGAAAATAGAATTTTTATAATTTAGAAAAAAAGGAAATAAGAGTTTATCGTGTAAAACCAAAGTGAGCAAGGGGATAATTTTTTGTAATTTACAACTTAAAAATTACTGTTATAATATTAGCAGAACAATACCTATCACAATATATATATTTCATATTTTTTACACTATTTCCATCTTTGCACTTCAATCACAATCTGATTTACATGTGTCATTATACAACTGCTTTAATAAGCATTGGTGACTACCTTGATTATGACACATGAATGTTGAATGGTATTACTGAAGTTTACGAATTACTCAATGTCATTTGAATTTGTTTATTTGAAATTATTCAATGAACTGTTGTCATAAATGCATAAAAAATGAATTTTTCACATTTCTTCATTCATGTGAGGGCAACTTCAACCAATAACAAGTTTTAAACGCAAACTACATAGTTATAATATTCATGCTGACAATATAGCAGACCATGGGTCAATATGATACGTGATTATTTTTATGAATATCACGTCAGCATTTGTTTTAATGATTACTTCAAACATGATCAAAACAAACATACCAATCCATATCTCAATCACAATCCTAAATCGAACAAAAAACTTTGGAACTGGTAAATAAATCATGATATAAGGTTAACTTTATTTCGTGTTTTGTCATTACGTCATCAATGTTGATTTTGTTATTTTACCGTATTATCTCCTATTAATAAAACATTTTACAGTCTAGTGATGTGTCATAAATTACTCCATTTTTCTTTTGTCAACATTCAGTTTGATATATATCACTATCTCTTGTTTGTGGTGTATTTGTTTAACTATTGATTCGATATGTAAGATCTTGTTCCAACTACGCAGCTTTATACAACGAAAAAAGCTGCTTACAAATAAATTGTTGATACAACTATATCTAGTCTGATCAGGTCCTTCAAACAGTTTGTGGCATTTGTTACAATATTGTTGATAAATATGATGTCTTAGTTTTCTGGATTATCCTGTATATATTTGACGTCCTATACACCCATCTTCCTTTTACTCTCAATTTTGATTCCTTAGAGGCTGATGTAGCTACCAAAGCATGACGTGCTTACACTTCCGGAGCACCTTGCCTCATTTCACTGTGGAACTTCATTTCTTTTGACATAGCTTTTCAGTTTCAACGTTTTAACTTTGCTTTTGGCGTTGTAATTTGGACATAAAAATCATGTATAAATCATCCAAATAAACCTAACTCCTGATCATAGATATGTTGTATAGACCATATTGCTGATTATTGTTTTTGTATGTCCATTTACCCGTTTTTTATATAAAATACCGTTTCATGCAGAATACTGTTCGGATGAATTGTATGAAAAATTACTTTAAAAAAACCAAATATGCATGTCAAAACACCATTAACAATCTCAAGAAAAAAAACTTTGAAACGTTCAAATTTATTAGCACACGTTAACTTCCACCTGTAATGGTAATTTAATTTGATGCATCAAGCCCATACAAGGGTTATAAACATATTTCTGCTTTTGTGTCATAATAAATATTTGCACTAAGTATTTAGATTCTTCTATTGGTCGTTGTTATATTCCGTCAACAACCTGATAGACAATATTCTTCGTAGCATCCTACGCCAATTTTGACCACTTACATTTTTTTGTAAACGTCAACAACTGTGGCATCAATACAAATCAAACACTCTAATATTGATTACACGTATTCCTTGTTTCATATAGAAGTGTTATAAAAAGCAATAACACGATTCAGATGAAGGTTGATATCTATATATTCACAGGAATAGTACAAATGTATTCAAAATCAGAAATAGCTTATTGTCGAATAGAAAATCAAAGCATGCTTGGTAACCAATGTGGCTTCAAGAAATCAGCATGAGCATTGACTTCTTAATATGACGGATATCTTAGTTAAGTGGATAATAACGTCTGTTCCAGAAAAAAGACGTGGTATTAAAAACTGCTTGACAAGCTACAGAAAACCTTAAACCAAAAAATATAATAATATAAAGTTACAAAGTTTTACTAATAAGGTGATACAAACAATGATTTTAAAAATTGTATTTATTTTGATTTTTGTGGCGGGTGTATCTAGCTAAACAGGAGGTACTTATCTTTTTGGAGCACCAGGCCTTACTATTGGGAGTTCACGAACAAAATTTGTCAGTTGAAAAAAATTTAAACTTTACTTTTGGATAAGATCTTGAAATGGATCAGTGTGTTTGTTTTTGATTTATAAGTATTTATTTATCGTTTTTTTTTATAAAACTTTGCACAATCTGAAAAGATAATTTACTTTACTTATTCCTGTATTTAACTTTATGATGCTTAATTTTTTTCTATAAATTCCATTTACAATTGTAGACAAAGACACAGAAAGAAATTAATTCACCACACGTTCACGTCTTATATAATTTCGTCCTAATAAAGTATTTTTCTGTCTAAAACATAACACAGTGATCTATCATTTTATATTTAAAATCGTCAAAGATTAATAAAATCCCTAAAGATAGAAGTATTGTTTGGAGCAAATTGCTTATTATTTGATTTTCTGCTTTTCGTTTACCACTTCCTGGTAAACTGTCATGAGATACAGAACACTGTTGGGACAGATTATTTGAAAAATCGCTTTTAGGAAAAATAAACATACAAATCTAGCATATCGAAATCACAATCGCAAAGCAACGTAGATTTTGTAACGTTAAAATTAAATAATTTCCACCAGTATCCCAGGGAATTATTATTTAATCATAATGAAATGCATAATCTCGTACAAGGGTTATATAAATATTTCTGTTTCACGATTCATAATTAATATTTGCAGTTATTTTGTTGTCTGGCCGTTGCATTATTTACCGATAAATGTATATTTTCGGCCGATTTCGAGCACATTTATTTATTTATTGTTTTCGTAATTGGCAACAACTTTGCATCATTAGATGCAATTTTGATTGTGCTTACTCGTTTTTCATATAGTATTGTTTTAAATAGCAATAGCATGATGTTGATACAGGTCAAATATATATATTTTGGAAAACTAAAGAAGTCGATCCAATTATCTAAAATCAGAAATATTTGTTGTCTATTTAAAAAATCAATGCATGCTAGGTAACCAACGTAATTTCAGGAACCCAAGGATGAGAATTGTCCTAAATGTGAGGGACATCTTAATCCAAATGATGAAAATGTTTGATAAAGAAAAAAGCTAAGTATTTAAACAGTAATGACTTATTCAACTACTTGCCAACCTAACAGTAGCCTTAAGCCAGCTAACATAATGATATAAATTTTTAAAATTTTAAAAACATTGGTTGCAAACAATGAATAGAATAAATATATTTACTGTAGGTTTTAAAAACTACTCTTAATCTATCAAAATATTGACTTAGGTGGGGGCTGGGTGGGGTTGGGAAAACATTTTTTTCTTTCGTCGTTTTTTTCTAATTTCAACATCTTAAAACATTTAGATTTCGACAATTTTTGAATGAGTACTACTGAATGAGGAATTTTATGCCGAAACGGTTATCCAGTGCTGCAAAATTAAACGTGTTTCGTATAAAACATGTGTTTAATAAAGATTCACAAACTCTTGATAGATATATTTCTTGATTTCTTCCTGTATTTAATTTTAAGCTATTTTCATTTTGCATGAAATTTATCTGTTGATTATAGTTCTAAAAACACAAGTTTTTCTTCCATCAAAATATCAATACCATTCCTACTCTTTCTGGACAATTACATAGTTTACCAGTTTTAATTTTACAGCACTAGACGGCCGTTTCGGAATATAATTCCTCATCAGTAGTGCTTGGACCACAATTATGAAACCAAAATTATTTTGAAGATGTGGAAAAGCTACCCAAAGGACCAAAATATATTTTACCAAATTAAGCTAAGGAAATACTTTGCAAATAACAAGTTGTACTGATGCACAAATGATAATTGCTATTAATATATAAATATTATTGTTGGTATAAACGATAAAAACTTTACTATTTATTAAGCCTGTCAGGTTTCATAAATCAAGAATCACATTACCTCTGGATATTCACGATTCAACAGTCGATCTCGACACATATAGAAGACTCTAAATAATTAAGAGATATTAGGCTATACCAGTCGTAAAATATACAAGACACACTGCAACTACTTACGCTAATTAAATGTCACGGCCATCTTATACCAGCTATTGTCTGGACATAATACAGAATTTATTTATTGGTACAGTTAAGTATAACAACTCAGAAATATTGCTTCAATTACATCAAACATTTACCAGTAAATCTACTCTCGACACACTTTTGAATGATTTATAAGTTTTCATCCCAGTTTAACAATTTTTGCTTAACTGGCAAATATAAAATCTGAATAATTTATTAGTTTTCAAGATACTCATAGGTAGTTTCGAAAATCATTCTACACTTTGTACATATATATTTCAATTCTGTATAAACTTTATTTTAGTTGAATAAATATGTGCTAAATGTTGCCAGATTTAAGCTAGCTCCAATAATTTTACTTAAAGAACGATAGTAAACCTGGAACCTGTTGACTGTTACAACTTGCAATTCTGGTACCAATACGTTTTAGTAATTTTCAATTTTTTGAAAGATTAAGAAAAAATCATAAAGTAATTAATGAAATTTACTGACGCCAACACGGTATTGGAAGATAAAGGCATCGAATTATGTAACGAGCTATTGATGAAATTCTTTAAAGGAATTAAAAAAAAACTATTATAAAAATTCGATCCAACCACGGATCTAATCAAGTGTTTCAAGATCAATCACAAAGTGCTGAATAGTTTCTGTTCACACATTTTATTCGTGTTAAAATACATGTAATTTTCTAGTTGATTGACAAACAAAAAAGGCAATTAATTCTGACTTCCAAGCGCAGGTAATTGGAGGGATTTTGCGTCTTGAAGCATATGTACATGAAAGACACAATTAACTGCATGTTTTACAGTTTGGCTAAAAACTGAAGAAAAAAATGAATCATATATTCTCTGAAATCGATTTTAGATAGAATTAGAATCAATACGTTTACATGTAATCACATGTATCATCAAATTTTAATGGTACTGGTTATTTTATTGTGTTTGCATATGAAAGAGGGAGTAAATACTTCAATAATATGTTTAATATCTTTGTGTATTAAGATTGCTATGGATATTTGACGTCTCTCAGGTTCATGTTCCTACCTTAAACTTAACCTTAGTTCTCTCCTTACTAGTAGGCGCATGAGGCCGTAATGTTATCCTTCCATTTTTGCCTGAACTTTGCTTTTGTGTTTTCTGTGTTCCAGCTGGTCCATCCTGCGGTATTTCTTTCTTTTTCGGTCGTTCCTCTCCTTTACCTTAGGTCTTTCCCTTTTCCTGTTCTTTTTTTCTTTTTGCAGTCATTTGTTCCTTCCTTCTTCAGCATGTGTCCCAGGCAGGTCCATTTTCATCTTCTGATATCACAGCTTATGTTGTTCAGTCTAGCTGCTTCCAATATTTTTCCACTTGTGATTTTCTGTTGCCATCTTATTTTTTTATCTGTTTGAGGCATTTTGTTTGAAAGATGTCTATAAGGTGTTCATCTTTCTTTGCTATTTTCCACGCTTCACTTCCATAAAGCAGTACTGGTGCTACTAAGGTCTTAAATAGGTGTATTTGTCTATTTCTTCCAATATTTATGGTGTTCAAAATCCTTCTTAGTCTATGAAATGGTCTCCTTGTTTTTTTCAACTTGTTCTTTATATCTTTATCTCCTTCTCCTTCTCGATCTAATAAAGCATCTAGGTATATAAACAATTTCCATCTTTTACTGTCTCATTGTTGATTGTGATATGTTCTTCATTCCTGGTGAACTCTGTTCTCAGCGTTTTTATATTTCTTAGGATTTCACTTGAGCCCTATCCTTGACGTCTCTTTAGACATTTTCCTGGTCTTGTTATTCAGGTCTTGAAAATTTGGATGATAAGAGTGCTATATCCAGATCTTCCAATGTTGTTGTTTAGTCCTATCGTATTCCTCTTCTCAATCCATTTGTTGTTTTCTTCATTATCCAATCTATCACTTGTAGAAATATAAACCCTGATATTACGCATCCCTGTTGTACACCAGTTTTGATAGCGAACTATTCTGATGTTTCATTTTCTTCAATGACAGCACATTCAAATCCCTCTTATAGCATTTGTGATTATCATTCGGATCCCATAGCTTTTTATTATTGTCCAAAGGCTCTCCCTGTGCACTGACTCAAATTCCTTTTCAAAGTGCACAAAGTGTGCATCTATTCGAGCTGAAAATTCATTTGCTTGTTCCAGAATGTTTCTCATGATAAATATTTGGACTGTTGTTCCTCTCCATGGTCTAAATCATGTTCCTTCTTGAGTCTCTGTTTCCATGTCTTTGACCATGTTTCTGTCTCCCATATCCTATAATATATCTCTAGCAATCTGTTGTTGTTTTCATATCTGACTTAAATAGTTCTGGTCCTACTTAATCTATACCTACTTTTTTACCACTTCTTGTTCTTTTCAGTGTTGATCTTACTTCATCCAAGCTCCATCTACCTGTATCTATCTCTTCCAATTCATCTGTGTGTTCTTTGTCATCCTCCATAATAATTGAATCAATTGGGTCCCCTCTATCCAGTATTTCGTTAAAGTGCTGTTTCCATCATTCCATTCTATCCTTCTTTTCTGTTCTAAACACGCCTTGTTTGTCCTTAACCTCAACAGTCTGTCTCCCCTATGTTTTGTTTTCGATATTATAAAATCAACAGATCAACACAAAGGGAAACATATTGGCAAATTATTCTCGCTCACACTCATGACACAACAGTATTCATAACTGATAGGTTATCGAAGCATTGTCGCTAGACCTGAACTGATTGTCGTGCCAGTCATCCTTCACAATCCAGTCACTAAATCATCTGCATTTTACGACGTTCTGAACGACATTGGTTACAAAAAACTGTATAAATTTCATTGACCATGTTTTTATATGTAAGTTTATACAGTGAAACCTCCCTAAGCCGGATACTCTCTAAACCGGACAACTCTCTATTCCGGAGAAAATATTTGGTCCCAAATTTATCCTTCTTTATTTCAACTAACAAGAACCTCTCTAAACCGGACACTCTCTATTTCTAATTCTATATTAAGTTGCTTATATCCTTAAAATTGAACCTTTCTAAACCGGACAACATTTGTATTTAATTTTTTAATTACTTTTTTCCTTTTTTAAATATATTAGTTTTAAACAGGTTTATAAACATATTCAATTTTAGACACTTAAAAATCATAAGTTTTTTTTAACTCTTATTTAAAAATTGGTATTTAATTTAATTACTCATATATTATCTTTTAAATATTTTTCATCTATATATTTTTTTTTTATTCTTTCTTTTGTGATTTTTCTTTATAATCTAAATTTGTTTATTAACTAATTTATCAATTAATACAACTGAAGATAAACACTTCTGTATAACCTCGTCTTATTATCTATGGTTGCTATAGTTGTTTTGTTAATTATTAACCAGTAATACCTTATGGATCAAAGGGACTGGAAAGGTGTCAACACTATTGTTTTCCTGTCAGAGATTAATAAAGGTAGTGTCGTTTACCTTGAGTACCCTAAGTAGAATCCTATTAAGAAAGCGAGGTAAATTAAGGTGATTTGAAACTAAACAGTGTTTACATATAGCATATTATATTATAAGATCTTTACGTAACATTAACAAGTACAGTGTTGTTGATTTTGGCTTTTCTGGCATGTATTATATCTTTCTAGATTTATTTAGTTAAAGGAAGTTAAATCAGTTAAAATGTCAAAACCTCTCTAAACCGGACACCTCCTTAAACCGGACATAATATATGGTCAGGAGCTTGCTCGGTTTAGAGAGGTTTTACTGTATATTTGAATAAGCTTTATGTATTTATTTGGTCAAATTTATTTTGTGGTATTTTTTAAATATTATATCAACTTCTTGAATAAGTTCAGTTTCACAATTTTAAGTCCAAGTACTATTAAAGAGGAATACTATTCTGAAACGGTCGTATAGTGCTGAAAAATGAACACTGGTATAATATGCAATTATGTTTACTGACACTATTGATACCAAAGCATCAATATTGCTTTGATAAGGTGAATAATATCAAAGTTGAGAGATAAGACGGATACTTACAAATCTGTCAAAACAATCCTTCATGAACCTACTCATCATGCTCATATATCGCAACATTGACCTTTGCTTTAATTTGCTTTTCTATTTGGAAACAGAAATACTCTGTTGGAACTCATAGCTCTAAAATCCATTTTCATCAGCTTACAAGGTTTCAGATCAGAAGTGTCTACAGATAATAAAATACTATTAGATGGGATATTAGATATTTGCAAATTAATTTTGTTAAGAAAAACAGATACGTCAAAAGTTAAGACGCATTATCAACATGGTTATGATATTCGATTAATGTGTGCGCATGTTTTAGTATAACCGAATGGATAGCTGACTTGTATCATATCTAAGCTATGTCCTAAATACATTTTGGGAATATTGCAAGCCTAGGCTTATCAAGGCCCTCAAAACAATTTATGGCCGTCATCATAGTATTGTTGATAAATTTGATGTCTCTGTATCCAGGATTGCCCTGGATATATCTGCTGCCTCATAGTTCCATGTTTCTTTCACACAAGTTTGATCACACACGTGGCGGTTGTAGCTAGCTAAACAGGAGGTGCTTACCCTTCCGGAGCACCCGGCCTCACTTCCCTGGTGGAAGTTCACGTGTTTAACCTAACTTGTCAGTTCCAAAGTTTTTACTTTGCTTCTGGATTGTGATTCGGACATGGATTAGTATGTTTGTTTTTAAGCTTCTTCCTAGTTAGAGTTAAGAATGCAGATGTATTCGGAGCTATGTATATGATAATTTGAGAGTTTGGCTGATAGTATTTCAATTGATTTCCAAAATTTTGGGCAATTCACAAAGAGTTGTAGTTTAACTATTGATACAATACCATGTGGCAGAACAGAGCACAAGTTAAAAAAAAGATACACAAATGCTCTACAGGGCAGTTTCTTATGAGTAAATGACATTTCATAGAGATAATGTTCCGCCAACCTTGCTACAAAACATTCCCTATTCACACAAACAATGCCGAGAAGACTTCATTTAACCCATTGTACATAAGATTGAGTGCTTTTTGCACTGCGATAATGAACTCTAGCTCAATGGGACTAGCTACAAGTACATATAAGGGTTTACGCCAATGAAACTTGTTTTTGACCACCCATAGAATAACTTTTTATATTCAGAATTTGCTTACCCTTCAATAGTTCCCGCGCTGATAAACGATCACGTGTTTAAATAAATGTAGATGGTTTGTTTAAATATTATATGTTTGATCTTCATGGTGTATCAAATAATGAATTCCCAAAATTTCAGAAATTTGATACATATAATGTACATATTGTCAAGATGATGAGAAGAAATCAGACCAACATGTACGTATTTAGTATAACTAATAAATTTTAAGATCAGCATTTTCTCAGAACAATACAGAAGGAATTCTATATTATTCGATACTACATTTCTGGAAATTCATTCAATATTCCATACTGTTTCGTACTGTTTTCGTTTTTTATGAATAAGCCGTAACAATTCAGTGCCAAACATATCATTATTACAAAGTGTTTTAATCTGTAGAGACCTGAAAGTATATATTTAAATGGTCTTTTACTTATTGTGAGCATTATATGCAGAGTAAACAAACAAGCCCAGATGGTTTTTAATGTAACTATGTAACTATGTGTCACTATGGATTTAAATCAGCATTGGTCTGTCATTTTTTTCACGTTTTTACTACTTCTTTGTCTATGCGATTTAAGATTTTAAAATCATAAGGAATGATTCAACACATATACTGCAGAGAGCTGTGTTACCATCATAGTACAAGCGGTCATTATGTTTTAAAAACATTCAACTCAAAGTTTATGGTATTTAGTGCTTGTTCAACATAAACAATGGTAAAAGACATGATTGTAACACGTGTAGAGAAGAACCTTCATATCAGGACCAATCCTATACAGAAGAACCTGTTTATCAGGACCAATCATGTACAGAAGAACCTACCTGTATACCACGACCAATCATGTACAGAAGAACCTGTTTATCAGGACCAATCATTGTATAGAAGAACCTGTTTTTCAGGACCAATCATGTACAGAAGAACCTACCTGTATATCAGGACCAATCATGTACAGAAGAACCTGTATATCAGGACCAATCATGTACAGAAGAACCTGTATATCAGGACCAATCATGTACAGAAGAACCTGTATATCAGGACCAATCATGTACAGAAGAACATGTATATCAGGACCAATCATGTACAGCAGAACCTGAATATCAGGACCAATGATTGTATAGAAGAACCTGTATACCAGGATCAATCATGTATAGAAGAACCTGTATATCAGGACCAATCATGTACAGAAGAACCTGTATATCACGACCAATCATGTTCAGAAGAACCTGTTTATCAGGACCAATCATGTACAGAAGAACCTGTATATCAGGACCAATCATGTATAGAAGGACCTGTTTATCAGGATCAATCATGTTCAGAAGAACCTGTTTATCAGGACCAATCGTGTACAGAAGAACCTGAATATCAGGACCAATGATTGTATAGAAGAACCTGTATACCAGGATCAATCATGTATAGAAGAAACTGTATATCAGGACCAATCATGTACAGAAGAACCTGTATATCACGACCAATCATGTTCAGAAGAACCTGTTTATCAGGACCAATCATGTACAGAAGAACCTGTATATCAGGACCAATCATGTATAGAAGGACCTGTTTATCAGGATCAATCATGTTCAGAAGAACCTGTTTATCAGGACCAATCGTGTACAGAAGAACCTGTATATCAGGACCAATCATGTACAGAAGAACCTGTTTATCAGGACCAATCATGTACAGAAGAACCTGTATATCAGGACCAATCATGTACAGCAGAACCTGAATATCAGGACCAATCATTGTATAGAAGAACCTGTATACCAGGACCAATCATGTACAGCAGAACCTGAATATCAGGACCAATCATGTACAGAAGAATCTGTATATCAGGACCAATCATGTATAGAAGAACCTGTATATCAGGACCAATCATGTACAGAAGAACCTGTATATCAGGACCAATCATGTACAGAAGAACCTGTATATCAGGACCAATCATGTACAGAAGAACCTGTATATCAGGACCAATCATGTACAGCAGAACCTGAATATCAGGACCAATCATTGTATAGAAGAACCTGTATACCAGGACCAATCATGTATAGAAGAACCTGTATATCAGGATCAATGATGTACAGAATAACCTGTTTATCAGGACCAATCCTGTACAGAAGAACCTATATATCAGGACCAATCATGTACAGCAGAACCTGAATATCAGGACCAATCATTGTACAGAAGAACCTGTATATCAGGACCAATCATGTACAGAAGAACCTGTATATCAGGACCAATCATGTACAGCAGAACCTAAATATCAGGACCAATCATTGTATAGAAGAACCTGTATACCAGGACCAACCATGTATAGAAGAACCTGTATATCAGGATCAATGATGTACAGAATAACCTGTTTATCAGGACCAATCCTGTACAGAAGAACCTGTATATCAGGACCAATCATGTACAGCAGAACCTAAATATCAGGACCAATCATGTACAGAAGAACCTGTATACCAGGACCAATCATGCACAGAAGAACCTGTATATCAGGATCAATGATGTACAGAATAACCTGTTTATCAGGACCAATCATGTACAGAAGAACCTGTATATCAGGACCAATCATGTACAGCAGAACCTGAATATCAGGACCAATCATTGTACAGAAGAACCTGTATACCAGGACCAATCATGTACAGAAGAACCTGTATATCAGGACCAATCATGTACAGCAGAACCTGAATATCAGGACCAATCATTGTATAGAAGAACCTGTATACCAGGACCAATCATGTACAGCAGAACCTGAATATCAGGACCAATAATGTACAGAAGAATCAGTATATCAGGACCAATCATGTATAGAAGAACCTGTATATCAGGACCAATCATGTACAGAAGAACCTGTATATCAGGACCAATCATGTACAGAAGAACCTGTATATCAGGACCAATCATGTACAGAAGAACCTGTATATCAGGACCAATCATGTACAGAAGAACCTGTATATCAGGACCAATCATGTACAGCAGAACCTGAATATCAGGACCAATCATTGTATAGAAGAACCTGTATACCAGGACCAATCATGTATAGAAGAACCTGTATATCAGGACCAATCATGTACAGAAGAACCTGTATATCAGGACCAATCATGTATAGAAGAACCTGTATATCAGGACCAATCATTGTATAGAAGAACCTGTATACCAGGACCAATCATGTATAGAAGAATCTGTTTATCAGGACCAATAATGTTAACTAGGAAACTTAAATTGAAACATATCACTTCCTACAGGAAATAGAATTCTTGCAATGTCAAACATAGGAACATAAAAAACACAAGTGTTAAGTTAATGGACAGCTGATTTCATAACAGGGTGTTTGCTTAAACATGTTTATCTGTATTTTCTTCTTTCTTAATTTGTTTATTTCTTTGTGTTTTGCTAAATACATGTTTACTGCCAAACATTTTATCAAATCATGCGAATCCTTTGCAATTGTTTAAACTGTATAATAACATGGGCAAGATATAATTTGTTATAATACTTTTTATTATTATACCAGGGATATAGCAAGCCTAGGCTTATCAAGACTCTCAAAATGTTTTATGGCCGACATAACTGTATTGTTGATCGGGTTGATGTCTCTGTGTCGAAAATTGCCCTTAGTATATTTGACGCCCAACAGTTTCATGCTCCTTTCACACAATTTTGTTACACACGTGGCGGATGTTGTTATCTAAATTGGACGTGTTTACTCTTCCATGGTGGACGTTAACGTGTCTAACCTGACTTGTCAGTTCCAAAGTTTTTACTTTGATTCTGGATTGTGATTCCGACATAGATTAAATTAGTATGTTATTTTTTTATTATAGTTATTTGTATAAGTCCAAATTAATGTATTTCGTATATAGATAACTTTTATGTGTAATTTTATTATTGCGATAATCAACGGTAAACTCTGGGAATTAGATCTGTAAATTAGAAGCGTATAACCCCGTGACATTCAGGAGTTTACACTCAGCATTGACAACCAAAACAGATAAGATTTACGGCGTAGCCCACAATCGAAGCCGTCAAATATATAGATGGAATAAACGGATTTATACTGATTAATTGTCACTAGAACTTGTTACTATTTTTTTCTCGACAGAATATTGAAACCATTTATGGACTAGGTTAAGTCTTGCTTTTGCAATATAATTTTACATTTTATTTATATCAAACAATAACCACTCAGAATTCTCTCACCAAACTATGGAAACCTTAATATGGTTCAGCAACGTTCGATCTTTGCATTCTTGATGTTGATTTTACAAGTTTTGGGTGAAACTAGTGAGGGTGAAGTGATTATCCTCCCTCAGCACCCAGTCTCATTTCTCTAGTCGAAAATCACGTTTGTTATTTAATTTGCCAGTTTGATTTTGTGAATACCTGAATGACTTTGTTATATTTTTTTGGTAATGGTCTAATAATAAATTTTAATGTATCCACTGTTGTAATTTTTTTTATATCTATGGTCCCATAGATTTTTTAAGCATACCGGAACTACTTTTTTATTTCTCCGATGACGTCATTGACGTATTGTTTACATGACGTTTGCAAAAAAGAATGATAGTTATAGATGAATCGTAGTATATTTTGGTATCCTGTTCTTTATAGATTCTTATTGTTGTAAAATAGTCAATAGTCAATCCACCATAAATCTGCTTCGCGATTTATGTCATTTTCCCCAGTCTTCTTTAATAGTTGGACATATACATGTTGCAAAACAGGATGATAAGTACAGAGAAATCACAGTAAATTTTGATCTCCTGTTCTTTAAAGATTCTTATTGTTTTAAACTAGTCAATAGTCAATCGACCATCAATCTGCTTCGCGGTTTATGTGAATTCCCCCAGTATGTTTAACTAGTTCATACCTTGATGAATTACATGTATTAAACAAACGTAAATCCATAAATATTTTTTGTTGGTGAACTAAGCATCTGCGAGGACATAGTTTACCCCAGGGCCAATACATAGTACTGCAAAATAAACATTGTTCAACAAAATGATCTGCTCCTGATTTTTTATTAATTTTCTGAAAAACCTATTCAACGCACTACCGTTCAAACTATTGACTTAGTTGGAATTGGTCAAACTTTCTGGTCCAACTATTTTTCTTATTTCAACAACTAAAAAAACATTTCAACAATTTTGGTCTGAGCACTACTGATGTTGAAATTATTATTCAGCAACGGACGTCTAGTTTTGCAAAAATATAACAGGTTTGGTAATTGTATAGATTCCCAAGAAACGAAATGATTTTAGATCCCATGTGTAAATACGCAAGGTCAACGATAGTATCAATCTATTGATTTTGGACATTTGATGTCAAGGCAATATTATAAAAAATAAACAAACTAATCCATTACCGAATCTCAATCCAGAAGCAAAGTAAAAACTTTAGAACTGACAAGTTAGGTAAAAAACGTGAACTTCAACCACGAGAGTGAGGCCGGGTGCTCCGGAAGGGTAAGCATCTTCTACTTAGCTAGCTTCATCCGCCACGTGTAATCAAAATTGTGTGAAAGGAACACGGGACTATGAGACGTCAAATATATCCAGGACAATCCTAGACACAGAGACATCAAACTAATCATGAATTAACTAATAACTTATTATGAAACCTAATTAATGAAAGGGTTATGGCGGGTTTGATGTTTTACTGTCGTAATGATTTATTTTTTAAACCAGGTTTATGAACAACAAGCGCTTAGTTTTTATAATTTTGCTTTTCCTCAAAGTATTTCCTTACTTTCTATTGCCTTTTCTTGTATAATGTTTTAAATAGGCACCCTACCCACTAACCCATGCCAAATCAAACCCCAAAGCAAGGCAAAAACTTTACAACTTATTATTTAAAATATCTACGTCGACCTCCACAATGGAAATGATGACAGGTGCTTCGAAAGGGTAAGCACCACCTGTTTAGGTAGTTACAACCGCCACGTATGTAATCAAAATTAAGAATGAAAGTAGCATGAACTATCGGACAAATATGTCCAGGGTAATCCTGCACAAAGAAATATCATAACAAAGTGTCACAGAAACTTATTTTGAAAGCAACTCCTTTTAATCAATCAATCTCTTCTTAATTTGATTAAGATAAAGCCAATTTCAGTTAATGTAATTCACTCTCCCTTTTTTTTGTTACAGATATATAGATTAATACTCATAACGCGGGTCATAAAATCTGATTACAAGTGTATGGTTTTTGTGTATCTGCATCTTTTCAAATTAAACTGATTGGCACATTTGCTGAAAATCAATATATATCTTTTTTTTCATCTGATCAAAAACATGGTGGGCTGATACAAATTAACTTGGTACAAGTGTTATGTCTTGTTAATGTTGACTAATCATATTTTTTTTCTAATTGACGTAACAGTTAAGGCGAATTTAATGAAACTGATGCCTGCTCGGTAATATCAGTACGACAATGAATGAGTCGGATAAGAGTCTAGGAGAGTCGCAAGCATCTGTGTATATCTGTCATGTCAAAATACAATTTGTAGCTGCAGTTTTATAAATCTATATTGATTAATTTCCAACTACTTTTATCAACTTACATATTATTAATCACATTATTAATGTAGATTTGTGTATCCTTGGCAGTCCCTTTAAAACAGCCTAAATAAAGTATTTGGTACCTCAACCTGGAAAAACGAGGATATCGCCAAATAAAATTCAAAAGAGCAGAAAAGGTCTACTAATATATATAAAACATTGTACGACTGTTCCGTTTGTGTACTTTTCCCGCCACTTAAATGTTTCTTAACTTTATTCCATGTATTATATTTAATACTTTAAAACTGACAAAGGTTAAACACATAAACGTCCTTCAGAGAGATGAGACTGGATGTTCTGGAAAAGTAAGCGCCTCCTAGTTAGCCAGCTTAATCACCACGTTTGTACTCAAAATTAAAAATGAAAGAAACATGGAACGTGAAACCGAAGTTTTTCAACGGCTTAAAATACCCAAAAGCCAAAAATATATTTGAACAAACTTAGCTTATTAAATACTTTGTATGAGTGAGAATACCCAAGTTTTTTTTAAGAGTTTTACTACTTTAACCAGCAGCAAATTAAAACAATAGTTCAAATCTCACAATACCAAAGTTATATGTATTGTTTTTATTATTTCGTCGGGATGCTTAGTCCACAAGCAGAGATACATGGTTATGTTCCATTTCATAGTATTATAAATCACACAACTGGACAACTTTTCAGTATATTTTTGTATATTTTATGACCCAAATGTTTGTTTATCTTAACAAGACTTGTTTGACTGTTTCATGATTACACTGGAATTGTTTCGTATTCTGGGTTGCGTTAGTTGTTCCGGATACATGCTTTAGTTGCAAAAGTTGTTTTTCTATTACATCAAGTATCGTTATCATAAACTAGAGGGCAATAAATAAAAAAAAATGTTTTATTTTCAAAAATACATACGGGGAAAAATTCCAGCAAAAACTATTAAAGACAAAAAGGCATAATTTTCTCAAAATAATTTAAATAAAATGTATACTGTTTACCTTTTGATCATAGGTATCATGAAATACATCCACATACATAAATAAAATGTATCAACACATTTTAAGAAACTGTTACAGTATTGTATCTCACGAAATACAATACGATATAATATGACAGACGTATATCGACCTTAGCAGGAAGAGTTGAAATTACAAAGATTTGAAGTGCCTGTTTAGAAAATCATTTTCATGTTTTAAACATTCAAATTAGGTTGACAACATTTGTTTTAAAGTTAAGAAGACAAAATTTAATAAAGATGTAGATTTTGATTTCATCCGGGAAGCAAAACGTTTTAATACTTGCTTAAATGAATTCGACAAGTCAAATTATCAGAATACATTTTTTAAAACATCAATGATACTCAGAACTGGAATATAGATCCCTCTAAAACATCTTAAGATATAAAACAACTAAATCGTATGTCACGTTTTCAATTTAATTTTGATCGTGGAACTTGCCTTTCCAGAGAACCCAGTCTCAAATCCTAGTAGGAATTCACGCGTTGAAAATTAATTTGCACTTTTTCAACGTTTCCCACCGCTAAATTGAGATTCCAACATTGTAGTTAGTCGAGTAGCTTAATTTTACTTTTTTCTTTTATAAAAGTGGATTCTATTCCTAACTGATTTAAATATTTTAATCGATACTTAGGCATACACTGACGTTAAGCACAACTTCAAACACCGAAGTTAATAAACATGTCTTGTGATATAAAACCAAATAAATTTACGATTCATTAAATCATATTTCAGTCATTATTTTTAAAATTATGTAGTGTATGTTGTAGCTCTCTGTATTTGATGTATTCTTGTCATGATATTATTAGCCTTGTAGCATGAAATATTGATAAACATGTATGATTTTAGTGAATCTGACGTGTGTATTTTCCAATTACACTAATCGCTTAGAACTTTCACGCAATAAGCTGATATTTGATACTTCTTATCAGAAACCTAGTAAGAAGTTATATATTAAATTTATTTCTTAACAATTTCATACGCTGAGATATATCGGCAAAATATAACATATTTTCTAAAAGCCAATTAAATCAAATATAGCTAGTGTGTTTCCGGTGTTTTAATAAAAAAAAGTGAAGCAGTGCTGTGATAGCTTCGAAAATATCTATCATTGCAGCTTAATTTAAAAGATGATGAAGAATGTTCTACACGCAATGACTTACAGTGACTCACATCGAATAATTTTGCCTAGGTTTAAATCCTAAACTCGAGAAGATCCTTTTGTGATAAAAAATTAACTCGCTTGCCGAAAATCTGCGATTTGGTCTGGGTTTTAACTGGCAATATATTTGACGTCTCATAGTTCCATGTTCCTTTTACACAATTTTGATTACACACGTGGCGGGTGTAGCTAGCTAAACAGGAGGTGCTTACCCTTCCGAAGCATCCGGCCTCACTTCCCTGGTGGAAGTTCACGTGTCTAACCTAATTTGTCAGTTCCAAAGTTTTTACTTTGCTTCTGGATTGTGATTCGGAAATGGATAAGTATGTTTGTTTTGATTTTAACTGGTATCAAACAACTGACTTCCCCGATATAAGTATAAGAATCCATCAGTCGTATATTGATACATGCATTGTGGTTAATAAAACAAAACGAAATGCAGTTTTATAAGAATCATCTACGAATGATTATACTGACTAATGACATTTTTATCAAAAACCATTTATTACGATTATTCTTTCTTGAGTTTTCCCACCAAATCATTTTCGCTACCTGTTTACATGTGTGTAATGCGAAAGACGCGTTTCATAACCTTGTTGATTGTAATTGCGCGTTATTCAGCATGTGGGCGAATATCGATTAGACAGTAAAAAATAGAAATGGAAGCAAAGACAAGTTTTATTACATAACTCTTATAACATAACTCTTAAAATAGAACAAAATAATAAAATTCTGCGAAATAAGTTCCAATTATGTTGAAAAAAGATAAACGAATTTTTACATGGGAATATATTTTGCAAGTTTTAGTGTCTAAAATGTTTAAAAATGGATATTCTGCTGCCTTGACAGATATAACATGTATTGAATCATTTGAAAACTTTTCGCTTCTCAATTTAGATAAAAGCACTACTTATGAGGAATTGTTTTATGAAACGACCATTTAGTATTGTAAAATTAACACATGTATAACATGTAATATAATATTCTTTACCACCAGAAACTCGATTTTTGATCGCTCAAACCCTCTTCGATGGCTCGAATATACATACGAATTCCAAAGTTCGATTCATCTAAGTTTGACTTTATTTACAGATTATACTAATTTAAATTTTACAGCACAAGACGACCGTTTCGGAATACGATTTCTAATCAGTAGAGCTTGCATCAAAATTATGAAACCAAAATTGTTTTTTAATATTTGAAAAGATACCTAAATGACAAAAAATAATTTTTACCAAATCAAATTTCGTTAAGGAAATACTTTGCATGAGAGAGTATACCTTAGGTGTTAACTTAGAGATATTTGAACATTTAAACTTCCGTTAATATGTGAGCAATGAATTGTGACTAATCAGATTATTGGTGTTATTTTTACTAAACATTTGTTTTTATTTTGCAGCATTAGGCTGCCGTCGTTTCGTTATAAAATTGCTCATCAGTAGTGTACCTGTGTTAGAATACACGCTACTGAAGCATACTTTTTTCAATGACGTCATATTTTACAAATAATATAATCTGTATATCAATGTTTACAAAACCAATATACACGAGGTACCCCTAAAACTGTAGTGGTACAATTGTAATTGTAAGTTTTATTGTATTTTAGTGAATTAATGGCGTTTGCTTGAAAAAAAATATTGCGTGAAATTGCAATTATTCATTAGACACCTGTCTCGTGTTACACCTTATGAATAATAAATGACGTCCGTTTTGTAATTATTGTCATATCTTGAGTTATGACTGCTGATTTACCTACACTCTAAATTTGCGATAGATATTCGTAATTCCTGAAGTTAATCTTTTGGGTTTTAACACACAGAACGCTACACATCACAAAACGTAATCACCCCAATATAAGATTTAGTAACAATCTCATACTTTCGGAATACCCGGCTTAATTTTCCTGGAGGAATTTCAGGTGTTTCTCCTTATGTGTCAATTTCAAAGATTTTACTGAGCATTGGGACATGGTTTGGTTAATTTGTTTTTGGTTTATCACAAAAACTCCATTAGGTTTTGTCCATCTGATGATACCAAAATCGTGTCATGTCTACTGCCTTATGTAGGCGTATATGAGCAAATGAATTCTGAATTCGACCAATAAATTTACACAGCAATACATAGTTTGCAATCAAAGGTCATTCTTTATAGTTACAAGTAATCTTTACTGCTAATTTGATTAGTAGTTTTATTGTGATGAAATATTATAAGGTTTGTAACGTGTTTAACGGTTGTTTACAAACTTTTTGTGTAAGAATAGTGCAATAAGTTCAAAGTCCCCTTGAAAATTTTGTAAGTCAATAACTTTGTACTCTTTGTGAAGTCAAAGTCCCTAGAACATTTTGTAAGTCAATAACTTTGTACTCTTTGTGAAGTCAAGGAAAGAAAGGAGAGTCTCGCTTAAAGCAACCGATTTATTGAAAAATAAACCTGTATACAAGAAATTCACTCCGATTGTTAAAATTAGACATTGATCTGTTGTTGTCATGTTTTGATCAAAGATCGGGTATAAAAAGCAAAGCTGAATAATCAACACTGTTTATTACCTGCAGCCAAGAAAAACAATACGTAAAGTAACAATTAATAGAACCAAGGATCTTATAACAAGTTCCATGATGTATCAATACAATGTCCACTGATTCAATTCATTCTTTTTTGACAGACAGCCTCGTAGGCACAATAGTGCATTGCCCGCTTCCTAAGCGGGATGTCGTGAGTTCGAAAACCTGGCACGGTCATAAGATATTAAGACATCAAATACGTCTTCTCTTGAGCCTAAACATTAAGAGTATCGAGTTGTTCAGCTTTGTCATTATTATGTGAGTACGGAGTTGTAAGTTGAAGCGTACTGACTCGTTGAGCTAGCAATTCAAGTCCATTTAGTGCGCGACAGTACGACATAATACACTCCTACATCTCACAAACACATGAACCTATTCTGAATATTTATTCTTAGAGATTAATTTCCGAAACTAATTAACTTGATTTTGTCGCAGATATCCATGGAGACTTAAAAAGACATTAACACAAACCCACAACAACAAAATCAATCTTCATTGACAAAAAACACATGAAAAGTAAAGCTTATTAACTACAGTATACGAATGTCAGACAAACAATAAAAAAGTGTTAATCAGTATAAGAATGTTATCTACTCACATATGTACAAATTACAAAAATATAGTTACCATCTCCCAGGGTTACAGAAATTTTCTCTCTTTTCTACAATTGTATTTTAATTATTATGTCAATACTTCCAATTCAAAAAATAAAACAACAACAAGAACAACATTGATTGATTGGTATTTAACGTTATTGCGGATGAAAGGCCCCGAATAACAAAATATTGTTTGTTTTTTTTGAAGCTGCAAGTTAAAGAGTGGTCCGACTTATACATATATATAAAATACTAAAATCTGTTAAACATCCCCTAAGGTCACAAATACATTCTCCCTATTATACTATTCTAAAAAAATGTCCAAGCGTTTCCATTTTAAAAAAAAAAAAAAAAAAAAAAAAAAAAAAAAAAAAAAAAAAAAACAAGGGATGTAGGCCGGGTGATTTGGATTGGTAAGCACATCCTATTTCGCTAATTACTCCCGCCACGTTTTAAATCAGAATTGAGATAAAAGTAGCATGGAACTATGGGGCGTGAAAGATAATTCTGGATTCAGAAACATACTTAAAACTTCAATAGGAAAGTGAGGCCTGGTGTTTTCGAAGGGTAAGCACCTCAGGTTTAGCTATTTACATTCAAAATGTTTGAATTCAAAATTGAGAATGAAAGCAACATGGACCTATAAGACGTAAAAAAAATCCAGGATAGATTTGGATACAAAATCATCATTTTTTATTGTTAAAGCGTATATCCTGTAGTTCTTGCGTTCTGAAATGTCCTACGTCCTTGTTGCAAATGTCAAACATATGTTTTCTATTTAACATTGCTATATTTATTGCAGAAAACTATACGCCATCACTTATGCAACCGAGCTAGTTAAAAAAGAACAATAGGTTTTATTTATTTGACAAAAGTCTAGACGTTTGACATTAATTTTATTAATTGTAGCGTGTTGTCGATAAAATTACACAGGCATATTGAGTGTTATATCCCTCAAATTGGAGAAATTTATCAAGAAGGTGAATTGTTTTAATCGAAAATGTGCAATAAAATCAGATTTCTTTTCCATAACAGTCAACGCACAAGGGAAATTATAAACGGCTATGAGTATCATATAGAGTATACCTTTATGACTTATTAGAGGCGAAAATATTTTTATGTAAATGTCAGTATAATTAAAAGAGAAAACTCAAACAAATTATAATTTGAATTTTGTAATAAATTTTGAATTTTCTGCATATTCGTTCTCTGATGCCAGGTTTTTGGCCACAACGTCTCTTAATGGTAATTCAGAATTCTATCTGGAATACTACTTATTACTGAACAGCATCAACAACTCTTACAACCCTTATGGAGTAATTTCCGGCTTCAAAGTTTCCTATAAGTTAACATGAAAACGCACAACACAGAACATCGTTGTTATAACAATATCGCATTACTTGAAAATTCGAATTCTAACCTTTACTCTTTTTATGCTTTTATTTTCTGCTTTTTGAACAATCCTGAGTTGATTCTACAGATGTTAAGTATATGTTAAGAACCACTTGGTCCCTTGGCTAAATTATGTTCTATTTTACATAATACATAATATAATTTAGCCAAGGGAACGCTTTGCAAAAATGCACCTTAGTTTTTAAGGATAAAACTCTCTTACAATCATTGTGACATGTCTTAACAACCAACTTTAAATAGTTTCATTGCACCATACAGAACATCACGAGGTATTGAAATGATACCACATTATTTGAGAATTTGAATGCTGCCATATATTCTTATAATTTTTTTATCTTGTGTCTTTAACAATTCTTAGTTGGTTCCGCGGATGTCAAGTACATATTAGGGACTAAAATAAAACATAATTTAGCCAAGGGAACAATTTGCAAGACTGTACCTTTGTTTTAAGGATAAAAACAACTCTTTCAATCATTGTGAATTGACTTTAAAACCAACTTTAAATGTTCTTATAACATAAAATTGCACGTTGAATAATATTACGAGACAATATAAGGATAACCTATATTCGAGAATTTAAATTCTGTCATATGTTCTTTTTATGTATGTGCGTCTAGAGTAATTATACGTTGCTGCTGCAAACGCCAAATATATATATTATATAGTCTCAAAAAGGTTTCTATATTTTATTACAGACAGTTAAACTGTCAATAAAATTGACTAACTACTAATGCAACCAATTATAATTAAAGTATCAGTACATTTATATTCATCTGGTAACAGTCTAGACTTTTTGACATTCATTTTGTTAATTGCAGTGAATAGTCAATAAAACTTACAACCGAAATCAGTATTGAATTTCCTTAAATTAGAGAAATTTATAAAGAATGCAGCTATATCATTTATTTTTTATCACAGTTATGTAATAAAAGCAGACATCTTTTTTGTGTTTTTATGTTCTTGATAGCGGCCAACACACAAGGAAATGATGGATAGCTATGAGAATCAAATGAAATACTGTATATCTGTATTAAAAAAATGGTTTGAAATCCCAGTTTTTAAGAAAGGAAATAAAAACAAACCAAATGCAATAACGTCGTGAAAATTATAATTTGAATTTTGTAATAAATTTTAAATCTTAAGCATATCCGTTTTCCGAGGCTTCTATGTCCGGTCTTTGGCCACAAATTCTGTCACTGCTAGTTAAGAAATCTATTTGAAATACTACTTAATATTGAACAACAACAAGTGTGACCAATATTGTATATGTAGATATTCATAGTGATCACAAAAAACAAACATACTTATCTATGTCCAATCCAGAAGCAAAGTAAAAACTTTGGAACTGACAGGTTAGATTAGTCACGTGAATTTTCGCCTGGGAAGTGAGACTGCGGCCGGAAGGGTAAACACTTCATGTTTATCTAGCAACACTCGCAATGTGTGTAATCAAAATTGTGTGAAATGAACATGGACCTATGGGACGTCAAACTTATCAACAATACTGTGATGGCAGCCATAAAACTTTTTGAGGGCCTTAATAAGCCTAGGCTTGCAAATTCCCCGGGTCAAACATTTATTTGCAAGCAGTCTGCTTCGTTGTACAAGTCGTAGTGGGGACAAACTCTACCATAGAGTATTAATTGGGAAACAAATACATCATAAACAGGAGATGCAGTAACTGATGAGACTGAAAATCTAGATTCATATATCCCCATAAAATAAAACGCACAATATTGAGCATCACGGTGCAATATAAGGATTCCACATCATATGGTAATTTGAATTCTGTCATATATTATTTTTATGTTTTTATTTTGTGGGTCTTGAACAATCTTAAGTTCCTAATAAAGGTTTCTGTATTTATCGCAGAGACTTAAACTGTAAATAAAACTGTCTTACCACTAATGCATCCAATTAGACTTAACATCCATATGGTAAAAGTCTAGACTTTTTGACATTCACTTTGTTAATTTCAGTGAATGATCGATAAATTTTACAACTAAAATCAGTGTTGAATTTCCTTACATTAGAGTATTTTGTGAAGAACGCTGCTATATCATATATTTTTTATCCCAACATATAATAAAACCAGACTTTTTCTTATTCACGATTTGTAAAATTCTACACTTTTTGACAGTTGTTTGTTTGTTCATTTTAGCTTATGGTCTATAACATTTTACATTCTTTTTCTTGACTTTGAGTTTTCGAGCGGTCGACGAACTAGGAATATATATATACCAGTATCAATTTTACAGCACTAGACGATTGTTTAGGAAAACAATTCCTTAAAATAGTTCTTGGACCGAAATTATTAAACTAATTTATTTTCAAGAAGTTAAAATATACTCCCGAGGATCGAAGTACAGTCATAATTTATGTAAGGAAATACTTTGCAGAAGGGAGTATACATTAGATTGTTTGAATTTTCATAATTGCACTAGCAGCAGATTCAGACATTAGTATGTTTCTGCAATACAAAAGTTTTTCATACTTATTATGATCTTGTATCCGATGATGTTTAGTCCATCCGCAGATACTGACTCATTAGTTTAAATTACATATTAAACCGGTATTAATTTTACAGCACTTAACGACCGTTTCAGAATACAATTCACCATCAGTTGTGCTTAGATAAAAATTATGAAACTAGCGTTTTATTTATTTTAAACACGCGAACTTCAAACAGGAAAGTGATTAGGCCAGCAACAGCAAGCACTTCCTATTTAGGTAGCCATTCCTGTCATGTGTGATTTCAAAATCTGCAATACAAGAAGCATGTATATAGGGACGTCAGACAAAAGATAACTTTTGAAAAAGGGACATCACATTTTTAACAATATCGTGATGACGGCTATAAAAACATTTTGAGGGCCTCGATAAACTGAGGCTTGCAATATCCCGATTTAACAATTGTTAGCAGCTTATTTTGTTGTATTAAGTTCCCCACTAGTGGAAACCGGCATAACACTATTTGAGGACCTTGATAAGCCTAAAATTACAATATCCCCTATTCTACAATTTATTTGTTAGCAACTCGAATCATTCCCTGACAATTTACCATGAACACATACCAGCTGAACATATTACCTTATCACTTTATCCGAAATTTCAATCCGGTCCTGGTGTTATAATCTCAATATATTTAATTTCAAACAGTCAATGTAACATGTTTATCAATACCTTATTAATTTTAAATTAATTCAGAATGAAAATCTCGGAAATAAGGCAAATTTATATATGTAATAAAATCTATGTTTAAATGTCAATTTGCGATTAGATTAAGCAATTTCCGGAATGTAAATCAATACCTTATTAAAGCTCACAGCGATGTTTGTTAATTGTAAATGCGTTGTTAGAAATTAGAATCAGACTACAATCCCTTAAAAATATGAAAAACGACATAAGTGAGTTCTTAGGAACTCGTTTTTGCCAAATAGTCGGATTAGTTGGAACCTCCAAAACCAAATGATTTATTCCAATAAGGCATTATACTCAGTGTCTACGATGACTGATATCAGTCGTTAAGTTTCATTTCTTGTGGAAGAGAAGTGTATTTTGTCGGATTTCTATTGTCAGTTTTCACATTTCTCCAAGTTCACAACATAATTATTTGTAATTTGTCACATTGCAAAATTGAAAAATTCAATAAGTAGTGGGAGTTTCGTAAAGAAATGTGACAATTGTAAAAGTGACAACATTATTGTCAACTTTCTAAAATAGTAAGAATAATGTTAATTGAACATAAAAAAATACAATAGAGACTTTGCAATGACAAAAAAACTTTTTCCACAACAATGACGGCTGATATAGGCCATTGTAATTGCAAGTCTAAAACGTCGAAAATAAAAAAAAAGTTCCGTATGTTATGATCAGTGGCTCAATTTGCCAGTATTTTTATTACATATTTGTAGTGCCATTTGTTAAATTAGGACAGTTTATTGTAGCACATTGGAACATGTACTTGAAAATTGTATCTTAGATTCCATTTAATTAATTTCTCAATAAATTCGCACGCCTACGATTATCAAGGTCCATAAAAAGTTTCATGGCCACCATCACAATGTGGCGATAGGATAAGTGTTATGACCTTTCGTTTAAAAATATTTTGGATATAGTTCTTTCCATTCTAAAAAGCTATCAGTATTTCGGATTAGACGACATCCGAGATTCCATTACTTAAAGCAAGATATAGAGTTTGACATAGTAGAACTCTCAAGGGATTGCAGGATCTGATATCTAATACTATGTCTGCATATATATAGTTAATTAATCCATCAACAATGACTGACGAACTACTTTCAAATGACCTTTTAATCCACAAATAATTTGCACATACATCATTCTGCAAAAAAATTGTATAACAATGCATACATGCATACACTTAACCATATCAAATACACTTTGGCACATTATATGAATCATAGTGCTTGATACTATTAAATTCTAAATCATATAAATTACTCTATTTTTGATTATTGCATATACTAGACGTATTCGTATCTTGGAATATGCCTTTTGGATTTAAGAAACTGAAAAAATACTATATACATAATTGTTTATAGGAATTGTAGCGTAATGTTGTTTTATGTCCAGGTAAAGAGCATTTCACTTGCATTGAGGCTCTGGGTTCAGAAATGATGGCGGACAAACACTCTCACTTGTAGACTGGGTGAGTTTCGATTCCAGACGATGAGAGACATTATTTTATAATTAATCACTTTCGTCTTTATGATTGTCTAAACTAGTTACGCGTTATCTTTTGATCTCACATGATATACAACGGATTTCTGAAAAAATCCGATGTATATCCAATACGGTGTACGTAATCGATTTTTGTTGACGTTCTCACGTAAAATGATTATAACGTCAAAATTGAATAAGCGCAAGTGATTGTGTCTCATCCGAAATGCCTGTTATTTTTTATAGAATCGGACTCAAAATTCAGAGGTATCCTATTAATGCTGGAAATTATTCGTGTGATCTTTCTCAACCAGGGCGAAACAGGGAACTGGTAAAATGGCTGTCGCCTAGGTCAATATTTTTTTTTGGTCAATATCACACTATTATAAGTTATACAACCACTATTTAAAGTCCATAACTGTATACTATGATATAAAAGCTCGTGTTTTAATTTGAATACCAGTCGGTCACCGAAGCTTGTAATCAGTAGAGGCCATGACACGATAACTAATGTTAAGAAAAGTTTGCCAAAATAATGAAATATTTTGATCAAATCAATTTCACCGTACAATTCATTAGAATTGATTGGATAACCTTGGATTAAAGGGCTAAGACAGTAAGATAATAAAATGCATTTAATTAGGCCTCTGTTATTGCAATACAATCGTAGAAGAGAATATTCAGCTATATATGTAGATATTACCAGTAAAGTGGTGGGTAAAGATTAAGTGCCCTGATAGATGTCTGGACAAATGGGCAGATAGACTGACTAACCAATCGATGCTGTGAATAGTTTATTTATTAATTTATTTATTTATTTATTTCAGGACTTACAAATCAATGCTATAAATTATTTATTTATTTATTTATTTATTTATTTATTTATTTATTTCAGGACAGTGGATGATCGGTGAAGTATGTTGTCAGTTATATGCATTACTGAGTTTTACATTAGTATCTGGTGCATTGTGGCTTACAGCATTAGCGGCAGTAGAACGGTAAACTCGTGTTTTTTTTCAAAACAAGACTGAAATTAGACATAGAAGGAAACACAATCAAACAAAAGATAAAAATACATATGTTAACCACTAAAAATTGACATGTAATTTTTATATATTTTAAAAATATAATTCTTTGATATTCTGATAAAAAATTGCAAAATGCCAATCAATTCAGTATTACAAAAATTGGTTTTCATTTCTCACCCGTTGGTTTTGTCAGTGAATGGAACAGCGCTATTTATCCCTTCAAAGCATTTAATTCTGCCTCTTATGACGTCATTTCATTTTTACCCTAGAGCATATTGCTCCGTCTTTTTTGTGTCGCAATAAACAATCCAAACCTAAGAGATATGGCAAAAAGTTGACATGGCATGCTAAATGAGCGAAATGTAAACATTATTTTCGTCAATAAGTATATGCTAAAAAATGATTGTAAATATTAAACATATTGATATAGTGTATTATGACAAACGTACATTGCCGTCTTTTCACTCATTATATATATGACTACTGCGGTAGGTCAGTTGCTAGACTAATTCGTAAGTAGGATGATGTGGTTTCGAACCCCGATAGAGTCTGACCCCAAGAATTGAAAATGGGAAATGACTGTTTTTTTTTCGTCAAGCAATCAGTAATATGAAATGAAAGCCATCGTTCTTTTGGGTGGAAACTTAAAATAAACGAGGTAGGTTCTGTGTCACGGAAGACATGACACGATAAAGAATCCTGTCAGCGCAACACACAGGCAATTTTTCATCTTCTCGTATAGCTGGTGGTGTCTCTATAAAGGTGAAATATTACTGATTGGGACGTCAAACATCATTGTTTGATAAATTATGACAATGGCCATCTTATGATTCAAGTTGTTAAAACTTGCTTAACAAGTTGGTTCGCCAACATTTGTATGATTTAGGGAATATTTCTGAAATTCCAGTTCAAACGTTATTGCAAGCAACTGTTTATTCTTAAATAGAAACATTTAGAATTAAAAGGTATCGTATATCACATATTGTTTTCCTTACCTTAACCTTGATGCTCTCCTCGCCAGAAGAGGCATAAGGCCGTAACGCTCTCTTTTCATTTTTGCCTGTCCTTCGCTGCTGTTTCGACTGTGTTCCAGCTGGCCCATTTCCTGTTCAGTCGTTCTTCTCCATGTGGACTTATGTCTTTCCTTTTTTCTTTTTTTTAAAAACATGATGTTTTAATGTTTATTATATTTTAATTTTTCACAAACTAATTGGTTAAGCTTAGTGTGGATTGAACCTAAGTGGTATTACTAAATTAACAGTTTTTAATTATAGGTGGTACAAATTGGTTGCTCTTGAAGATTATATGTCTACATTTTCGGAGATAAACACCAAGATTTTGATCAAGGGAGTACTTATGATGGCCTTTGGACTTTGTACTGGACCGTTGTATGGCTGGGGAGAATATTCATATTTCAAAGGTACAACAGTGATAAACATACATACCTATTTCTAAATCAAAGTAAAAACTTTGAAAAATGGGGTGAATACGTTAAAAAGCAAAGAAGTGACATCGGCTGCCTCGGAAGGTTAAGCATATCCTGCTCAGCTAGTCACACCCCTCACATGTGTACTCAAAATTAGGAATCAAAGAAACATAGGGACGTCAATATATTCATAGTTCCATTTTCCTTTAACATACTTTTGATTACAGACGTGGCGGTTGTAGCTAGCTAATCAGGAGTGCTTACCCTTCCGGAGCACCAGGCCTCACTTCCCTGGTAGAATTTCACGTGTCTTACCTGACTTGTTAGTTTATTTTTTTTACTTTGCTTCTAGATTGTGATTCGAACATGGATTGATATGTTAGTTTTTTCTTCTACAAGCTTTGTTACTAGTATAAATCTTCCTTATTCATCTTCTTTACTATTCATTACATATTCTTTTGTCGGTACAAATGTTTCCGACAGAGTAGTTTTGGAAGCGTTCTGTTCAACATTTCAAAGAAAGTTTTCAGAACTGCGCTTTCACAAACTTGGCGGAGAATTCTTTTTTCAAGACTTTATAATAATGCTGTATTTTTCACATACAAAGCCGAATAAGCTCATTTTTCAAGGAAAGGCGCTTAAAGTTATTTGTTATGGAAAACACTAATGTGCATTTAAGATTTCAACAGTTGCCACTAGATGAATAAATCCTAATGGATAAGACGTTAGTCTACAAGCGTGAGTTGAAGTCCCTCTCAGACCACATGTAGGAAAGTGAATTTTCCTTGTCGTTGGCCTTTACTGGTTGACTCGATATCAGTATCATGCCACTGGGGGAGTGCGCGCAGATACAAGGCAGACCATAGAATACACTCGCACTCAACATGCATACACGAACTTGTGTACTTATAGATTAATCAATTGAGGTGAATAAAAATTTTCTCGTCGTGAATAGCTAAAACATTGCTGATGTTACTTTAAGCAACAATCAACCAATCAACAAAGCTAAATGAAATATCAACACAAGACCAACTCCTTCCTTTAAGGTCCTTTAAGGTATACTTAAAGATCCTTAAAGATGCCCTTAAAGATCCCTAATGGCTCCTTAAATCCCCCTTAAATCAATAATATCTTTAAGGATATTTAAGATCTCTTTAAGGCCTCTTTAAGGAATCTTTAAGGACCTTTAAGGCTTCCTTACAGATCCTTAATGGAACTGAAATTTTAATCTTTAATCTTTAATGCGGCTTTAGGGATCTTTAAGGATCATCCTTGAATACACGTGTATTTGAATGATATAATGGTGTTTTTTAGACAACCTGAATTGACTAAAGATGCACCATTATTTTATTTTTTTAATCTTTATTTTGGTATAAAATTTTAAATTATGTTTTTCAGCATTTTGGCATTTCTGTCACTGATATGAACTACATTATTGTTTGCACTAACAAGGAAAGACTTGTGTTGCCTGGCAACCATTCCGTTTTCTAAAAAATTAAAACATCTTAAAACGGAAAAGACTTAACGTAAACGTTTCTTAATTCAAACGCAGATGTATGTAGTAATTTAAGATGATGTGTATATGAAAATTAATTAATTTTTTTTCTCAACTTTCAGGGCTTATAGAGTTAAGTGGTCACGTGATATTACCAGATAGAAATGCCACGAACGAAATTGCTAATGAAGCCGAAATACCTCTTTTATGCCAACGTTTAAAAAATAATTCAGACACAATGATTATTGATAAACTAACAGACAGTGTAAAATTATATATGGAAAATTCGATGCATTTTCGAGTTAGATCGACAGTTCCTAATTGTGTTCTGGGTGAAATGACACTAGTGATGAGAGCTCTTCATTCCGAAGCCTTAAATGCCCTGGAGAAACTATATATAAATGGTGTTCTTGAAAATAATTTACAAAAAGCGGTAGCTCTCAACTTTAATGGTATTCTGAATGGAAGACAACCAATTAGATTTCGTGTTCTTGTGAATGAATCTGAGATGAGTGTGTACAAGACGATATATCTGTCATTTCAAGGTAATGTCATTATAATTTCGTATATTGTTTATTCCATTTTGTTGTTCTTAGTACAGTGCTGATAATTGTGTAATTTAAAGCAATGTAAAAGTCATATGGTCTCGATTTTCGAGTTGTCTAAGGTGCAGGCTAACAAATCCCTTTGGCGCAGAAATAAGTGTATCGATAACGTTTGAATAAGAAACAATACAATTATTCATTTATTTTTTGCAACCACGTTTAAAGTCTATAGGTTGTGCGGCCGAGCGTGTTAGTGTGTTGTCAACATAATTGTTAAGTTGGTTACTGGGTAAACGATTCAAAACCTGCTGAATCTAGTTTTTTGGTAGGTTTGAAATCCCATTCGAGACAGTTCCTTTTGTCAGAGTATTTGTGATTTTACTTTTATTAGATCAGTGGTTTTCGCATGGCACTCCACTTTCCTTAACCTTCCTAGCACTGACAGCCTCAATCTAAATGAAAGAATCTTGACTTGGGCTTAAAACACCATTAATCCTTTCATCGATTTAGGGATCAGTGTTTCCAAACGCCGAAAATCGAGTCCTCGCAGACCCATCCATTTTTTCAATTTTACCTATGAAGGCAAATGGTCCTCTACATAAACTCCGGTTTCAAAACAATTTAAAAATATTAAAAATTTAAACAAATCAATATTACACTAAAAGGAAAGTAAAACATCACCATCTGCCATATAGAAAAAGTAAAATCGGAGTTTAAAACAACTGGCCCCGGTTTTACAATCATTCTTTAGCTAAAAATATTCTTAACTTAATTTTCAAATCTTTTAAATTTGTTTAATTTTCAAGATATTTAGGAATTTAATGTGTCATTTTTAAGATCACTAGATTAAAACATTTGCATTTAGTTTTGAAAAACACATTTACCAGTAGGTCAAAAAGAAATTATGTTGGTGGGTGACACGCTAACTTTGTGAACTAGCACTTTAATGTTGCCTTGTGTATGCACTAGTACAAGACAGACCGGCCATAAACACACTAGCATACCCACCCCACGCATTCACTAACAGCTTCCTACTGTGCATAAATGCTATTTTGAACACGGAATTTTGTAAAGTACGTTTTAATAAAGAATTGCTTGGGAAAATTAGCAGTGCATATTTATTCATTATTTAGAGACCTAACGTATATTTTTGTCAATGTCGCATGTTTTGGTTAACGTCTGTATATAGAAAAAAAATCACATTTGTGACAGATTATATGTATTCCAGCTAACCATTTGTGTCCCAAATTAGAAAAAAATGTTGGGTAAAAATTTACCTTTCACTTGCGTGATTGAATCAAGAAAATTCACATCTGGTCGACCTACATTTATCCAAAAGATAATGAGCACCTAATAGGAGTATTTATACTTCACCATTTTGATATTCTTCAAAAAATGGCGAAATGTATGGTATGTACACAATCACATTGACTTATTTAAAAGAAAACGTATTTTCCCCCCTTAGATCTTTCTTTATCTGTGCTGAAATATAATTAAAATTTTAACAAAAAAGTAAGAATTAAAAGTTTAATCGCAACATATGTATGTTCAAAATAGCCTTTATGCACAGTAAATTACTTCTTCTTGAGAGAAATTCTAGTAAACATCATCTCGTCTGTAATACGATTTTGTTTAGATTAAGCCTTAGACTGGGATTAAATAAACGTTCTTCTCGTTGCTTATAACTGAAAGATTGCTGGCGCGTTCAACAATATATCACCAATACAATTTACACTAATGTGCACTTGTGGACATTAAAGTTATCATACACTTCACCTAACCGTCGAACATAAACATGTCGCATCATAATACATACAGGATATTCTAAAATTCTTATATTCTGATTGTGTGTTATTCACATATAGTGCGTCAAGTTTGACCTGGTCTTTTGATCTTTGAATAGAATATTCAAATATACATACCCATTGTGTAATTAGGGGGTGGGGGGTATATGAAGGTGATATATAAAGATAAATGATAGTAATACAAGGTACCGGGTGTTAATGGTAATGAAGCATGTTGTCTTATCTAAAATACACAGTATGTTAGCTCAATCTTATATTTAAATTAAAGGTCAAACGGCCAGGTCAAACTTGACAAACTATACCACTAGTCATAAAATAAATGGGAAGTTAGGTTGATTGTAAAGTCAAAATTGCTGGAATTCATCCTCGACTTTTTTAAAGGAAAGGGAAAAGATTTCTACCAAAACTTTATCATAAAGTGATTTAGAATTTACGAGAAATTGTGCCATTTGTGCTAAAATTAACACCTTTTCGGAAATTTTTCAAGCAGTGTTAGTAAGTTATAAATTGCCAAATGAATGATGAAAATAAAATTTGAAATCCTATATCTAGTTTCAAGGAACATTGGATTGGTAGTTTTTATTTCTGAGATATTGTATGTAGAATTCCGGGTTTACAATTAACCTTATAATCCATGCAAAAGTTTTTGGTCCCCGTTTCAAACTCATTTCTTAACTTGAATTCCCCTTTACTCAAATCTGGCAAATTCGAAACCTGAGTAATTCTGTTTGTTTTCAAGATATTCAAGATCTTCATGAATCCAATGTATCATATATTTTCAACATCTTGGAAAAACATTTGGTTTCACAATTTTAGCCCAAGCATTACTGATGAAGAATTGCATTCCAAAACGGTAGTTTAGTGCTTAAAATTGAAACTGTTATAATATGTTATTTGAAGACAACTACGAAATTAATTACTAGTATTCTATGTTTTTATTTTGTTGAAAATTTTGTCCAAAATTTAAAAGATGGTTTATTTACTTAACACAAAATATTTCAACAAAATAAAAAAAAAATAAAATAGATCTACTAGTAATTAATCTCGTAGTTGTCTTCAAATACGATATTATAACAGTTTCAATTTTAAGCACTTCACGGATGTTTTGGAATTCAATTTCTCATCAGTAGTGCTTGGGCCAAAATTGTAAAATTAAAAATTGTTCATGTGTTGAAAAGATATGACACCTAAGATTCATGAATATCATGAAAACAAACAAAATTTAAAACCACTGCGGTAGCTCAGTTGGTAGAGTGCTCGCTCTGTAAGTGGTAGGTCGTGGGTTCGAACCCTGGCCGGGTCTGACCCAAGACTTGAAAGTGGGTAGTGACTTCTTTCGCCAAGCATTCGGCATTACGAAATGAAAGTCACGGTTCTTTCGGATAGGAACTTAAAATAAACGAGGTCTCGTGTCACGGTGGGCTTTGCACTCTAAAGAACACTGCTGTATAATGCCATCAGCGCAACACACAGGCAAAATTTCTGCACCTTCGCCTATAGCTGGCGACGTGTCGATATAAGTGAAATATTCTTAACTGGGACGTTAAACTCCATTGCTCAACTCAACTCATTTTTAAAATTTGACAGATTTAGTCAAGGAAAATTGTGAAACTAGAACCTGGATACCAGTTTGTACAAAAATCATTGTGTATACTCACATACATAGAAAGCAATTAATATTCAATTATACCGAAAAAATAAAAAAAAAATAAGACAAGCAATATTTACAGTGTTTTCATGGAAGGTTAACGCTTGGTGGCTCTTTTTGTGCTTTCTGCATCTTTGTCCTGCAAAATTTGTCCTAATTGCAAGTCAGCCATTGTAATTGTTAAAAAACGAAAGCAATCCCTTCATATGAGTTAAAAGTATAATCTGTATAATTTAAGATACAGAGATACAACACTGTGATTACGGCTCAATTATTTATTTATCTATTTATTTATCTATTTATTTATTTATTTTGAATGACATAATTTTGTTTTACTATTTCAGAGCTTGGAGTATGTACCCTGGATATTTCACCAGTAAATACGCACGTGTTATCATCCACAGCTTATATATTTATTACTACAGTGGTTTTTCCATTTGCGATCATCATGTATTGCGGACTACATGTGCTATTTAGGTTCCATACAGGAAGCAATAGTCAATGCTATAACGATTTGCGTTATCTGAAAATGGTTTACATATGTGGACTTTTCAGTATTATCATGTGTGTACCTTACTATGTGATAAATATCCTAAATTCCAATGGCAGCATTGTGTCAACAGTTACGAATTTTGTGTGTACCTTTTTATTTTATAATTCTTCATTGTGTATTTCAGTTCCTTACATAATATATAGATTTCCAAGGATTACTTTACGCAAAAACGGATTTCCTATGCGGACATTTAGTGGTGGTATTAATGAGATACGACGTGATTCTCATGGGATTTCAGCAATGAGTGAATATGTTTGATAAAGATGTACTACATAAAGATTATAAATCATAAGGGTTAATCACAAAAATAAAATGTAATCTGAGAAAACTATAAAAAAATTCTCTCGACATCTTCGGTAACGGGACTTGGGATAAAATTGGAGAGAAAACAATCCACAGGGCCAATATTATGAAATATTTAATGATAATCATGCAATATTGTGTGTTAAGATAGTTTAACGATTCTTGTTTCTGCTCATTTATCACGTCTGATTATGCATTTATTTTACAGGGAACCCTGAACATTTAATTATTAAATTCTAATAAAATCTGATAATAATTCAAGAAACGTTATTCTCTCTTGTGTAAAATGATCTATCAATAAACAATTAAATGAGACACTTAATTTTTTACAACCGGCAGAGTTAAAATAATTCCGCCCAGGAAGGCTGAAAAGGGATATCAATATATCTATTACAATTCAAAAGGAAAATAATGAATTAGCAGCCAAGAAATTGATTTCACGGCTGTATATAGTACAGGCCTGTGGAATATTAAACACTAAGCTAACGAATAAGTGCTGAATAGAGAGTGCGCCTCGATCCCTATTTAGTTGACATTTTTTGGCTTCTGCTACCTATTTCTATCAGCAGCATTCGGCCTCTAGCTATTCATATTGCGGCCCCACTCAATAACCTAGCAATCTGCTCTTTTATGTTAGCTCAGTAATATATATTTTTCGACAGGTCTGCATCGTATGTTTTTCTATAATATGTTTACAATATCTAGTAGGATTAAAACTGAATATGAAAAACATTTGCAGCCTTTTTTATCTCTATTGAATTATATTATGATATATCTCAATTTTCATCAAGTCACGAAATCAAGTCAGAATAAATAAATTATTAAAAACAAACCAAAATATCTTGACTAATGCGTGTTTATTGAATGGCTATACATTTACGTTTACTAAATGCGAATTTAGTGAATTATGAGCCCTGTGGAAATGAATTATAATTTTGAATTTTATAAAGACTAGTTAGCCACCTCTATCTCCTACAACAGATTTCAGTCATGGGCTATCCATATTTCGAACTCCACATCCTAGCATCGATTCCTTTTCTTAGCTTGTTGATACACAGTCTGTACAATGTTTTTTTTTCTAAAAAAGATGTATGTTCACCATATCTGATATCATTTTTTTTTATAACGCAGGCTTTAAATTTCTGTAAATTCGTATTGTTAATCTCAATTTTCATTTTCATTCGACATGTCTGTACAATGTTTTTTTTCTACTACGCATGTATGTTCACATTATCTAGTAGTTAAATTTAAAAAATACAGACTTTCAATTTCTGTCGCTTGGTATTGTGATAAATCTCAAGTTGGATTTCTAACCAAGTCACTAAATCACGCCATAATAAATATATAATTTGAACAAATAAATGGTTGCACGTTTGCATGGACGAAATAAAATGGGAGAGAGTTTGGTAGAATTACATATTATCCCAGTTTTAATTTTACAGCACTAGACGGCCGTTTCGGAATACAATTTCTCATCAGTAGTGCTTTGTACGGAAGCGTATTAGGGCCACGTCATTTTTTTTTTAATTTTGATATGTCGACTTAGTTTCTCGATAAATCGACTTAGTATCTCGATAAATCGACTTAGTATCTCGATAAATCGACTTAACTATGTCGATAAATCGACTTATTATCTCGATAAATCGACTTAGTTTCTCGATAAATCGACTTATTATCTCGATAAATCGACTTAGTATTTCGATAAATCGACATAGGATCTCGATTAATCGACTTAACTATCTCGATAAATCGACTTAACAATCTCGATAAATCGACTTAAAAATCTCGATAAATCGACTTAGTATCTCGATAAATCGACTTAACTATCTCGATAAATCGACTTAGTGTCCGCTCTATATGCGAGAGGTCGCGGGTTCGATCCCCGGATGCGACAAACTAAAGTTGTAAAAATAAGTAAATTCAGCTCCCCAGCTACACTCAGTTTTACTGGGTTAGGGAAAAACTGACTTAACTTGTGTCAGGATAACAGACTAGCAGGATTGTAGTTAGGTTGTGGCTATTATATCCCTTTGCTCAGGCACTTTACTTTCCGTCTTTATGAAATACGGTATATAATGGTATGGGCTTACATTGAAGCTTTAAGCCAATGTGTGTCGAGGCACTGGGGGTAACCATACTTGGTAGTGACATTGCCTAAGCATAGTAGTACAAAATGATATTGCGAAATTCCGAGCGCAGTGAACGCTTCACTTTGCTCAGGCACTTTACTTTCCGTCTTTATGAAATACTGTATATAATAGTATGGGCTTACATTGAAGCTTTAAGCCAATGTGTTCCGAGGCACTGGGGGTAACCATACTGGTGACATTTAATCGTGAAGTGTGACAAAATTTGTTTTATTTGATGTTTTATGAATGAAACAAAAATATTTGCGAATGTTGAATAAGTAACTGTTTACTTATTCAATGTTGAACGCTGCAATGTTAAATAAGTAACGTACTTCAGATATGCCGGGGGTATTGCCGTCGGTGGCTGTTCCACTGCTCAAGCACTGCCTAAGCACGGCTTACCATATGCATGTTCAGCTACGTGTGAGGCTAAAAATAGGTTCGCACGTGTTCGAGCGCGGGAAAAAAGCGACAAGTTACCACGACTGACCGCGGCCTCATCGCGTCTGTAGCACTGCCGATCACGCGTTGAGCGCGGACGTAATACAGGCACTCCACTGCTATAGCACTGCCCAATCACGGGTAACCGCGGCTCGGCGTCGTCGGAAGCGCAGCTTGTCGCGCATATAAAAGTTTAACTTAGTTTTAATCTAGTAAAGTCAAAACTGCCAAGCGCATTTTACATTTCAATTCATTACATTAATACAATATGTAATTATCAATCGTCATTATCACATCAACATTTAAATATCAGTGCTCCAGCTTCCCTAACTAACATGATCAGTAAGCATATTTAATGGGGGAGGAGCATGTCATCCTGCCACATCACCCTTCTAGCTGGGAGTTGCACTACTGCATGATGAGGTTCCTCTGGGTCTTGTCTAGCCTGACATCTTCGTTGGATTCTGGTACTCTATCAGATCTCGTTTCATGTCTTCACGCCAAACACCAAGCACCAGTTCTCCATCTAGACGCCCGAAGTCCACAAGCCTGTTCTGCATCACCGGGTAACGTGTTCTCATCAGGTTGTGAAGGAGTACGCATGCGTTGACCAGCAGCCTGACAGTGTCAGCTTCATACATCATGGTAGTCAGGAGAACTTGAAATCTGTTGGCAAGGATCCCGAACGAATTTTCAACTACCCGTTTGGCCCACGACAGTCGATAGTTAAATATCCTTTGCTCCCTGGTCATGTCCATATTAGCGTAGGGTTTCATCATGTAGGTCTGGAGTCCGAAGACATCGTCATCTACAAGGAATTAGGGTACATCCTGTGTGTCACCTGGTAGAGGATCTGACTGTGAGAAGCCGGCGATGTCATTGTTCTGCAGACCTTCCTTGACCTCGCTTTTTAAATCATTGTAGATGCGGGTATCAGAGGAGGACCTCTTGCCGCTTACGTCTATCCACAGGAACTTGTAGTCCGAAGACACGACTGCTATGAGGATAACTCTGAAGAAGCCTTTTTAGTTGAAGTAGTCGGACCCAGTGTTGGCAGCAGCTTCACACGCAATATGTTTCCCCACGCACTACAAGACTTATGGCGTTGTGGGGGACCCTCCAGGCATATGGCATCTTACGGTACTTGGAGCCAGAAGCAAGGTGCCTCAGGGCGATAGCAACCTTCAGGCCTTGTTCAAGGGTAGCTCTCCAGTTGGTGGTCTCCTTGGTAAGGGCTGGTGTCAGTCTCTGCACAATTTCGTCTTACATCGCAGGAGGCATCCTCATAAAGTTCTGAAAGGCTTTTGGATCTTCGTTACGCAGCTCGACCATGATATGGACGTAAAGCCCCAGCTGAGGTCTCCTCGCAATCCAGTCACGTACATAGATGTTCCGTACCACCCTTCTCCTCCTCCTTCTCCTTCTCTCAGCAAGGATATGTTGGACCTGTATCAGTTTGTTCTGTTGGTGCTGGATCATGAAGATGAGGACATCACGGTGTTGAGGGTTCATGTTCACCCCTTGACATCTAGACTGCAAGCGCAGAGGTCTTAGAAATTAGGCAGTGATCAATCGTATTTAGAACTTGTTCCAGATGTCGTTTAACGGGTTTAGTAGTGATATGTACGTGGACAAATCCATTTCTTAGTGATAAGCCGCTAAACACAAGCTATTTCTTGTGATACCAACGCGTATCACGCGTCCGATGATCGTGCTTTGCCCGTGACAGACCGCTAAACATTCGCGTTTTACCGCGTCCCCAAGTTTAAATCACTGCCGGAACACGGATTATCACGTGTGTTGCACGTCTTTACCACGTGTGCCGTCCGTGGTTGTCCGCGGAATAAAATTTTGAATATTTCAAAACTTTTTGCCACGTCCGACGCCGTTCAGATGTTTCATCGCATCCTGTCACGTCTGTAAATCGACTGTATCTCGTCTTAAACTCGACATCAACGCGAACAACAACGTCTGGTTCACGGGAGACCAATTTTGACGGGTTATGGCAGTGATTAAGCCGCAAAGCGCTGTGTGACCAGGCCTTAATGTCGTGATAAACTTCTGTCCGACGTGTGTCTTGCCTCATTTGTAAATTTTTCTTTGTGAGAGCTCTAGCACCCGCTTTTTGCACGGTATTTCACGCAACTTAGACAGGTTGGGTTTCTGTAGGTGAAGAACTCTATCGATTTGAAGGTGGGTTCCAATAATTATGTGCATAATTAATGAGGTTTGATAAATCTAATTGGACATAGCTTTTTAGACCTCTAGCATCTGCATTAATGCACAGAATTTCACAAAACTTTGTAGGTAGGATAGGATAAGTTAAAGGAAGAACCCTCTCGATTTGCAGGCAGGTCCGATAATTATGCACATAATTTATGAGGTTTAAGGAATCTGATTGGACACAGCTTGTCAGCACTCTAACATCCACAATTATTCATGGATACGCATGGGTAACTGGTGATTTCAAGTTTATATCTATGTAGGGTTTTCTACCCAATTTCACTCCAAATATATAGACTTCAGCTTGCTAATGCTATTGCGTCTTAAGATCTTGAATAGCTTTCATGCACATACCTTTGATATATTTATGCAACAGTTAAATCAGTAATGCAATACTTACTATTTTCAGAAGTTATTTCTTTGAGACAAGAATAAATAAGCTTCTCCCTACATAAGTGTAATTTGACTTAGGTAACTACAGGTACTTAATTTTGCTTTAGTGTGTTCGTTCTAAACTTTAGAACTGTTTTTCTCGAACATTTTCACCACCTAAAATCCATTATCGAACAAGAGCGCTACTGAAGCGGGATAATATATGCCCAAAGGTTAAATGGTTTGCTAGTATATTAAGGATGTATCATGTTTTAGTAATTAAATGATGTTAAGAATTGCGTTAAAAGATTTCTCCAGGATACTAAAGTAGGTTGGAAAAAGTTTTAAATTGTACCAACATTAACTTTTGAAAGGACACACCGAGCTGAACAATCCGAAATAAATAAGTTTGTGGTCTGAGAAGTGGATTAAAATGGCATACATATGCTTGCATGCCAAATATGAATTCAACTGACAAATTGTTAGTAATGTTATTGTGCGGAAACCAAATTTGTACACGGAAATTGCTTTTAAAGGGCATATAACTTTGCAAGAAAGTACTGGATTGAGGCCAAATTCGAAGTTGACCTGTGATTCAATATAAGATACTTGTTTACCAAAAATGAATTCAATTGGTCAATTGTTACTAAGTAATGGCGCGAAAACCAAATTTTAATGAAATTTGCCTTTAAAAGTGACATAATTATACAAGAAATGAGTGGAATGTAGCCAATTTGAACTTGACCTGTATTTCAATATTATATACTTGCATACCAAATATGAATTCATTTGCTGTATAGTAACTCTAGTTATTGTGCGGAAACAAAATTGTCCGCGGACAGACGTCCGGACGGACGAACAGACGGACAAACAGTGGTATTCAAATGTACTCCGGGCGCATGAAAATCAAAAAAGGATACATGCATATTTAATATACCGTACAAATAATTACTTATCACACTTCTTAATTGATTTCATAATTACGATTTATCGAGAGTTAAGTCGATTTATCGAGATACTAAGTCGATTTATCGAGATACAAAGTCGATTTATCGACATAGTTAAGTCGATTTATCGAGATTGTTAAGTCGATTTATCGAGATACTAAGTCGATTTATCGAGATACTAAGTCGATTTATCGAGACTGTTAAGTCGATTTATCGAGATACTAAGTCGATTTATCGAGATTGTTAAGTCGATTTATCGAGAAACTAAGTCGATTTATCGAGAAACTAAGTCGACATATCAAAATTAAAAAAAAATTGTCGTGGCCCTAATTTTACAAATATAACTATGCAATAAAAAAAAAACAAAAACAAAAAAAAAACAAAAAAAAATAAAAAAAATTAAAAAAAAATAACTCGCAAAATTAAAAAAAAACCAAGGTAGAAACAATGAATGTTTTTTTTATTTTTTCGACTTTTGATGGAAACAAGAGCTAAAAACAAAGTGGTATCCAGTGGTGGTTTAATCATTTTGGACGATAGTTACCGTCAAAGAATAAAATAGCATCCGTTCAAAATTTTGAATATAAGACATTACTTCAAACGCATATGTTATACATAAACTACGGAAGCGTATTAGGGCCATGACATTTTTTTTTTAATTTTGATATGTCGACTTATTATCTCGATAAATCGACTTAGTATCTCGATAAATCGACTTATTATCTCGATAAATCGACTTAGTATCTCGATAAATCGACTTAACTATGTCGATAAATCGACTTATTATCTCGATAAATCGACTTAGTATCTCAATAAATCGACTTATTATCTCGATAAATCGACTTATTATCTCGATAAATCGACTTATTATCTCGATAAATCGACTTAGTATCTCGATAAATCGACTTAGTATCTCGATAAATCGACTTAACTATGTCGATAAATCGACTTATTATCTCGATAAATCGACTTAGTATCTCGATAAATCGACTTATTATCTCGATAAATCGAGTTATTATCTCGATAAATCGACATAGGATCTCGATTAATCGACTTAGCTATCTCGATAAATCGACTTAAAAATCTCGATAAATCGACTTAGTATCTCGAAAAATCGACTTAACTACCTCGATAAATCGACTTAGTATCCGCTCTATATGCGGGAGGTCGCGGGTTCGATCCCCGGCCGCGACAAACTAAAGTTGTAAAAATACGTAGTTTCAGCTCCCCAGCTACACAGTTTTACTGAGTTAGGAATAACTGACAACTTGTGTCAGGATAACGGACTAGCAGGATAGTAGTTAGGTTGTGGCTATTATATCCGTGTACTGACAACTTAAAGACATCACTGCAGTCCAGTTACTCACACATCACTCTATCAACGCACACACACAAAATAAAAAATGAGAAAGTACACTATCAAAAATGTTCACGTCGTAAAAGTCGAAACGACGTAAAATCCAACAACCAATTAATCAATCAACCAATCATAACACCAAACAAATCCGTTTTCTATATTCATGAGAGTTCAAATTACGCATCCGACGAAATTCTATTATTGCGGAAACCAAATTTGTACTCGGAAATTGCTTTAAAGGGCATATAACTTTGCAAGAAAATACTGGATTGTGGCCAAATTCTTTGCACGGTATATTAAATATTATGCATGTATCCTTTTTTGATTTTCATGCGCCCGGAGTACATTTGAATACCACTGTTTGTCCGTCTGTCCGTCCGTCCGGACGACTGTCCACGGACAATTTCGTTTCCGCACAATAACTAGAGTTACTATACAGCAAATGAATTCATATTTGGTATGCAAGTAGATAATATTGAAATACAGGTCAAGTTCAAATTGGCCACATTCCACTCATTTCTTGTATAATTATGTCACTTTTAAAGGCAAATTTCATGTAAAAATTAGGTTTTCGCGCCATAACTTAGTAACAATTGACCAATTGAATTCATTTTTGGTAAACAAGTATCTTATATTGAATCACAGGTCAAGTTCGAATTTGGCCACAATCCAGTATTTTCTTGCAAAGTTATATGCCCTTTAAAAGCAATTTCCGAGTACAAATTTGCTTTCCGCACAATAACATTACTAACAATTTGTCAGTTGAATTCATATTTGGCATGCAAGCATATGCATGCCATATCAATCCACTTCTCAGACCACAAACTTATTTATTTCGGATTGTTCAGCTCGGTCTGTCCTTTCAAAAATTAATGTTGGTACAATTTAAAACTTTTTCCAACCTACTTCAGTTTCCTGGAGAAATCTTTTAACGCAATTCTTAACATCATTTAATTACTAAAACATGATATATCCTTAATATACTAGCAAACCATTTAACCTTTGGGCGTATATTATCCCGCTTCAGCAGTGCTCTTGTTCGCTAATGGATTTAAGGTGGTGAAAATGTTCGAGAAAAACAGCTCTAAAGTTTAGATTTGAGAAAGGTAACGGACACACTAAAGCAAAATTGGGTACCTGTGGTTATATAAATATTGTACCTTAGTCAAATTACACTTATGTAGGGAAAAGCTTATTTATTCTTGTCTCAAAGAAATAACTTCTGAAAATAGTAAGTATTGCATTACTGATTTAACTGTTGCATAAATATATCAAAGGTATGTGAATGAAAGCTATTCAAGATCTTAAGACGCAAGAGCATTAGCAAGCTGAAGTCTATATATTTGGAGTGAAATTGGGTAGAAAACTCTACATAGATATAAAACTTGAAATCACCAGTTACCTATGCGTATCCATGAATGATTGTGGATGTTAGAGTGCTGACAAGCTGTGTCCAATCAGATTCCTTAAACCTCATAAATTATGTGCATATTATTGGACCTGCCTGCAAATCGAGAGGGTTCTTCCTTTAACTTATCCTATCCTACCTACAAAGTTTTGTGAAATTCTGTGCATTAATGCAGATGCTAGAGGTCTAAAAAGCTATGTCCAATTAGATTTATCAAACCTCATTAATTATGCACATGATTATTGGAACCCACCTTCAAATCGATAGAGTTCTTCACCTACAGAAACCCAACCTGTCTAAAGTTGCGTGAAATACCGTGCAAAAATGCGGGTGCTAGAGCGCTCACAAAGAAAAATTTACAAATGAGGCAAGACACACGTCGGACAGAAGTTTACCTTAAGCCCGGTCACACAGCGCTTTGCGGCTTAATAACTGCCATAACCCGTCAAAATTGGTCTCCCGTGAACCAGACGTTGTTGTTCGCGTTGATGTCGAGTTTAAGATGAGCTACAGTCGATTTACAGACGTGACAGGATGCGATGAAACATCTGAACGGCGTCGGACGTGGCAAAAAGTTTTGAAATGTTCAAAATTTTATTCCGCGGACAACCACGGACGGCACACGTGGTAAAGACGTGCAACACACGTGATAATCCGTGTTCCGGCAGTGATTTAAACTTGGGGAGACGCGGTAAAACGCGAAAGTTTAGCGGTCTGTCACGGGCAAAGCACGATCATCGGACGTGTGATACGCGTTGGTATCACGGGAAATAGCTTGTGTTTAAATTTAGCGGCTTATCACTAAGAAATGGATTTTTCCGCGTACATATCACTACTAAAGCCCGTTAAACGACATCTGGAACAAGTTCTAAATACGATTGATCACTGCCTAATTTCTAAGACCTCTGCACTTGCAGTCTAGATGTCAAGGGGTGAACATGAACCCTCAACACCGTGATGTCCTCATCTTCATGCTCCAGCACCAACAGAACAAACTGATACAGGTCCAACATATCCTTGCTGAGAGAAGGAGAAGGAGGAGGAGAAGGGTGGTACGGAACATCTATGTACGTGACTGGATTGCGAGGAGACCTCAGCTGGGGCTTTACGTCCATATCATGGTCGAGCTGCGTAACGAAGATCCAAAAGCCTTTCAGAACTTTATGAGGATGCCTCCTGCGATGTACGACGAAATTGTGCAGAGACTGACACCAGCCCTTACCAAGGAGACCACCAACTGGAGAGCAACCCTTGAACAAGGCCTGAAGGTTGCTATCGCCATGAGGCACCTTGCTTCTGGCTCCAAGTACCGTAAGATGCAATATGCCTGGAGGGTCCCCCACAACGCCATAAGTCTTGTAGTGCGTGGGGAAACATATTGCGTGTAAAGCTGCTGCCAACACTGGGTCCGACTACTTCAACTAAAAAGGCTTCTTCAGAGTTATCCTCATAGCAGTCGTGTCTTCGGACTACAAGTTCCTGTGGATAGATGTTAGCGACAAGACGTCCTCCTCTGATACTCGCATCTACAATAATTTAAAAAGCGAGGTCAAGGAGGGTCTGCAGAACAATGACATCGCCGGCTTCTCACAGCTAGATCCTCTGCCAGGTGACACACAGGATGTACCCTAATTTCTTGTAGATGACGATGTCTTCGGACTCCAGACCTACATGATGAAACCCTACGCTAATATGGACATGACCAGGGAGCAAAGGATATTTAACTATCGACTGTCGTGGGCCAAACGGGTAGTTGAAAATTCGTTCGGGATCCTTGCCAACAGATTTCAAGTTCTCCTGACTACCATGATGTATGAAGCTGACACTGTCAGGCTGCTGGTCAACGCATGCGTACTCCTTCACAACCTGATGAGAACACGTTACCCGGTGATGCAGAACAGGCTTGTGGACTTCGGGCGTCTAGATGCAGAACTGGTGCTTGGTGCTTGGCGTGAAGACATGAAACGAGATCTGATAGAGCACCAGAATCCAACAGAGATGTCAGGCTAGACAAGGCCCTGAGGAACCTCATCATGCAGTAGTGCAACTCCCAGCTAGAAGGGTGATGTGGCAGGATGACATGCTCCTCCCCCATTAGCTATGCTTACTGATCATGTTAGTTAGGGAAGCTGGAGCACTGATATTTAAATGTTGATGTGATAATGACGATTGATAATTACATGTTGTATTAATGTAATGAATTGAAATGTAAAATGCGCTTGGCAGTTTTGACTTTACTAGATTAAAACTAAGTTAAACTTTTATATGCGCGACAAGCTGCGCTTCCGACGAAACCGAGCCGCAGTTACCCGTGATTGGGCAGTGCTATAGCAGTGGAGTGCATGTATTACGTCCGCGCTCAACGCGTGATCGGCAGTGCTAAAGACGCGATGAGGCCGCGGTCAGTCGTGGTAACTTGTCGCTTTTTTCCCGCGTTCGAACACGTGCGAACCTATTTTTAGCCTCACACGTAGCTGAACATGCATATGGTAAGCCGTGCTTAGGCAGTGCTTGAGCAGTGGAACAGCCACCGACGGCAATACCCCGTACAAAGCACGGCCAAGCCAAAATTGAACAAAAATTACCACTTACGACCACGTCCACCAGATTTTCACAACTTTTTGTACGTGATTTAGACGTGGAGTGCTGTGTGACGGGGCTTTAGCACACCAGTAACTGTACATGTTAACTTAGTATTCATGTAATAGAATTTCGTCGGATGTGTAATTTGAACTCTCATGAATATAGAAAACGGATTTGTTTCACGGGTGTTATGATTGGTTGATTGATCGATTAGCTGTTTGATTTTACGTCGTTTCGACAGTATTTCAGTCATTTTACGACGTGAACATTTTTGATAGTCTACTTTCTCATTCTTTATTTTGTGTGTGTGTGTTGATAGAGTGATGTGTGAGTAACTGGAGTGCAGTGATGTCGTCTTTAAGTTGCCAGTACACGGATATAATAGCCACAGCCTAACTACAATCCTGCTAGTCTGTTATCAGGGGCGTAGCTGGGGTGTTTATGATGTGGACGCCTAATTATAAAGAGGGCAGGGGGTTTGGGGCCGCCCTGATGCGAATTTTAGGCCCTCCAGGGCGCTATTTGTCAGAATTTTTCTTATAATTTTATGCTATGCTGTGGTAGTTTTTGTCGTTCTTTTGCGGACTGGTTCATTCTTAAACCTGAAGACGAGGTACAAGGGGATCTGATGTTGTATGGCATAAGCACTACGAAAACAACACACTCAATAATTGAGAAAGTTAAGTTAAAATGGGAGTTCAATTAATATAATGGTGAGGTTAAACGGAGGAGAGGAAATATATTTGTAAATATATTGCGTTAATACATAATGAAACGTGACGAATGGCTAGTAGAAGTTCTTTAATGTAATTGTTAACAGGCATTCGTATCTAGGCATAAGAGTTAGATCATGATCATTATGTGCACATCAGAGGCTATAGAAGTCTTTGCGAAAACGATGTGGACGTTTTTGCGTACAAACGTACGCCTGGCTACGCGCCTGGTTATCCTGACACAAGTTAAGTCAGTTTTTCCCTAACCCAGTAAAACTGAGTGTAGCTGGGGAGCTGAAACTACTTATTTTTACAACTTTAGTTTGTCGCGGCCGGGGATCGAACCCGCGACCTCCCGCATATAGAGCGGACACTAAGTCGATTTATCGAGATAGTTAAGTCGATTTATCGAGATACTAAGTCGATTTATCGAGATTTTTAAGTCGATTTATCGAGATTTTTAAGTCGATTTATCGAGATAGTTAAGTCGATTAATCGAGATCCTATGTCGATTTATCGAGATACTAAGTCGATTTATCGAGATAATAAGTCGATTTATCGAGATAGTTAAGTCGATTTATCGAGATACTAAGTCGATTTATCGAGATACTAAGTCGATTTATCGAGAAACTAAGTCGACATATTAAAATTAAAAAAAAAATGTCGTGGCCCTAATACGCTTCCGTAGCTTTGACCAAAATTATGAAACCAAAATTATTTTTAAGATATTGAAAAACTACCCAAAGAGAGTTTGGTAGAAACGATTCCTAATTTTAAATTTTATAAAGAATGATCGCTCAACAAATCATAATAAATAATTGATTTGAAAAAAAAACAAAAACTTATCTTGACAAATGCGTGTTTATTAAATGGTTGTACGTTTTCGTGGGCGAGAATTAAATTTACTTATCAACTCTGTGGAAATGATTCCTTATCTATAATTTTATCAAAAGTGATTAACGGTCTTGAGTCAGGTATCATTTCTATGAAAAATATACAATACAGTCCAGTCAAAAGTTTAACACTTGCCTATCGAATTGAATCAAATTTACAGATCATCTTGGCCTCTAGTTATAAAGTTACGTTTTGACAGTTTTTGGCTGCCTCTACCTCTATCTCCTACAACAGATTTTGGCCACTACCTATCCATTTTTCGGCGTTACCCGGTAACCATGGTGACCTAACGTCGACTCTTTCCGTTAATTTGTTAATACACAGTCGGTACAATGTTTTCTACAATAGATGTATGTTCACAATATCTGAGAGCATTTAAATTAAAAAAATGCAGGCTTTAAATTTCTGTCGATTGGAAATGTTAATTTCAATTTTCATTCGCATCCAAGTCACGAAATCAATTTATAATAAATCATTGATTTGAAAAAAAAAATCTTGACAAATGCGCCTTTATTAAATTTTTGTATGTTTGTAAGGACGAGAATAAATGTGGGAATTTCGTGAGTTATGAATTCTGTAGACACGATTTCTAAATTTTAATTTTATCAAGAATGATCAGCCATCAATTCATGATAAATAATTGATTAGAAAAAAAAAAAAACTTATCTTGACATATTCGTGTTTATTAAATGGCTGTTCGTTTGCGTGGCCGAGAATTAAAATATGAATATAGTGAATTATGAATTATGTGGAAATGATTCTTAATTTTTAATTTTATCAAGAATAATTAACCATCTTGAGTCGGGTATCTTTTACATGGAATATGTACCGTTTGGTCTAAAGTCTTAACACTTCATCATCGAATTAGTGTCAAATTTACAGATCATCTTGGTCCCTAGTTATAACAATATATCTCGACAGTTTCGCCTGCTGCTACCTTTATCTCCTACAACAGATTTCGGCCACTAGATATCCATATTTCAGCCTTACCCGGTAACCAAACGTCGACTCTTTCCGTTCACTTGTTAATGTTTTTCTACAAGTAGATGTATGTTCACAATATATGTTAGCATTTTTTGTTTAAAAATGCAGGCTTTAAATTTCTGTCGATTGGAAATGTTAATTTCAATTTCCATTTGTATCCAAGTCACGAAATCAATTTTTAACAAAACAATTTAAAAAAAAAAACAAAAAATTAATCTTGACAAATGCGCGTTCATTGAATCTTTTTATGTTTGTAAGGGCGAGAATAAAAATGGAAATTTCGTGATTAATGAATTCTGAAGACACGATTCCTAATTTTTAATTTTATCAAGAATGATCAGTCATCAAGTCATAATAAATAATTGATTTGAAAAAAACAAGAACTTATCTTGACAAATACGTGTATTTTGAATGGCTGTTTATTTGTTTGGGTGAGAATTAAAATGGGAATTTAGTAAATTATGAACTCTGTGAAAATGCTTTCTTTTAATTTTATGAAAAATGATTAGCCATTTTAAGTCGGGTAACATTTCTATAAAATATACAGTACAGTCCGGTCAAAAGTCTTACAACTTGGCTATTTAATTAATGTCAAACTAACAGACCATCTCGGTCCCTAGTTAAAAGTTATATCTTGACAATTTTTCGGCTACCACTACCTATCTTTATCATCAGCATTCTCTCACTAGTTATTCATATTTCTTTACCACTCAGCAGCCTAGCATCGACTACTTTTTGTTAGAACAAAAGGTCTTTACAATGTTTTTTTTTACATTACATGTACGTTCGGTAGCATTTAAATAAGTCTAGAATCGCTTCTATGAAAAATATACAGTGTAGGCCTATCCAAATGTTTTAAAATACTTAACCATCGACTTAGTGTCAAATTTACAAATCATTTCGGATGATATTAGACAGCAAGCAGGCAGAAAGATGTCGATAGGTGGAAAGCAACTGCCTTAAAACTACCGTGGTGCTATCAATTCGGCATTAATGCGATAACTTAGTGTCAAAATTTCGACAGGTCGTACTGTATATGCCGTCCCTTTTTGTCTATTGCTACCTATATGTATCTGTATCGACAGATTCGGCCACTGCCTATCCATATTTCGACCTTACTCGGCAGCTTAGCATCGACTCTTTTTCGTTAGCTTGTTGATACACATTGTTTTTCTACAATACATAAACTTTCATAATACCTGGTAGCTGTAAAATTTAAAAAATATACAGGCTTTAAATTTCTGTCGATTGGTATTGTATTTAGCCTCTATTTGAAACAAACAGTATCATTTGTATCCAAGTCACGGGATCGAGTACTGCTAAATAAATAATTTGAACAAAAGTAAGATCTTGACAAATGTACATATTGAAATACTATACATTAACGGGGGCGTGGATTAAAACTAGATTTTAATGAATCACGAACTCTATGGAAATGTTAATTAATTTAATTAATTTTTACTCTTTTATCAAGACTGCTTAACCATCTTGATTCGGGTATCATTTCTATGAGAAAAATAACAGTACAGGCCTGTAAAAATGTTTTATAATACTTGACTATCGAATTGCGACATGACTGCTTTTTCGGCTTCTGCTACCTATCTACTATAACAGCTTTCGGCCACTTGCTATCCATATTTTGTCCTTACCCGGCAGCCTAGCATCGACTCATGTTCTTGTTGATACACATTTGACGGGCCTGTACAATGTTTTCTACAATACACGTACTTTCACAATATCTGATAGCACTTAATTTTTTTTTAAATGCAGACTTTAGATTTCTTTCGATTGGTATTGTATTTAGCCTCTATTTAAAAAACAGTATCATTTGTATCCAAGTCACGAAATCGAGTAATGATATATAAATAATTTGAACAAAAAATAAGATCTTGACATGTATACATATTGAAATACTGTAGATTACCGGGGGCGTGGATTAAAACTAGATTTTAATGAATCACGAACTCGATGAAAAACATAACAAGTTTATACTTTCATCATGACTAATAAAATATCTTGACTCGGGTACAGATGTATTTGTACATGCCTGTCGAAAGTTTAACACTAGGCTATCGAATTTGTGCCGAACCCAACGCTCATCTAGGTCCCTTATGACCTCAGCTTTTCTCGGTAGCTTTTTCTAAAGCCGCTATTATATATATATATATATATATATATATATATATATATATATATATATATATATATATATCGGCAGCATTTCGGTCACTAGCTATCCACATATCGGTTAATCGGCAACCGAGTCGGTAAATTTTAGCACGTCTGTACTGTAGAAGGGAAACTATGTATATAATGCCCTGTTACGCCGCGTTATGTTATAAATGCCAAGTAATGTAATACCCATCTTGTAGTGTTATAAATTTGTTTGTGTAATGAAATAACACTTGTTATGTAATAAAACAAGGTTTCGTGTTTTATAATAAAATTTCTGTGTAATGTTAAAATGAAATTGAGCAAACTAAGGGCCGACGTTAAAAGTGGTTAAGGTAATTCTAGGTCAGTAATGCTGTAATGCCTTTCGTCTTTATGCTACATAAAGCCCGTTATGTCTGGAGCCTTTCAAACCATGTCATTGTATTGCAGATAATATTGAGTGACAATGGCCTCCAAATGCGTCAAGATCAGTCTATAACTATCCTTAACCATTGACAAAGTCGGCTCACGGTCAACGTCAAGGTTAGTGGTCGGCCCTTAGTGTGCCCAATTTAATTTTTACAATACACGGAAATTTTATTACATAACCCGATACCGTGTTTTATTACATTACACATTTTTTTTATTACACAACAAGGTGTTATTACATTACATGAGAATAATTATTACACTACAAGATGGGTATTGCATTACTTGGCATTTATTACATAACATGTCGTAACATACCCCTTAGCTTATTTCTTGTTATACTTGTACAAATAGCAAGGATCTAGACTTGCCGAAAATTGAACACTTAGCTAAGGAACTAGTGCCGAATCTCGGTCCCTCGTTACCTATATCGCCACAGCTTTTCTACAGTTGCTAGTAATCTCTTGGAAGTTTTTCAGCCACAAGCTATCTATTTCTCTGTCATTCGACAGCCGGACGTTGATTTATTTTCTTTAGCTCGGTACTAAAATATTGACAGTCCTGTACTTGCATGTAATAACTAAGATTCCCATTTACATATAAATCAAATACTATTTTTATATAGATATATTTGAAACAACAGAAAGTCGTTACTATAGAAGCCATGCATTTCCAAATAGACCAACTAGCGTATTTTATTTGCATAAAAAATAGATGGGTAATTTCCACTTTGTATGATAACAAATGTTGTTCTGATTGTCTTTTTAAAAAATACAATTTCGGAACAAAAGGGACAGGAAATTACTTAGCACGAGCAGCGCGGAAACGAAATTGTAATTAATATCATATATAGGTCAGAATAAAAGCTAATGATGAACGACTTTATTCTTCTTATTTCTGGTACTAAATATAATTTCCCGCTTCTTCTGTTGAATCAGTACACTGAAGTCAGCGGACATTTACAGGAATGTTATAAAACAGCCAAGTTGATTGACTTTGACCTTCTACATGAAAAGCGACCGAGTTGGTCCTGACTTATTTTTACATGAAATGCGAGACCAAGTCGGTACTGACTTAAATTTATTCGTAAAAAGCAACCAAGTTTACCGTGATGTTTTTCACATCAATTTGACCAAATATTTTGTTCATTAATAGCGATCAACAATTCGACCTTGTTCATCAAAACATCAAAAACAAGTTGGCCTTAGCTTTGTACATGAACGTCAACCAAGAGAGTTATAATTTTGTACAAAGAAAATGAACAAGTAGGACCCTGGTTTTTTTTTTTTTTACATGAAAATGACAAAGTCGGTCCGAGATTTGTACATGAATAGCGACCAAAATTGGCTCCGATTTTGTAAATGAAAACCGTCAAATAAATTGACTTCCCTGGTCAGTTCCAAAGTTTTTACTTTGCTTCTGGATTGTGATTCGGATATGAATTGGTATGTTTGTTTTTGATTTGTGAATAAAAAGCGACAAGGTAGGAACTAATTTTGCACAAGAAAAGCGACCAAGGCATTTGGCTCTAGTAAATAAAATAATTATTTTCTCGATATTGCCATATCGACAATATCTTAGAAATGGCTATGAGGTCAACAAAGGAAATTATTTAAGCATTGATAGAATAAATTTGTGTCAACCGAGAAAGCTCCTGGTTTGAAATGTTTGCTAATGCTCTTGTTTTCTTCCGTTCACTTCAGTTTCTTCCACCGCTTCTGAACTGATCGCCTCGATATTAGTAAAAAATTCTTGACTAGGGTGTAAAATAGAAAACAAACTGGATACAATGGTGATATAAGAAAGTCCAGAGTTTGGTCTCTGTGCGTTTTATGAAGATTGTGGCCTTGCAACAAAATTTCATCCACAGAAGTAATGTTGAGTTGAGTAATGGTGTTTAACGTCAACGTCAAGAATATTTCACTTATATTATGCAGAAATTTTGCCTGTGCGTTGCTATGGAGGCATTATACAGCAGGGTTTTTTATCGTTCCATGCCCACCATGACAAGGGATCTCGTTAATTTTTAGATCCCATAAAAAAACAACGTTACCTTCATTTCGTAATGTCGAATGCTTACGAAAGAACTGTTACAGTCACTACCAACTTTTAAGTCTTTAGTCAGACCCGGTCGAGGCTCCAACCCAAGACCTCCCACTTACGGAGCGAGCACTCTACTAGCTGAGCTAATGTTTACAAAATGTGGTAATCTACCAGCGTCAGTATGATTAGGTGCATCAAAATAAATAACAACTCTGTATTATTCCTTTTGTACTAGAATGAGAAATTGATAAATACATATTATATACACAGTGTGTAGGTACAACCCTCAGTATCAGGTCGAGTCCTTTTTTCGTAGCCGTATCACTACGAGTCGCGCTTGCGCGACGAGTAGTGATACAGCTACGAAAAAAGGACGAGACCTGATACGAAGGGTTGTACCTACACATTGTGTATATAATATTTTTATCTAACATTTCCAATTAGGTTATTTAAAATAATAAAAAAAACAATACTTAATGTGACAAAATTACATTTTACCACAGAAAACCACTGAACTATGTTTTGACCGACAAATCCAAGACTCTCTGATGACGTAACAATGAGAAAGTGCACGTGCGCTTTACCGCCAATGTTGTATCACCACAGTGTGGTGATACAAGATTCTGTATTATACGTGTTCGATAAAACTTGTATTTCATCAAATACAGACAGAAAAACTAGTCTAATGTTAGATAAAAGAATTTATATTTTCTAGATCTGAAATTACACTCCCGTGGCCATCCATAAACTACATGTATACCATTTTATGTCTTACAATAAGTTATAATAATCATGTCATGTTTTAATCCATAGAATTAAAAAGGTTTTATTGCAGTATTTGAAATGATCTTAATTATGGTAGAACTTATTACCACTATAGCTAGGGGAATTTTGTACAACGAAGCAAGCTGCTTGAAAATAAATTGTTTGTCCAGGGATATTGCAAGCCTAGGTTTATCAAGGCCCTCAAAAGTTTTATGGCCGTCATTACAGTATTGTTGATAAGTTTGATATATGTGTCCAGGATTTCCCTGGATATATTTGACGTCCCATAGTTCCTTTCACATAATTTTGATGACACACGTGGCGGGTGTAGCTAGCTAAACAGGAGGTGCTTATCCTTCCGAAACACCCGGCCGCATTACCCTGGTGAAAGTTCACGTGTCTAACCTAACTTGTCAGTTCCAAAGTTTTCATTTCGCATCTGAATTGCGATTCGGACATGTATGTTTGTTTTTGACTCAATGATCTAAATTTTGTTTTTCGCAACAACAACAACATCAACAACAACAACAAAACTATTTCGTCGATTTTTTTTCAATTTTGGGAATTTGATATTTATTTGTATAAAAACACTAGTACTATTTCAACTTAAAAATCACCAAGCTTTAACAAAAGGATGGTTTTAATAAATCAACGTTGTGAGGATGTTCAGTCTTTACTGGTCATATTGAGACGAAATATAAATCCAAAGCTAATTAGCTATATACTGGAGATCTTTTTGGATACATTATTAAGAACTAGACAAGAATCATATCGAATATTGTAAATGGTTACAATAGAATATTCAGTAAACATATGTGAATTCCGTAGCAATCAATAGAAGTCAACAATCGTGCAACTCTAGCTTGATTATAATTTTAAAAAACCATACTGATCAATTCATGTTCAAATCACAATCAAAAGCAAAGTAAACACTTTGAAATTAGTAAATAATTTTAAACATGTTATATTTAACCATGGAAGTGATACCGGGTGCTCCAGAAAGGTAAGCACCTCCTGTGTTTCTCGTACCTCCGACAGAAAAATCTCACGCGCACACCAGTGCTAGATTTTTCTGTCTTGTCCAGTTTGTCTGGTACTGCCTCACGCGACAATTGAACAATCAGGATGATGTATGCGATCATTGTGCTTGACGTCATCAAAACAACGCGTTTCTTCATTTATTTTTCATATATGTGTTTTATTTTACATTTTATTCAAAATGTTTTCATTGTCAGAGTTGTTTTATATTTACATTCATTACAAATCGGTAATATTTCAAAAGTTTGAAGAGTTTGCGATGGGATTATTTTCAAAGGACAGATTTGTACAATGCATACGTCATTTCTCAGATCTATCCGTTCCTTTCCTATTCGGATTTTATAACGTACCTAGATCATGTGACTTAGTCTGAATTTAGGGCACTTTTTCTTCGGATTTGCCGCGCTTTTTCAAAGTTTTGTTTACATTAGCAACAGCAAGTTGACATGGGTCGAGGCCGCAAATCTACCGCAAATAGTAAAACAAAGAAATGGTGCGCGGTTCCAGGATGTAAATCAGACGCAAGAAAATCAAGAAATTTAGGAAAATACCCATGGATGGAGGGCGTAGTTTTCATACCATTTCCAACCAAGTCCCAATATCCTCGTTTGAGAGCAAAGTGGTTGGAACTTATTAGGCGCCCGTTAGATTATAACCCACCTTCGTGGCATAGGGTGTGCAGCCTGCACTTTGATGGTGAAGTCACGGAGACAAGTCTGCCGTCCAGGTTCCCATGGTCAAATAAAGATGACCCAAAACCATCTAGAACCATTTTGAAAAGAGAAGCTTCGGAAATCAACAACGGTATCACCTTTATCAGAAAAAAGTTTCTTAAAAGACATTAGGTCTGTTTTTACACAGGGTTCGTACAGACACTTTGACTCCAAATTTAAGGACTTTTTAGGGTTTTTTTCGGGGTCTTATTTGCAAATTCAAGGCCTTATCAGAATACCATTTTAGCAAAATAATATTGGTACTTACATGTCCATAGTAACGGCACTTTTAGTGGATAAAGTTAAAGTTGGGCATTCAGGAGTGTCAGGTACCTTTAAAGTGCTCATTTTAACATAATCAAAAACAAACATACTAATCCATTTCCGAATCACAATCCAGAAGCAAAGTAAAAACTTTGGAACTGACAAGATAGGTTAGACATGTGAACTTCCACCAGGAAAGTGAGGCCGGGTGCTCCGGAAGGGTAAGCACCTCCTGTTTAGTTTATTATTTATATCAGTCTATATATGCAACCACTTAATATCCAAATACAGACACCCAACTGGCCAAATTCAAGGGTTTTTTAGGGTCATACTTGTTTTTAGGGTCTTTTTAGGGCAAACCCCAAAATTTAAGAACTTTTCCAGGCCTGTACGAACCCTGTTACACAACCATCCTGTGTGATGTCTAGGAATAAATATGTCCTCCCCAAATAGTTAGAGGCCTTCTAATCTAATGTCCCATGAGCAAGTCGCCCACTGCTTCTTTTAAGACACCTTAACAGCTAGTGACTACTCAATATAATGAAAATATCTTGACTTGGAAACAAAATGTCTCTTATGCATATTCTTGGAGTAGTATATGTTTTAAGTTGTAATATGGGACTATTTAAAGTGATGTATCGTGACATAGTACTTTATAGAGACCTAAGTAGTACTGAATATTGCCAGTTTGACCCAAACCAAGACATTCAACTGACTCCTCATGACAATGCCCCAGAGTATTATGTGTAAAGCTAAATATCCTCAAGGCATATACACATAATGCCCAAAGTCTTTTTTTCTGGTTATAAGGGTATAAGTTTCTGTCACTTTTACAGCTCATGACAACTAAGTGTAAGTGAAATAATTTTGACTGGTTCAGAATAATTGAAAAATCAAATTCAACAAATATGTTTTAAATTCAATTTTATTGTTTAAAGTTATTTAAGTTTGATGAAAATGATTTTTTTTACCAAAATCATGAGTAAAACTTAAGTCTTGGTAACTTAATAAGCATAAACACATTTTGCAATAAATAATTATGAATGACATTGATACGGAATTACTTTTCAGAATCTGACTTATGCAACAGTGACAATACTGGTATACAGACCCTGACATGTATGACAGACCCATTACTTTGCCAAGAAAGTTTAACACAGAGTGATGAAGATGAAATTACACTAGTTCATGACCCATTACAATATGTCCCACCAGCTACAGTTGAAATTGATATTACTAGTACATGTAGTTCAACTACATCTGATATTTGTGATTTCAGTGAGTATACACAAGAGACATATTTAATATATCCCTTTAAACACACACACACACATGATGTATCACTATACTTTTTCCGAAGATCTGTTGCAATAATATACTTGGAGCTGAACGTGCTCATCTAAATTTCACAATAAAATGAATATAAGATAAAATTAAAATGCAATTAAGAAACAAAATATAGTATATTGATTTTTAAAAAGATGACACAACACTATAAAACGTGCATACCATTATTTTTTTTTAAATTTTAATTGTTGGTACAAGTGGAATTTAATCATGATTCTGCCAAAAATAATATAATATAAAGATTTTGAGTAATTCATCTTAATCATCAACTAATATAGTCAGAGTAGGAACAAAATTTTTATTAAAATTGATGAAACATGTCTAACATGTCACATATGACACACAATACTACACATTACTACACATTGCATAATGTTTCATTTTAGATACACAGTTTCCAATTCCCTATTACCATGGTGACCACTGTTATAGCGTAATTACAAAACCAGCAACATACATTAATGAAGTTCAGGACAAAGGATGTCAGACGGACCTGAGTGGACAGGATATTGACAATTTATTTAAGGAAAATGAAATGTTGACACAAACACTATCTGACAAAAAATCACTAGTGAGAGAATATTTTGTTGACAAAGTTTTGGCAAGTGATGAAAGTGTAAAATCTTTTACAGGTTTACCAAGCACTGAAATGTTTGACACTGTAAATGATATTGCATCTGAAAATGCCAAAAATCTAAAATATTGGAAAACCCAACAAAGCTTGAATGAAAAACAGTATCAAAAAAATGTAAACAGCAAAAAGCCTGGTCCATCTAGAATTCTGACAAACAAGCAAGAACTTTTGATTACTCTTATGAGACTTAGATTAGCAATTCCCTTAAATCTCATGTCAGTCATTTTTGGTGTATCAAAGTCCATGATTTCATCAATTTTCACAACTTGGATTTTCTACTTGTATTTTTTATTCAATGATCAGATTTCATGGCCTACCAAAGAGCTTGTTCAGAAACATATGCCTTTGTCATTCAAAAGATCATTTCCAAATACACACGGTATAATAGACTGCACAGAGATATTCATACAGCGACCAAGAAATCCTTCAAATCATTCTAAAACATACAGTAACTACAAATCACACAACACATTTAAATTTCTTGTTTGCATAACTCCTACAGGTGCTATAAGTTTTGTGTCAGACATATGGGGAGGCAATACATCGGACCGTTACATTACTGCCAATAGTGGTTTTCTTGATTATATAGAGCCTGGCATTGAAATCATGGCCGATAGAGGATTTACTATAAGAGACCTTCTTACTTCTAAAGGAGCTTATTTAACTATCCCCCCATTTACTAGAAAATGCAACTGGGGTAAAGGTAAACGTTTAAATTCGTCAGAAATTAAACGAACCAAGAAAATTGCTAATCTACGGGTACATGTGGAAAGAGCAATTCAACGTATGAAATGTTTTAAATTTTTGTCAGAAATGATACCATGGTCAATGAAATCTGTTGTTAATCCAATGATTAAAGTGGTTTCATTTTTATGCAACTTGCAGAAACCACTGGTTACCAAGTAAATGCCTAAACAAATAGGTCATAAACACAAATGGCTGAGCTGCCAAAATTCTGTAAAGTGGGGGAAAATTTCTTAAAATAGTTCCATATAGTGAAGTGCAAAACTTCAATATTTACATTGATTTATATATATACATGTAGATAGAAATATTCTGTGAAGTTTCATGATTCTTGGTTGAAAACTGTAAGAGGAGGCGAGGCACCCTATGTTCCCCACCCTCCCACCAAACGTTCATCATACTATGTAACCAGGCCAATGAAGTCCTGATTATAGAAATAAATTTCATTTTTAACACCAGAACAGTTTAAACACTGCAAAATTTGCTATGGCATAGGAATACAAATGTTTGTATGTATTATTCATGATAAGAATCAGTGAATGATCATTGATTAAAATACAAATTGTAAAGAAGTAAAGTTCTGACACTTAGAAATTATTACATTTTCATGAATTTAAAAAAAATGCCTTGGCTCTATCCAAGCAATGCTGAAAGAATGCATTATTGAATTGCTATTCCCTTTCTTGTAAAAAATACAAAATCACACCAGTCACGTTTTGTAACATACAATTGTGTCTGTATTTGAACATACCACGGCGAAGATTCTTTTAGTTTTACTTTCCCATCATTCAATAAATATGATAGTCATTAGCTGAAGCAATTTCTAAAGGGGACTTATCCTGGTAAGAAAATGAACATTTTATTTCAGCAAGTCCATCCCCACAGCATGAACAATTAACAACAGCATCAGGGGTTGCTCCAATGAAGGGAATTTCTTTGCTTATGAAAAACCCACAATTACTGATATTAAATTTTTCATGTTCATTTTCATATAACAACCTATACTGACTCAGTGCCACACTTTCCATTGCCTTGCCATACTCTGTAGCATGTGTTGAAAAAGAACATTTGTTGGTATTAAAAATCCTTCTCAATATATAATTATCTGACTTCAGTTTTTCTATATTGCACTTAACAACACTATTCATTATAGATGCAGTAATGCGGCCATTTCTATGATTGAACCATTCAGTATTTGATGCTTGATCTCTGGTTTTACATTCAACATCGTTAATATATTCTCCTGAATGAGTGGATTGTAGGTAGGAAATAAATTCATCCTCACTGATATCCTTTGGTGCTTCTTTCAAAATTTCATTGAAGTATGGAAAGTTGGTTTCATCTTCTTCAGAGTCACAATCTATGGTATGCAAATACACAGAACCACTGTTTTTACATGCATGAATTAATTTGTCTCTTATGGTATTCTTCTCTATGGGTTTTGAAATTGGATTGTAATTATCCCTGGTGTCACCTGGAACAATGATAAAAATATTTATTATGAGTTACTTCCCTTATATTTACAATATGAATTGACTTTATTTAGACGTACCTATTTGTTAGCATTCAATTGCTCATGTGTGGGTCATAACCTCTGATGACGTAACGTTCAGCTATCCAATTACGTCATTGAATATCATTGTGCTACATCGCATATTGTTTGTTTGGTCAGAATTTTAACCTAGTGTCTACATGTCTATCCTTATTTGAAAAAAGTCTGTTCCATCAATATCATATTTTTGTCTGAATTTTGGATAAAATAAATCAAAGCGATATTTTACATTTCTCTCATGCTAGCAATACTTTTAAGGATTGTAAATATAAGAAATAAATACTGTTAATACACATGTACAATCAATAACAGGATTTTGTAACAATAGTTGGTTGCTTCCTCTGGGCACTCTAGATTCCTCCACCATACCAGAATTAACTGCCATGGAATCAATGTAATCTTGACTGGGGTGTAAAACATAATTTAATAGCCTGGGCAAGTTTGTTGAAGAATAGCATATTTACCAATACATTAAGCTTCAAGAGTGATAACAAGGTGTTTGTATTCTTTGACAAAATAGCTTAAATGAGTGAAAAGCCATCATGTTTTAGTTACTGAATTGAAATACAGTATTAACTGTGTATATAGACCACCCAGGGGCTGAACAAAAGTGAACTTAATAGACAGATGGAGTTTATATAGGGTCACTTCCTATGAACAAGTAAAATACATATATTGCTGAAACACAAATGAGTGAAAAATATGTAGTAACTATTAAAATACTTTTTTTTAAATTTGTTAAAATTCAGAAGTAATTATAGTTAATTTATTTTATTACAAACTTTATGGACTGTACATCTGATTACATAGTAACAGTTTATCAGTGTACACCTAACTAGTTCCTTTGTCTCCTTAAGAGGCGAGGTGTCAATGATTAAAAAACTATAGGTACAAAAAACATACTACCTGTAAATAACAAAGTCTTTCTATCATCTGATCTAATGGCTTCAGCCATTGACTTAGGAATATATTTTTCCTTAATTTTTGCTTTTATAATCTTGACAACAGAAACTTGTAAAACTTTGAATGTCTATATATTCTATATACACTGATCAAAGATATATAATTAATATAATTATATGTTTCTTATCCTCATGTATCAAGATTAAAAAAGTTGATTGAAAAGTGGACTTTGTAGACAGGTTGAGAAGTAATTTGGGACTAAAAAGGATGGACTTAATTCACATTAGACTGGTGGACATTATATAGAAGGTCATTATATAGTAAAATCCATTGGGGATACTTCAGGTCAGTTACTATAGACAGATGGACTTTATATAGAGGTGGACTCTATAGCAGGTTATACTGTATATATACTTCAATACTTGCCTTTCTTTTTGAATTTAATATCTTTCACTAGGGCAGGGTTAGATGGCTGTCTCGGTTTATCCCACTCACAGGTTCTATCTGTTCCAACCTCAACTCCCCTGTCTTTATGTCTTTCTAGAAATGCATTTAAACTAAATAACAATGCAATACAGTGCTTGCAGCTTCCATCATCTCTGAAATAAAAAGTTAAAATTTATCTTTTGAAACTAATGTTTTAACAAACATAAATTGGAAACATTAGTGTCACTTGTAGGTTAAAGTGTGTGTGTGCAGAACATGTATGACATTGCATGTAGCTGAGCGGATTAAGCTGCATTATGTCCCCAGTTTGTATACTGTATTCTGGTGCCCAAATTATGATTTTTTTATATTGATTCAAACAAAATATACAATACCATTGTGTTTAAAAACAACCAATTGGTGACACTGGTAAAATACAGATCTAATCAGAAATATAGGGTGTATTTTGTTTGTATGAAATCTGTTTAAGCACCTGTTTGTCATTTCTATGACCAATAATAATATTCATTGTTTCTGTACAATAAAAATATTGTTATATTTAATTTTTATCTGTTGTCTTTGTTCATTTTAGGAATTACCTGAAAGTTACATAGGAATAAATAATAAAATTTTAGAACCACATAAGATAAAAAGAAACTAAATATGAAATTATATAAGAACATGAAAATATTACAAAATCATAGACTTTCTCACATATGTGTAAAAGTAAAATAAAAAAAAACTCAAGATCCTGTTAAAACTGGAAAACTGCTGATCAACATCCAAACCAGCTGTATGTTCATACATGTAGGTGGTTTCAGTGGATAAAACATCAAAACTGCAACAGAAAATTAAAACGGACCACAAAGCAACGCATTCTTTTCCAGGATAGAAGTATATATAAATAAATAAAAACTTATCTGATTAAATTATAAATAAGATAAATAAAAACAAAAATTCATCAGAGTGAACTAAAGTATAGATCAAGAAAATAAAAACATGCAAACAGGCTTATAATAATGCAACTCTCCTTTTGTATATTCTGAATGAGTAGACTTTAGCACCCCACTTAAGATTTTTTTATTTACAATGTGCGATATATATCAAAGTGGTCAGTTCTTGGATGATGGAGGAAACTAGAGTACCGTACCTTAAAACTCCCAGCTTTTAGCGAGTGAGCTGGTAAATTAAGCAACCTTTCATTTATTAGTGCAGTAAGGGTCCTTGATGGCCAAGTGGTCTAAAGCACAATATTTGTTATATATCACAGTGTCTTACTACCAAAGTTTGAATTCCCTTCAGCAGATTCTAGTGCAAGAAAGTTTGTATTTTCTGAGTGAGAGACAGATGTAGCCGATAAAAATGTACTTGGAAATAGCAATATCTATCAAGAATGCACTTGGAGTAAGACTGGAGTTACTGATTATAATACTTCTGGCTTGGGATGGGTACCAATCATAATAACAAAAATTATGTTCAGTGGTGTGGTAACAATTGATCTACATTTTGTAAGCTTATTAACAAATTGAATAAAAATATAATAACATACGCGACACATGTGCATCCTCCTGTCTGTATGTAACCTTTATCTGTCACAAGGAGCCAGCTACAGTAAGGGACATCACTTTGCCTGGTCTCCGGCACGCACGAAGCTTTCACATACACGAATACATATTGCAACACACCCATTCTCAGTAATAAGGCCCAATTCACTATTTCAAGATGATGAAAAATAAAAGTCTTGCAAACAATGAACTTCTGGTATTTTCAGAGACTGGACATATCAGAAGATTCAGAAACAACAAAATTATTAACACCAATTGATTATTTTGGTTGTAATTTTACTTTCTTGTTACATACATACCATTTGTATTTAAATGAGTTGATATTTACGTGACCGTAGTTAAAGTTTATCATATTCTTACCAGGTAGTAGTATTTATATGTTTATTATGCTTGGACATTAGGTTACATTGTTATTAATTTAAAAATGTGCCTTGAGACCACTTCGGCATATCGAAATGATAATGACGATGTTTGTAGTCTACAGAAATTGAAGTATTTTTACGCAAAAATACAATAAATTTATTTCTGTATTCTCAAGTTGGAAACAGAAACAAAATTTCAAACAGGTAGTCATTAATCAACACTCAAATCAAAATGCAAATATGTCTTGATGAAATTGATAACCAAAAGAACTGTACAAAACTTATTATCTTCAAGATAATTTTCACTTAAGTAAACAGTGTATTCGGTAACGTATGTAGCACTTCTAGATGACTTTGAGTCAATATAAAGACAGCTAAATAATATTATATTACAAATTATTAACTCTTGTTTTCCATAATAAAATTGTAAAACTTATCAAAAGAACACATGATATTGGTATGTATGTTCACTTTTCTATCGAAATGACAAAAACTATTTATCTGTAACGTATGTAACAGTTTAACCGATAATGATTATGTACATGGTATCGTTTACAATGAAGTCTTAAAATTATCAATTATCACGATGTAAATGTTCACTTTTCTAGTGACAAAAATAATTAATTAAGTAAGTAACGTATGTAACTGTTTAGTCACGTATGTAACAATTACATACTGGGGTTTAAAACTTCTTCACTCAGTGACATGTCCTTCTTTAAAGAAATTCAATAAAATATACCCGAGTTACATTCTAAAAAACAAGGCTAATGGAATGAGAAAGTCTTAATTGCTGATTAAAATGCCATATCTTTAAAGGAACCACTGTCTGTATTTTTCTCTCCAGTAGTACTTTTCATATTTAGTTTTTAAACCTGAAATCTGGACTTATCCTTTATTTCTAACAACTTTTTTCTCCACCCGATTGGTTATACTGTTTCTAAATTCAGGATAGACTGAAAAATCTTAGATGCTATGTGCCTTTTACAAACATTTACTGTCTATACCAGTCAATTTATTTAAAGTCGATATCTTTTTCTTCTAATTATCTTTTAATCAATCATGTGACTTAAAATGTCTCTCATACCGATCCATACCAATTTCTTAATCCCAAAGCAGAGAACAAACATTGAAAATTTGCAAATAAAGTTAAACACACGAACTTTCACCAGGAAAGTGAGAACAAATCAACAATGTCCATTGTATTTTGGTATAAGTAATCAAGCAGTTTGCTTCGTTTTATAAAGTCCACGTGGGTGCCATAGTTGAGGTACAAGTCCCAATATTCAGCAGAACATGAAGGATCAGTTGTATCTTTTATTTTAATATCCTTAAGATAGATGACATTCAACAAAGCCTTCGAATTTAGAATTATAAAATCCTATACCAGACATCATGTATCTGTATATATGTGGAGTTAAATGGTTTTGTTACAGTCATCCTTCAAATTAAAAACGGTTTTACATAAATTCTGCTGCAATATGAAATAAATCAGCCAGCAATGATGCACAGTTTAGGCCCATTACTGATTATTGTTGGAAAATTATATTGCTAAACATAACATGTATATGGTGTCTTTTAAAATCACTCATATTTTGTTGTTGATTCTATCACTATACATGTATTAAATATTTGTCAATAAGGTGTTACCAAGAAGAACTTTTTCTTGCTGAGCTTCGCTTGTTGGGTGTCAAGTCAATAATGGATACATCACTTTCTGTTTGCTTTCATAATGTTAACTTCTCATTTGAAAATGTAACTCTTTTATCCTTTCTAATATGAAAGTTTTCTATCTGAAATTTCTTTCTCATGATTTATCTTTTAAAATATTAAGTCTTTAGATACATTACATTAAGCTTCCCTCTTAACTTCTTGTCAGAACTTGTATAGTTTAAATAGAAGGTAACCTAAAACTTAGAAGAGTATGACCACTGTTGTTAATGACGCAACAGGGACTGGTTCCAAAGAGACATAACCACTATCTGAAACATACTTGGCGGCTATCTGATCTGTAAGTTCATGTGTTTAACTTAACTTGTCAGTTTCAAAGTTTTCACTTTGCTTCTGGATTTGTGATTCGGACACATGGAATAGTAGGTTTGTTTTTTTTCAGTTTAATTCTTAGTTTCTCTTCAATTTAGAACTCCGATCATATCCCATTTTCTTTATCTCTGTAATTTGACTGAATTTCAAGACATGATTCATCCATCATGAAACATTAGACAGCAACTGTGTTTGTAATTCAGACCAGTAACGTAGATACCAATACTTACGTTACCTGGGGGTCTGCAGATATATGGATGTATATTGACCACCCATTTGACTATTGAAGTTTTGTGTTACGCTGCATTTACACTTTCATAATCAGAATTTATGAAATTGCATGTATTTGATTTGTACGTACAACAAATATTAAAATGAACAATGTTGTATACAAATATATGAGAAAATTATCCAAATAAATTAGACCGGTGACATCTATCGTTTCAAAATCCAATTTGAAGTTGAAAATTGTTTAATTTCTCTACACGTAACTAAACTAGAAACTTTAAGTGTTTGTTTATTGTTGTATCTAATGACAGTTTGCTTAACTATTTCATTGTAATTGAAATGAAAGTACTGATACATACGTTACTTGTGTTAATTACATACGTTACCTATAGTAACGTATATATCATTTTTTGGAAAATGAATTCCAGACTAGGGATCAAGGGTAGACATACCATCATGGGTTTGATGGAAATGACAAGGTTTATTATCTATATAGTCAGATGTATTATTTCAAATTGAAGTTTTTGAATGGATTCTTGCCATCCAAAGAGGTCACCTTCGACTGTTTCACTTTTGCTTGAGAATTTTTATTTTAACAACAATCGATGTGGTTAAAACTTCACATGCACACTTCTATAATTTAAATCTAAAACTATACAAATTATAGTGGTCACTTGACGTGATTTAGGTGTATTTTCAAATGATGTTATCACGTATGTATCGGTAACGTATGTATTTTTTTCAACTGTTACAATATGTGGTTTAAATAATAGGAACTTGTGCAGAATAAAGATGATATATTTTAAATATTATATCAAAGTACTTCGTTTGACAATATATTAATTTTGACTTGGATAAAATATTTAACCATATGAATGACGTAACGTAAGTATTGATGAAAATAAAACCTTCCATTCAATTTTGTGTCATGCTTGTTCAGGCCCAATAGCGACTGTTAAGTTGAAAATTTTATTGTTCTGTTAAGTATGCGTAAGATAAGCTTCAATTTGCCCACGTCATTGGTAAGTATGACATTAATATACGATAACCATGGAGACAGTTTTATATGTGGTAACGTTTGTATCCGACAGCTGGTAACACATCTTTATTTGGCACCAGATTTTACCAATAGCTTGCATTGTCATCAGAAACCAGTTTTAGATATGAAAACAATGCAGCATTAACAAAAGCAATTCTTTAATTTTTTGTTACTTTCCAAATATTGAAGATCTGGCGATTTAAAACATAAAAACCTTACCCGGTAACAGTAACGTTTGTATCATTTTGAAGGTTTATGAGATTGGAAAATAATCAAATACATGGATTAACTAGAAAACTGTGATTGATGATTGTAGATATAATGTGTAGTTTCTGTTGGTACATTTATTCTTTGGTCTTTTCCAAAGCCAATTCATTATACTGTAATATAACACTATTTGGGCCTTATTACTGAGAATGGGTGAACAACGCTATCCTAACATTATCGATGTGGTTGTCCACAAACAGTTTATACGAGTCGTCAGCCTTAAACGTCTTCAATCTTCTTCCTCCCCATTCACAAGACGTGGTCAAATACACCATAATATCCCCCATTGTTATATCTGGCAACGACGTCAAATCCTTGGAATATTTCACGTCCTTAATATCAGGAAGCAATATCTTCTCCCCCTTTACCTCAACCGTCCTGCGGTTATAAGCATGTTCCTCGTAATCATCTTCTTCGTCAGTGTTTAGATTCAGCGCCTTAGCTGCCTGGCATAATTTTAAAAGCGATTGGCGGTTGTAATTAGTTGTTGATATACCCCTTTCTTTCAAATAATTCTTTAAATCGGCAACAGTACCCGTACTAAATGAGGCGTCCGCCATTTTGAAAAAAAGTGCCCTAAATTCAGTCACGTGGTGATGAAAGTCACGTGACACTTCGCCCGGAACTTTGTATCTGAGAAACGGCGTAATGGTCCCCAAAGGAATGCAAGAGGCCCCATGAGGGTACGTGTTTTGTTTTGGACGCATCGCAGTTATAAACACTTAAACACTTTATTGATAGGAGAAAAAGAATCTGTCACCAGTTTGTGACCGATACGGGTTGATCTCAGTCTTGGGTGATGTGATGTAACATATCCCAATCGAGGCTTTATTACATCACATCTCTCTCGACTGAGAACATACGATATCGGTCACTAACAGGTGACAGATTCTATTAATCCAACTACTCCCCCCACGTGTGAAATAAAAATTAAAATGAAGGAAACATATGGAACTATTGACTTCAAATATATCAATGGCAATCCTGGACACAGAGTCACCATACTTAACCACCACAATGTGAAGACGGTCATCTTTTTCTTTTTCTTTCTCTTTTATGTGTGTGGGGGGGGGGGGGGGGGGGCTTGATATGCTTGCTATATCCCCGTGTCAACATTTTTTGTTGCTTTGTTGTATAAAGTTCCAGTTCTAACATATCGTATTCATCGTGGATAAAATACACCATAATCGACAGAAATAGGAACATTGCCCGATATTATTATTTTTTTTATTAATCACTTGCGTATAAAAAAGAAATCGGGGCCGAAAAGTCCAATTGATTTATATCCAATTCCAGTAGCTTATTTAAAAAAAACCTACCTATTATTAATATTCTCTGTGCTTTTTGAAGTGATGAATGATTGGTGGTAAGTCAATATTCCGATCTTCTCTTAAACCTCTTTTTAGAAAAGGAAAAAAAAGTTTCCAAGGTGAAGTCGATGAAATTATCGGCCGGATCCAACATCCAGATTTGTCGTGGTTAACAGATACAGAAACAAGGACAAATGGACAGTATATGCTTTTTTGTAGATAAGAAGCAATTATAATCAAGGCAAAAAAAATTGGGGGGTCGGGCATGCTATCCTGTTAAAAAAACTTCAAACAATGACGTTCAATGATTTATTCTTGTGGCACCTGAATCTGATATTTGTCGTTAAATGATAAAAGTTATGAATTGAAATACAAACATACCATCCCATTTCCTTTTCATAAATTTTGTCGAACAGGCAAAACAAAACTTTGCATATACAGTAAAACAAATTATACAACTTAGTAACTTAAGTTTTAGTGGGGATTTTTATAATAAGTCTGTACTACTAAGGACAAAACATTATTTAATATTTGTTCACTATGAGCTATTTGTATTCGTTTTAAATTTGCGCGTGTTTCTGTAAAAAAAATCTCCGATTTTTACTGAGGCAGTAGCATCGGTCTCCTCATAGCTATCTACGCCCCTGATTACATATTATACCAAAGTCAGACAGCCGCTTTGGAATACAATTCCTCATCAATTGTACGTTAACCAAAATTGTGAAACCATAATTTTGCAAGGTGTTGAAAATTATCCAAATTACCAAAATATATTTAACGGAATTTTATTAAAGGTAATTATTTGCATGAATACCTTAGTTTTTAATGAGAGCACATTGTCGTTTTATAATATATTTAATGGGTCACCTGTAATCTTTCGTTTGATAATGTTAAGCGGAAAATGCAAATTAATGCTAAATCTGTCGATTCTTTGATAACCTTCTTCTTTGAAACTGATTGATCAAATAAAACCCAATTATGATCAAGGTAGCTCCAGACATTTCTTTGAAAGTCTTCTTTTCTGAAACTTAAGTCAATATAGCTTAGGTTCATTAGGCCTCTCTTTATACACACAGGTCACGTTCTATTTACGTCACGAGTTTATGTTGTGGTTTATTTGACGCATTTGTTGTTGCTCACACCTTCTGTACTGGGTTCGAATTAAAAGTTTTTGCTATACAAAACACGTTAAGACTTGGGCTTGGGTAATGATACTTTTATTTGCCACTTTTTGTGTGAATTTGTAAGCACAGTCTATGTCCACATCACGCATGTCAGAGAAAAGAGGTGGACAAGCAGCGTACGGAAGAAAAAGATAAGAGACAGGAATAAGAACAATAAATCCCCCACACAATATCGTGGGAGACTTAATTACAAGTTTGTGTAGTTATTTGGGATGGCAGTACATATGTACTTGGTACAAACAATGTATAGGCAAACAACATTGACGTGTCCACTTGACCTTTAATTTAAATATTTGTTATGTACGAGTATATTTATAGATAGAGATGCACGTGTTTATTTGGTCGACATAAAGACAAACAGTGAACACGAACAATGTTCATGTTTTAACTAGGAATCATAATACTGCTCATGTCATAGGTGGACTCCCCTTGTATGACTATTCCTAATGAAAGGTCAATCGGACAGGTCAATGTTGTTTGCCTATAACAAAGCAATTTTGTTTTTCATTTTCATTTGAAGAACACCAACTAATTTACCAACGCAATTTATTTGCCTGTTGTACTAGTATCTGTAGATTATATTAAATACATAAACGTTAACATACAGTTCAGATATGTACAGGAAAGTTTAGCGCTGAACTAACGAAGAGAACTGAACGCTCGGCTGTCTTGTGGCAGATATATGTATGGCTAATGGCCGAAAAGCTAACCAGTTTGGTGGCAATTGGCTGCCGAGAAATAGATAACAAGAGGCGAGATTCAGTACAGTTAATTTTTCGATCTGTCTGTACTGAATATGTTAAATACCTACCTTATATATACAATGTAATTATCGCTGGCTGTCCAAACATACAGTAAAGGTTTGTCGAAAGTTTAACATATACACCGAATTGGCAGCTAATCTTGGCCCCTGATTAGCTGTTATCTATCTTTTGCCAGATTTTCGGCCACTAACTATACATATGTCGGTCACTAATCAGCAAGATTTGACTCCTTTTTTCATAAGCTCAGTGTTAAACCTTAAACAGGTCTGTACTGTATGACGGAAGGGTGACATCCAAACCATAGCATCCTAAGTACTGGCAAATCTATTGGGTCTTCATAAAACGTCTTGTTTGTATTACAACTAGCGGCATGCATAAATCATTAAAGTTTGCGTTCGAATTATTGGACGAAAAACTCGGTGATGGGTGCATTTTCATCAAACTCGGCATCAATGGACACGAACATAAGACGATGTGTCGCATAGATTTAGGTGCATAGCTCAAGGGTCAAGGTCACAAGGTCAAATCGTAGAAATAATATCTTGGTAATGCTTGGGAAGAGGTGTTCTTCTTTCAAGAGAATGCTCTAGTCTTCGTTCTATTTCATATCACGATTACAATAGGCTATCAAGAAATGTATTTTAAGCGTCTTATTTCTGATAACATACCTACATAATGGTTATTCCTGTTCGAATTCATATATCGATTTCAAATCAGGTAATTGCACTGTTTTACCGCCAAGGCTCGAATCCGACTTGGAGACATCCTACTGAGACTTCATGTCAGTTGAAAAACAGTAGGTTGGTGGTTTACTCCAATAACTTCGGTTTCCTCAACCATCCCTGAATTAAGAGCCTCAATTAAATTAAACAAATCTTGACTGGGGATTATAAATTATGATTATGATTATGAATCGTAATGCCAAAATCTGACTGATTTAAAGATGGCAATAATTCGAGGTTTACGGAAGTCTAAAATAAAATGACAACGTTTTCTATAAATTTTAAAGTATTTTAATGTTTTAATGTTTCTTACAAAAATGATTTAACAATCCAAAAGTAATCATCATAGTTATAATATATTTTTTATCGTTTATTCAATTTTGTCAGCATTTCAATGAAAAAGCTTATCGTTAACTAAACACCGTAATATGTATTTTATCGTCAGTCAAACATTGTCAGATAAATAATTCGATACATGTACATTTCGTATTCCTTGACTTAAATCTTATCGTTTTGCTAAAAATATTGCGATATGTCTCTTGTTGCCTTCAAATATTGAAATATAAGTCATTTCTTCAAAAAACACCACAACACATTTCGCATGTCTGGAAAATATACATGAATTGTATATATTTTGTCAGACAAACATTGAAAAAAATATATATATATTCTATCATTATACATATATCATAAAATATTTCTTATGTCTGGAAAAATGTATCGGCAGACAAATATCGCAATATTTGTCGTATGTTTAGGCACAAATACATTTCGTATCAAAGACAAATATTGTAATACGCATCGTATTATCAAATATTGATAAACATTGAAATACATGTATGTATCGTACCTTTAGGCAAATATCGTAAAACATTTCGTATCACAGGCAAACATTGTGATACGTATTATCGTAAAACATTTCGTATCACAGGCAAACAATGTGATACGTAAGGTATTATGAAGTGAGTGCTTCAATTGCATTCAAACTATATATGCTACAAACTACAGTGTTCATTGTACAACAGATACTTTGAAACATCCACATTTTGTTCTTATTGTCCAACAATCGGTTTGTTGGTCGATTCCCTTCTAAATGAAATCGTTTTGTACAATTCCCTTATGGATCTGATAATGGTTGAACCTATTCAGGGAATTTTGTTGTTTTTTTTTTAAATATTTAACTTCGTCTGTTAAACGGCAGAACTGAATAGCACTACATTCATATCTGGAAAATAGAAAACGAACAATCATAACTTTCAAAAGGCATGTATCTATCTTAGTCTATTTATAGCAAAATTTTGGACCTTAAATTTGATAAATATGTAGGAATTTTATATATGTCGTGTACATGTTATGATTTTGTACAAGTTATAACATGTACAGAATAATCATACACGTTATAACCTGAACGCTGCGATCATACAAGTTACAACTTGTACAATTTTTGCCATACAAGTTATAACTTGTACAAATTTTTAAGTAGAAAAATAAAAACTTGTACAGTTTTGTTTTTGACATGTCTCCATATGTGTTTGTCTTATTATCTTGTTTTGTCTGGTTATTTTTCAAGACTTAAATTGTGTATTTTGTTCTTTGTTGTATACACTATTGTTAAATACATGTTATTCAGCTGCAAACTTTAAACTATATTTCAAATAACATTCAACAGCAGATGATTTATTACATAAAATATTGATGCATAGTGAGATGAATAATCCAAATTTTAGAAGAAACGAGACAAGGAAGGGGCCTCGATTGCTCAAGGATGGAAATCATGCCTCTCGTGACAGATCCTAGTGTGAGACAGTTCGCTTCAAAAGTTCTGGTTTTCTCCACTTTTCAAAAACAGACCACTTCGATATAAGTGAAAAAAGGAACAAGGTGAAATGAAATATGATTTTAATTAACATTTTGGAAAATACAAGTCAATAAGTCAGTGAACACATGCAAACGTTGATAGAATATAGAATTTTTTGAACTGGTATATTTTTCACTTGTTGTTACATCCTAGTGAAGCATGGCACCTTGAATTACATAATAATCCTGAACGTTTACATTTACACTTAGCAGTTTTACAGCCGGACCTACAGCTATAGTGCAAATGCCCCTGACCACCACTGAATGATAAAATTTGAACGGATTGTCTGATTGAAACATCCCTTCTATCAGGAACATCAGTAACTTCCATAGTGTTAATTCCATATATCTTTTTCAATCTGATTCCTGTTTAAAAATCCAGCAAGGACCCCAGCTTTAGTTCCCACCTTAAATCCATGCGCAGTTTTATCTAAAATAATCCTTTTTATATTTCGGCAGTCAGTCGGTCCACAGTCTACTCTTGGAATTGGAATAACAATATTATCACCAATATTTAAGTCACAAATCCTTTTCTTGCTGAGGCTTTCCATTTCACTTGCCTGTATCCCAACTGAGTTACTTTACAAAGACTACCAAAGCTACTAAAGAGTGTTCACCATTTATTACCATGAGACTGATCATGTTATGTGTTCATGTAAACGTAACTATTACTCAGTAAACATTAAATTACTAAGTTGTACAAGTTATTATTTTTTGGCTTAAAAAATTTGTACAAGTTATAACTTGTATAACAAAAAATGTACAAGTTGTATCTTGTATGATCTCATCGTACAATATATAGGTGATATTCATTTTAGTTTTTTGTTTATTTTGGGGTTCGAGCTGGATAATTTTTACGGTTTTTATGAAGTCTTAAGCACAATATTTCTACAATACACAGGTAACACTTGTAGAATTGATGCTATTTTCGTATGGGCGATTTTCATATAAAATGCACTAAATTATAAACATTAATAGTATAATTTTATCATGCGAAGTTAGCGTTCCCATAATTTGTATGAATTTGACACGTTTTTCACGCAAAAAGTTCAACGCGTTATTTCCATGCGAAGCACTTTTTTTCTGCGTATAAGTGTAGCTTTTTCGATAAACTTTACGTACTTCACATGACAACTCTACATACAGAAAATGCCATTTTGCGTACGTGCAAGCGGCATATTCCTGATAATTAGGCATTTTAAATACTTTAAACGTATTTAATTTCGGGTGTATTTATTTTTGCGGTATAGGAAATTTAGACATATCGTTTTTGAAATATGCACTATAACACAAAAGGAATAATATACTTTTTGCGAAAAAAAACCGTAAATAAACGACAATTAGTAAATCGCAAAAATAAATTAAATTAAGTTTGTAAATTCTGAAAATATGTCAAAACCTTCAATAAGGCGCCTTATATATTATCCAGATACCCCAGTCAAATATTTCAAACTGTAAAATCATTAATTTTTATGGTCTCATTTTTATTTTTGTGGGTACCCTTACCCATTAATATACATGCCAAGGAATAAATATATATTGCAAACTAACGTTAAACAAGCACAATAAATCATCAATTTGCAACCTCACAATTGTATCATTTCTTTAAAACAAGGAAATAAGACACTTTGAAAATAATCAATTTCACAGTACATGTGACTACAATGTATCTTAATGATATATACAGAATAAGTATAACATACTACCTGATTTTCCTTTTAGGTAAGGTTTACTCCCATTCTCTTCAAAGCTAACATAGCATTTACAGCCTTCTGAAAAAAACAACAAAAATATACACACGTTATTATTGTTACTGTACAACAAGAGGCCCAGGGGCCACATCGCTCACCTGAGCAACTTGCTAGGTAGAAGCCGAAATGAGTTCAGTATTGAAGTGAGTGCAGGGGAGGGAGGTTTTGTACAAACTGAAATCTATACTTCCTACCGATGCTTTTCACTAAACAATTTGTAAGTATTTCTATGTACCGTAAAAGGTTGATGTTTCGACAAGCCTCGGCTTATTCCGTTACCTTTTCTTACAGCATTTCAACCAATGAAATAATTTTAAAAAAAATTTTCATCATGCAATCTACCAATCTCAAAAGAGAGAAAATGCATAGGCCGAATACTGTAATCGGGAAATGGCAAATAGAAATTATAGAATACAGCAGGATTTACATTAAAAATTAGCTTTTAAATACAAGTACAATTAATATATTTCTCATGAACAATATATTTAACTTTATATCAAAATACTTATATAAAAGAATACAGCATGGAAAATACACTATTATTTAACCATGATTTGAACAAACTTGAATCTACACTACCTCAGGATGCTTCCATTTTAATTTGAGCTTTTCTGGCCTAATAGTTTTTGAGAAAAAGATTTTAAAAAATTTTCTTTATATATTCCTATGTAAAACTTGATCCCCCTCTTGTGACCCCTCCCTACCTCCGGGGACCATGATTTGAACAAACTTGAATCTACACTACCTGAGGATGCTTCCATTTTAATTTGAGCTTTTCAGGCCTAATAGTTTTTGAGAAGAAGATTTTTAAAGATTTTCTCTATATACTCCTATGTAAAACTTGATCCCCCTCTTGTGGCCCCTCCCTACCCCCGGGGACCATGATTTGAACAAACTTGAATCTACACTACCTGAGGATGCTTCCATTCTAATTTGAGCTTTCCTGGCCTAATAGTTTTTGAGGAGAAGATTTTTAAAGATTCTCTCTATATATTCCTGTGTAAAACTTGACCCCCCTCTTGTGGCCCCACCCTACCCCCAGGGACTATGATTTGAACAAACTTGAATCTACACTACCTGAGGATGCTTCCATTTTAATTTGAGCTTTTCTGGCCTAATAGTTTTGAGAAAAAGATTTTTAAAAATTTTCTTTATATATTCCTATGTAAAACTTGATCCCCCTCTTGTGACCCCTCCCTACCCCCGGGGACCATGATTTGAACAAACTTGAATCTACACTACCTCAGGATGCTTCCATTTTAATTTGAGCTTTTCAGGCCTAATAGTTTTTGAGAAGAAGATTTTTAAAGATTTTCTCTATATACTCCTATGTAAAACTTGATCCCCCTCTTGTGGCCCCTCCCTACCCCCGGGGACCATGATTTGAACAAACTTGAATCTACACTTCCTAAGGATGCCTCCACAAAAGTTTAAGCTTTACAGGCCGAATAGTTTTTGAGAAGAAGATTTTTGAAAAATACCAACAAAGTTTCAATAATTCTCAATTATCTCCCCTTTAAAGAGGGTGTGGCCCTTCATTTGAACAAACTTGAATCCCCTTCACCTAGTGGTGCTTTGTGCCAAATTTGGTTGAAATCTGCCCAGTGGTTCGTGAGAAGAAGATGAAAATGTGAAAAGTTTACGACGACGACGACAACGACGACGACGACGACGACGACGACGACGACAGACAACGGACAAATTGTGATCAGAAAAGCTCACTTGAGCCTTTGGCTCAGGTGAGCTAAAAAGTATAGGCAAACAACATTGACCTGTCCGTTTGACCTTTCATTAGGAATATTCATATTGGAGGGTCTACCCAATAAATGGGTAGTGTTAAGATCCAAGTTAATACATACACAGTACATAGGTGTACTCTATGAGGTGTCTATATCTCATGGCCGTTATATACAGACGTACCTGTGTTGCCTATACACAGATGTACCTGGTCCGTGATAAATATTTAAATGAAAGGTCAAGCGATCAGGTCAAAGTTGTTTACCTATATTTTACTTCATAAGTACGAGGGGAAGTAGAAAGTTCATAGAACAGCGTATTCAGCCAAGCGTAACACATTTCCTTTACTTATTTAGACAACACAACATTCCGCCATTTTAAACATATCAAGTTTATTTGTCACAACATATTTGTGTAATTCTCAAAAGCATTCAAAGTTGGTGACCATCAAGCAATGATGGAAAATCAAAATGTTGAGTTTAGGGCAGTAATAAAGTTCCTCACAGTAGAAGGATCATATGCCAAAGAACTTCACCGGCGAATAGCCGAAGTGTACGGTGACAGTGATCCTACCTAATCCTCAGTGGCAAAATGGTCAGCTGAATTTAAACGTGGGCGTACCTCACTGAAGGATGACCCACGGTAAGGTTGGCCAGCTGATATCATCACAAAGGAAATTGTCACGTCTGTGGAGACCATCATCATGAATGATCGTCGAATTACGATTGATGACATAGCTAGGTAGTGTGACATTTCACATGGAAGTGTATACATGGTTATCCACGAGCATCTTGGGATGTCAAAAGTATCTGCAAGATGGGTCCCCAGAAACCTTAATGTACAGGATTGCTTCCAAAGACTCCAGTCAAGTCGGGACCTTCTTGGTATTTATAATGATAACCCTGAGAGCTTCCATTTACGTTTAGTAACTGGTGATGAAACATGGATTCATCATTGGGACCCAGAAACCAAAAAAAGAGTCTATGCAATGGAAGCACTCTGGCTCACCCCCACCAAGGATTCAAAACCCAACCATCAGCTGGCAAAATCATGGCCACTGTGTTTTGGGATTCTAAGGGTGTTCTGTTAATTAATTATAAAGCTGCTAGAATCTCTATCACTGGGGCTTACTATGCTGATCTAATGAAGCAGCTGAAAGCTGCTATTAAATTAAAAAGGAGGGGAAAGTTGAGCCGAGGGGTATTGCTTCTTCACCACAATGCTCCTGTGCACAAGTCGAGGATTGCACAAGCAGTGATTCGTGAATGCAAGTTCTAACAACTTAATCACCCACCCTACAGTCCTAATTTGGCATCCAGTGATTATTTTCTATTTAGAAATTTGAAATCCTGTTTACGGGGAATCAGATTTCTTAATGATGATGGACTTAAGGTTGCCACAGAGACATGGTTTCAGGACCAAAACGAAGACTTCTATTTTAAAGGTATAGACGGTCTGAAAGAAAAGTGGGCTAAGTGCATTAGGGTAAATTGGGACTATATTGAAAAATAATAATAAAATGTATGGTTTGTTGCGGTAATATATACCCAGTTTTTTACCTCCCCTCGTATCTGCCCTGTGGTAATTCTTCATTTTTCAAAAATAAAATATTCAAATACTTCACATGATAAAGTTGCTTTATGCAACATTTTGATTTATTTATTTATTTATTTATTTATTATTTTTTTGTTGCATACGATTTTTATTCTTTCTGGTGTGATTTTTCTAATCTATGAAGCACTATTTCACGAAACCAATGTATTACGTTTGACAGACGATATGCATATCATTAACCTGGCTTGGTTTGCTTATTTTTCTGGGAGTTGTTGCCCTTTAAACATAAGTGCAAATCGCCAAAAAAAATCTACTGGTGGGCATCTTAAAATTTTATTACTAGGCTCAAACATAGAGAGCAATATCGACCATTATTATATAGCAATATATGCTTCCCATAGAAATTAAACGATAAATCCCAAGGTGTTAGCGTGCAAAATATACTGATATTTGCGCGCTAACTTTGTTCCAGTCCGAGGTTTCCCGAATCATTTTTTTTCATACTGCACGCTTTGTCACATGACGCTGTCGTTTATGACGTCATATGATTGTTCCCGTCATCGCTGTGTTTTTGTCATATTGCACTAGTTCTTAATTATTTACAAGAACTAGTGTGATATTTATGTATTGTACGACAAAATGGTATTTAAAATTAAATACTTGAAGGAAGTAAACGAAATTTATTTGGCTATATAATAAAAGGGTTATTGAACTGATATTGTGAAATATTGTCCCTCGTTGACTCGAAATTTGCACTCGCATGCTCGTGCAAATGTCAAGTCAACTCGGGACAATATTTAACATTATTTCAGTTTATTCGATTTTTATGGAGAGTTTTCGTAGTTCACTGTCACAAAAACAGTGAATCTAATAGCAGATGTTTGTCATAATTTCGAAACTGTTATGTAATTGCAAATTGTAACTTAATTAAAACTGTAACTTAATTAAATTGACAGAGATGATTTAATGATTTAATCCTCACCCTTAGTATAAATAATTTTTATTTAATCTATTAAATTCGGATTAAATGTCATCTAAGGAGACAAAATAGAATCAAATATTAGTGAAATATTAATTCAACATTGAATTCGCGGTATGTCAGTTGAGCACAATATTACCACAATCACTATGACCTAATTATGCAGAAGTCACACAAACGAAAAATAGATCTTTTCTCGTTGTTTCGATTGTTTAAATCAATTGGTATATATAATTTAGATATATGTATAGGCAAACAACTTTGACCTGTCCGTTTGACCTTTCATTAGGAATACTCATATAGGAGGGTCCACCCAATACATAGGTAGCGTTAGGATTCCCAGTTAATACATATACACATTGCTGATGATTAGTGTTCACATCAGGTAGACGAAATATACGCACGTGATCCCTATTACTTAAATTTACTCGTCCATAATGGATATTTAAATCAAAGATGAAGCGGACATGTCAATGTTGTTTACCTGTATGTGCCTAATTCAGTCCGTATGTATACACGCATCTAATATGGGTCGTACGTCTAATTTAGTTCGTAACATAAGTGTCATGGTATTCTTAATTGCTAAGTAAACTAACGTACTACATTGTTTTGAAAGAAGAAAAGAGAAAATTGGTAAAGGTCTTGGCCCAGCTCTAGTCGGAACTGCTGTATTTCCATAAATTCAGTGCACATGGAAAATGCAAGAATAAAGTCGTATTTTCCAACAAACTCACAAAAAAATTGTCAAAACTTCATACAAAATATACTGACCTAATAGGGAAAAATATTTTCATAGATAGAGCAATTTTAAACTTTTTAACAAAACAACAAATATGACTATGTCAAAATTATCCCTTCTGTACCTTCTTACTTGGAGCAACTATAAACGTTATATCATAATTTGAATGTTCATGATGATAACACCTGGAAAAACTCGAGCAACAATGACCTACCTGACCCTAAATGCCCTGATGTAATTCTTTGAGTAAGGCCCAATTGGTGAATAAACTTGATCAATTTCCACAATTTTCGCAAAATTTCTCTATGTACAGAAGAACTGAACAATAATGTTTTTATTAAAAATATAATTTGGTTAGGTCAGTGCATTTTAAATGCATTTTATTGATAGTTTAATGGAAACATTTTCAATTAAAAGAAATAAAGAATATATAAAAACCATGTGCACTCAATTTATGGAAATACAGTATATATATTTACCTGCCATTTCCTTCTATATACGAATCTTCGTAATCTTTTCTTAGATAGAGATCGTTCTAATCCCATGCTTTCCCGCTTTACGGATCTCTGAAAAAAGCAGACGACAAATTACTGACATGGCTTATTGATTGGTAATGTCCGTAGTCTGGGCAGCAAAATAGCTAAGACAGAAGAAATATTGTAAACATGTTGCCCAGTTGGTAGAGCGTCGGTTTCGGATTTAAAGGTCGTGTGTTCGAATCCCGTACATTTAGATGGCATGTTTTGATCATGTTTCACATTGTTGCCTGATTGGCAACGCAGCAAAATAACTCCGAGATAGTGTACATTGTACACATGTTGCTCAGTTGGTAGAGCGTCGGTTATGGGATTTATAGGTCGTGGGTTCGAATCCCGAAGATGACATAACCATAAGGAAATAACTACATTTCACATTGCTGCCTGATTTACCCAGTGCCAGGATAAAAGGACCAGTGGGCCAGCAACCTCTACCACTGTTGGCTTGGTGAGCTAACACCAAATATTGTCCAGAGTCCGCGCTAGTACAAACCAGACAAACACAAAAACACACTGTCAGTCATAGTCACATCGAGGAAGCCAAGTGTGATCCGACTGACACTTGCCTCCCAGTGCAAAACATTAAGAAGCAACAATAAAACCAAAGGCTGGCTAAAGGTGTCATATAGTTAGAATGTTAATATGACTCATTAATATTTTTTTCGAGAATAAACTATTTCTAAAATACTAGACCAGGATGTATGTACATCACTGCTATATTCCACCTGGTCCAGGGTTAGGGTACTAGACCAGGCTTTATAAATCACCCCTACTTCCCACCTTGTCCGGGGTTAATGTACTAGACCAGGCTTTATATAAATCACCACTACTTCCCACCTGGTCCGGGGTTAATGTACTAGACCAGGCTTTATATACATCACCCCTACTTCTCACCTCGTCCGGGGTTAGTGCACTAGACCAGGCTTTATATAAATCACCCCTACTTCCCACCTGGTCCGGGGTTAATGTACTACACCAGGCTTTATATACATCATCCCTACTTCTCACCTCGTCCGGGGTTAGTGTACTCAGGTACTAGACCAGACTTTATATAATTCACCCCTACTTCCCACCTCGTCCGGGGTTAGTGTACTAGACCAGGCTTTATATACATCACCCCTACTTCCCACCTGGTCCGGGGTTAGTGTACTAGACCAAGCTTTATATACATCACCTTTACTTCCCACCTCGTCCGGGGTTAGTGTACTAGACCAGGCTTTATATACATCACCTCTACTTCCCACCTGGTCCGGGGTTAGTGTACTAGACCAGGCTTTATATACATTACCACTACTTCCCACCTAGTCCGGGGTTAGTGTACTAGACCAGGCTTTATATGCATCACCCCTACTTCCCACCTCGTCCGGGGTTAGTGTACTAGACCAGGCTTTATATAAATCACCCCTACTTCCCACCTGGTTCCGGCGTTATGATACTAGATTAAGCTTTGTTTACATCATCCTTCTTCCCATCTAGTCTGGGGGTTAGGGTACTAGACCAGGCTTTGTATACATCACCCCTACTTCCCACCTGGTCCGGGGTTAGTGTACTACACTAGGATTTATATAAATCACCCCTACTTCCCACCTGGTCCGGGGTTAGTGTACTAGACCAGGCTTTATATACATCACCTCTACTTCCCACCTGGTTCGGGCGTTACGATACTAGACCAAGCTTTGTATACATGTACATCGCACTTCTTCCCACCTAGTCCGGGGTTAGTGTACTAGACCAGGCTTTTTATACATCACCCCTACTTCCCACCTGGTCCGGGTTAGTGTACTAGACCAGGATTTATATACATCACTCCTACTTCGAATTCCCACCTGGTTCGCGCGTTACGATACTAAACCAAGCTTTGTATACATCACTCCTACTTCCCACCTGGTTCGCGCGTTACGATACTAGACCAAGCTTTGTATACATCACCCCTACTTCCCACCTGGTCCGGGTTAGTGTACTAGACCAGGATTTATATACATCACTCCTACTTCGAATTCCCACCTGGTTCGCGCGTTACGATACTAAACCAAGCTTTGTATACATCACCCCTACTTCCCACCTGGTTCGGGCGTTACGATACTAGACCAAGCTTTGTATATACATATTATATACACAGTGTGTAGGTACAACCCTCAGAATCAGGTCGAGTCCTTTTTCGTAGCCGCCGTATCACTACGAGTCGCGCTTGCGCGACGAGTAGTGATACAGCTACGAAAAAAGGACGAGACCTGATACGAAGGGTTGTACCTACACACTGTGTATATAATATTTTTATCTAACATTTCCAATTAGGTTATTTAAAATAATTAAAAAACAATACTTAATGTGAAAAAAATACATTTTACCACAGAAAACCACTGAACTATGTTGTGACATTTGTTCTACATTCTCCTTAATGAGGTCACAATGAGAACGTGCACGTGCACTTTACCGCCAATGTTGTATCACCACAGTGTGGTGATACAAGATTCTGTATCATGCGTGTTTGATAAAACTTGTATTTCGTAGAAAAACTAGTCTAATGTTAGATAAACATGTATATCACCCTTCTTCCCACCTAGTCCGGGGGTTACGGTACTAGACCAAGCTTTATATACATCACCCCTACTTCCGACCTGGTTCGGGGGTTACGGTACTAGACCAAGCTTTATATACATCACCCCTACTTCCCACCTGGTTAGGGGGTTACGGTACTAGACCAGGCTTTATATACACCACCCCTACACTCCATCTCACCTGGTCCGGAGGTTACGGGTTTCAAATATTAATACACTTCTGTACTCGTATAAATTTTGTCATTACCGATATACGTTAGTCATGATTAGTAGTTATCGTAAAGAATTCATTTTCTCACACCGGTGACATGGAGATCCCTTGTTTTTACCCATGTGGGATTTCCTTGATCTTAACCTTAGGATTAAGACAGACTGCATGCTAAGTCCTGAATAAACAGCTGTTTTCTGTGACCCTAGGAGCTTTTATTGGATTTTAAAGGAATAAGGTGTGAGAAAAAGAATCAATCGCTGTTGGTCATATGTATTAGGCAAATCTCAACCCTCGGTCTTATATATATTTGGTCCAGAAATCGGCAACCTTTGTTCTCGACTTTGGGATGAGATTTCACTATCTCATATGACGTGTAGCGATAGATTCTATTAAACAACACATTTACATTGTATTTGTTAACAATCAAAAACAAACATTCTTTTCCATGTGCAAATCACAATCCAGAAGCAAAGTAAAAACTTTGGAACTGACAAGTTCGGTTAGACACGTGAATTTCCACCAGGGAAGTGAGGCTGGGTGCTCCGGAAGGGTAAGCACCTCCTGTTTAGCTAGCTACACCCGCCACGTGTTAAATCAAAATTGTGTGAAAGGAACATGGAACTATAAGACTGTCAAATAGAGAAATTACCAAATTTGCATATATTTTTTTTCAAATTGAAGAGGCAGTATATATACACACTATTTTACAGGTTGCGGAACTCGTATTCAAGATCTAGAAGTTGTTTCATTGAATGATAAACAGAACTGGTGCAAATATACATGTAGCTGTATAATACAAGTGATCTGGTCTCATTGATTAGTGATACTCATTATCTGACAGTAAAACATATACATATCCTGTTTTTTTTCGATTTTTCTGTTCGATTTTTTCAGTTGGATATAAAACAATAACAAAATCTTATGAATGAACATAATAAAATCTTTCAAGGGATTATGTGGCACTTACTACGAATCAACACGGAGAGAAAAACAAAACATCACGGTTTGACATTTCAAACCGCACATTTAATTTACGGTAGGGTACAAAATGGTCAACAGTTTATTAAATGTTTATTGATACCTGGGATTGGTTGATTTATTTATTTATTGAAGGGTATTTAAGTACTAGTCAAGCTTAAACACAGTAAGCAGTGTCCTTAAGGTAATGTGCATGGAGGGATCTTAAACGTGTCACGCCTGTCGTGGCAATGGACATCAGTTGCTCATACCAGTGACTTTCATTTCTAAAAGCCGAGTGCTTGGCAAAAGAACAGTCACTACCTGTTTTCAAATCTTAGCCAGATCCCGGTGGGTTTAAAACCCACGACCTCCTATGTACACAGCCATCACTCTACCAACTGGCCTAACGTAGTGGGGACCGATACTTTGGAAATCGGTATAAATTAGAAATCGCTCTTGAAGTCAAATACTCCCCCCACATTGACCTCCTGACCTTGACCTTTGTCGTATGCACATAAATTTGGTTTTGCGACGCATCGTTTTATGTTGGTTTACATTTGTGCCAAGTTTGATAAAATCCATCCATAGACATGAAGATATAGAGCAAACACGATATTAGGACGACAACCAGACGGACGGACGGACAAGGTGATTCCTAAACTTCGTTGGGGGGGGGGGGTGGGGGGGGGTTAGAAAATATGACCCACTAAGTTGCGTCGTGGTACAGACCTGACGAAAGTTCGAGCTCAGCTGCCAAGAGACCGAGTTATGGATCACCAGTAACCAGAAAAGCTGCCGAGAGAGATCGACAACAGCTACCGATGAAACGAAAGACCGAAGCTGCAGATAGATTCGATAACGATTCGCTTTTTTTAGTGTTAAACTCTCGACGGGTATGTACTGTATATAGCATATAATGGATAGCTTTCAAGTTTGGCTTACCATACTTGAAAGGTTTCTGATCCAAATTGAAAAGTCATAACAATTTTTTTTTAAACCATTGCATTTAAACATTAATAATTATGTTCACTTGGTTCTAAAAGCATTATGTTTTATTAAAACCAACTAAATTATAATAACAAAAATTGTCCCCAAATTCATCGACAAATTTTGCAAATAAAGAAAGATAACTCTCGTTTTTCTAAATGCAAGATTTGCAGCCAAGGTGTTTGGCAATCAAATTAAATATATAATTGGCCCCAATTTCAAAATCATTTTTTAACTTAGATTTTCTTTTACTTTAAACTGGTGAATTTAAAATATTTAAATTGTTGTTTAATTGTTAAGATATTGTGGAATTTAAGGTGCCATTTAAAAGATTCCATGAAGCTTATAATATCTGCATTTAGTATTGCATGATTGCGATTTTTTTTAATCACATAGCGTTATGACATCCAAATGCCTAATCATATATAGTTCTAAAAGGGACCGCTATAATTTACTGTATTTAAGTACGGGGCCGCTTTAATTAGTTTAAGGATTGTGAAACATCGTGCACGAAGTTAGAACACTGTTAAGACGATCATCGGACACAATAAAGAAATATTTTAAAACTTACCCGTAACCACCGATGGTCAAGGCATTCTTGTGAGGTCATTCTGTGTCTAAAATATATCAAACAAAGGGTAATTGAGTTAAGTTGAGTAATGGTGTTTAACGTCCCAGTCAAGAATATTTCACTCATATCGAGACGTCGCCAGCTATAGACGAAGATGCAGAAATTTTACCTGTGCGTTTTTCTGATGGCATTATATAGCTGGGTTCTTTCTCGAGCCAAGATTACCGTGACACGGAACCTCGTTTATTTTAAGTTCTATACCTGGCGACGTCTCGATATATGTAAATAATCTTGACTGGGATGTTTAACATAATTACCGGTACTCAACTCAAGTAAAAAAATAGGCCCAATCGGACCTGTAACACTGGCACTTATAAATAATTTCAATATTTCATTAATAACGAGCATTTTTTATGTTAAGTTGAACAATTATTTAAAAATTTCATCTCATTTCTATAAATCGTGAAAAACAAAATAAAAAAATTATTTCGAAAAACAGTTGCATGTTTAGTTGAACAATTATTTAAAATTTTCATCTCATTTCAATAAATCGTGAAAATCAAAATAAAAACAGTTACATGACAATTACCTTGCTATCTATTTTCTATATTTGCAATTTTTAACAAAATTGTTGCTGAAAGTTTGCTTCCACAATAGATTTTTTTACTATTTAAAGTAACGCCGACCATCTTGGCATTAATGGCTGTGATTTTGATTGTTTTTTTTTCAAAACTAAAAACACACCCACCCACCCCCAAATTCCAAACCCCGGTTTATTTCATTCAAATTTTACAATCAGTCTTATCCTATTAAGTTATAAAATTTAGAAAAAAATACATACTTCGGATTTTTTTGTAAAAGAGCTGTGATGAAATTTTTTCCATCTTGCGATACAGTATCGAATTCCTCTGCACTGAAATCCCATGTTGCTGACGTCACATTTACAAGTGTTTCTGGCTCGTTCTCTCCAAGAAATGGTGATAAGCCTGATAACCTGCAATTATATAATTTTATCAGAGTGTAACCCACAGCTTTCATAACTCTGATAAATGATGATAAGTATATAGATAAGGTATTTTGGAGTAGTAGAGATAATCTATATATAAGTAATGCATGTGTACTTAAGTGGAGAAGACGAGAGTGAAAGTACAGTACAATACAGACCTGTCGAAAGTCTAATACCAAGAAAACGAATTAGTGCACCGATCCCTCGATGGGTATATCTCGACAGTTGTTCGATGTCGAAAGTCTAACAACAAGATAACGAATTAGTAAAACGGTCTCTCGATGGCTATATCTCGAAAAACGATTCGATGTCGAAAGTCTAATACATCAGTCCCTCTTTGGCTATATTTCCAAAACTGTTCGATGTCGAAAGTATTATACATCGGTCCTCGATGACTATATCCAACAGCTATTCGATGTCGAAAGTCTAATACCGAGAGAACAAATTAGTACATCGGTTCATCGATGGCTATATCTCGAACGCTGTTCGATGTCGAAAGTCTAATACTAAGAGAACAAATTAGTACATCGGTCCCTCGATGGCTATATCTCGACCGCTGTTCGATGTCGAAAGTCTAACACCAAGATAACGAATTAGTAAAACGGTCTCTCGATGGCTATATCTCGAAAAACGATTCGATGGCGAAAGTCTAATACATCAGTCCCCTGATGGCTATATTTCCACAACTGTTCGATGTCGAAAGTGTTATACATCGGTCCTCGATGGCTATATCCCAACAGCTGTTCGATTTCGAAAGTCTAATACCAAGAGAACAAATTAGTACATTGTTCCATCGATGGCTATATCTCGAACGCCGTTCGATGTCGAAAGTATAATACCAAGAGAACAAACGAGTACATCTGTCCCTCGATGGCTATATCTCGACCGCTGTTCGATGACGAAAGTCTAATACATGTACCTAGAAAACGAATTAGTAAATCGGTCCCTCGATGGATATATCTCGACCTCTGTTAGATGTCGAAAGTCTCATACCAAGAGAACAAATTAGTTACGTTATCGGTCCCTCGATGGCTATATCTCGACAGCTGTTCGATGTCAAAAGTCTAATACCAAGCTAACGAATTAGTACATCGGTCCCTCGATGGCTATATCTCGACAGCTGTTCGATGTCGAAAGTCTTAACACCGAGATAACGAATCAGTACATCGGTCCCTCGATGGCTATATCTCGACAGCTGTTCGATGTCGAAAGTCTTACACCAAGATAACGAATTAGTACATCGGTCCCTCGATGGCTATATCTCGACAGCTGTTCGATGTCGAAAGTATAATACCAAAATAACGAATTAGTACATCGGTCCCTCGATGGCTATATCTCGACAGCTGTTCGATGTCGAAAGTCTAACACCAAGATAACGAATTGGTACGTCGGTCCCTCTATGGCTTTATCTCGACAGCTGTTCGATGTCGAAAGTATAATACCAAAATAACGAATTGGTACGTCGGTCCCTCGATGGGTATATCTTGACAGCTGTTCGATTTTGTTATAACAAACGATATACCATGGTCAGATATATTTTGCTTATTCTTAAATGTACTGGTCGGGTTTCATTTGTATTGCTGAAAAGGGTCTTATTGATTTGATATTAATAGAATCTATAGCTACTGGTCATTTGAGATATGGGAAATCTCAAACTAAGGTGCTATATATTTGATCCAAAACGTAAGGTGCTATATATTTGATCCAAAACGAAGCTTGCCGTGTCAGTAGTTCTTGGGCCAAATTTTTTGGATGTTGAAAAGATTCTAAAAGAACCAAAGTGTTAAGTATTTTACCAAATTTAGCTGATGAAATGCTTTGCATGAGGGTGTATATCTTTGTTTTTGAGAAATTTCGCATTTTAATTAGAAGCAAATTTAGACAATAGTATATTTTTTAATTATACACAATAATTGCCTACTGATGCCTTACGACCATTAAAAATCTTCAACCCATGCAATAACCATGGATGAAGGGATTTTTCCTCAAGTATTTCATGCTTGTTGTTTTGTGATCTTGTTGCATTATTTATTAAATTATCGTAAGCTTATTTATCTATCCCTTTTGAGGCCGCGGTGCTAGTTTACAAATCCAGGGTCTCTCACCGCTGTGAATTCGTGTCCCGCTCAGACCACATGTGGGAAAGTGAATTTTCCTTGCCCTTGGGCTTTATTTACTGGTTTACCTGGTATCAGTATATAACGGACTTGGGAAGTGGTACACTTGTCTGCAGCGTAAAGACTCGGTAGGCTAGCACCTTAAAGTTTCACTGAGTTTACGCTAATAAAAGGCAGACCATACAACATACTCCCACTTCACATGCATACACGAAATTGTTCATAGATTAATCCATGGAGATTAAAAAATAGTTCTCGTCCCGAATAGCTGAAAAATTGCTGATGCGACGTTAAGCAACATTCAACCAACCATACAATCATCTATTCCTTTTTCGATATTGAATTAAAAATTTATACTTACAAAACATAACATATGACGCCTATACTCCACATGTCTGTTGCATTTGAAGCGGGGTCAAAGTTCACTACTTCCGGTGCCATAAATTCTGGGGTGCCGAATAGAATTCTGAGATCATCCGAAGGACAATATTTTCTAGCTAATCCAAAATCTATTATCTTTATTCTGTTTCCTTCTCTTGTTAAACAAAGAATGTTTTCAGGCTGCCGATAAATAAATAAATAAATAAATAAATAAATAAATAAATAAAATGTAAAAGCTTCATGACCATAAACAACCCCCCCCCCTTACTATCTAAAACGTCGATCCATTGCCGTCAGAAATTAGGCGCTCTAAAGCTAAACAGGAGGTACTTGCCCTTCCAGAGAACCAAGCCTTACTTCCCTGTTTTTAACCTAATTTGCTAGATTCATATTTTAGCTTAGACTGTGATTAGGACATGGATAGGATTGGTATGTTTGCTTTTTTATGTTGACCTTTGTGCTCTCCTTAGCACTTTTAGTCATAAACCAGTGTTCAGATGTTCACAGCAGCCAGCTTGACTTTAATTTCTTTTATAATACCAATTGTGTGCATTAACTTTCAAATCGAAATTTGAGAAATATTGGCTAAAATATAAAATACACAATTTGGCTTACAAACTCGTTAAACCTAACGTAACTTTAAACAACCGCATCGAAACAAGTTACATTAAATAAATGTCCTTGTAATTTACCTAAATTTCGCGCGTGGGTATTTCTAAAAAGTTTACAACTATGGTAGCTCAGTTCGTTGAGTGCTCGCTCCGTATTTGGTAGGTCGTGGGTTCTAACCCCGGTCTAACGGAAGAGACCTTAAAAGCCGATGTCCCGTGTCACGACAGACGTGGGATTTAAAAGTACCCTCCCTGCAAACTGCACTGGACGCACTACAAAGGTAAAAATGTGTGCCTCTTCACCTATAGTGCAAGTGAAATATTCTTGACTGGGAAGTAAAAGCCAAATGAATCGATCGATCAATAAAAAAGTTAAATTGTTATACATTACCTTTAAGTCTAGATGCAGTACACTCTGAGAGTGCATGAAAGCCACGCCCTCACATATTTGTCTCATAAACATGACACAGGCTTTCTCTGACAATATAAAATCGTCACCTATCACTCTCTCAAATAATTCACCACCTAATATCCTGAATATAGAAATTAAAAAAATGATTGTGGTTTTGATAGAGAATACACATTCCATTGCAGTCTGATCTCTCTCTCTCTCTCTCTCTCTCTCTAATAATAATTCACCACCTAATATCCTGAATATAGAAATAAAAAATGATTGTGGTTTTGTTAGAGAATACACATTCCATTGCAGCCTAAAATCTCTCTCTCTCTATCTCTCTCAAATAATTCACCACCTAAAACAATTATGGAATTGCCAAAGAATACACATACAAATGCAACCTCTCTCTCTCTCTCTCTCCCGCCACCTAATATCCTAAATATAGAAACAAAATAATGATGTTAATGGAATGGGTGGAGTACTTAGTCCTCTTTGTGCGTGTGTGCACATAAGGCCACGAATGAGTGGAGTAGAGTTGAGTTATAGTTTTTTTGGTTCCAGTCAATACTCCTTTACTTGTATCAAGGCAGTTTTTTTAGGATGGTCGAGGACACAGGGAAATCGGGGTACCTGGAACAAACCACCGACCTTCGGCAGGCGAACTAACAAACTTTCTCAGACTAGGATCTGCCTCGAGTCGGATTCTCACCTAAGCGTTGTGAGGCATTGTGATCCGCAAGCATGCATCCAGTTTTGACCACTCGGCCACGTAAGGCCGATAATGTAAATGGAATCGTTACCGATACAGTCAATACGACGTGCATTTTATTTTCAAATATTAGAAAACTTGTATATGAATTGATATTTACATGGTATATATGTAATTGCCAAAGTTACCAAATAAACGGCACAAGAAACACACGAAATAATGAAACAAAGCATAAGGACACATTTACATGCATTTTAAATATCCCAATAAAGATGAAAACTTTATACAAATGCAATGATACCCTTAGTTTTGAACTTTTAATTCTTCCTGTTTTTCTGTATGTATTTAATTGTCTTTAAAATACTTTAAACTTTCATGATGAAACAAATGGACCACTAAGTACTGGTCGTAATGGAAGGTGGTCATTATGTTGTGTTCTTGGCCCCGGTTTCACAATCATCCCTTAGCTAAGATTTTCCTTAACTTAAATTTAGCAAATTTTGATATTCTCTTTTTGGACCTATTGATGAATATTGTTGTCAAAACTAAATGCAAATGTTTTAATCTTGAGGTAATCTAAAAAATAACACCTTAAATTCCTGAATATCTTAAAAAATGGCAAAATTATGAAGATTTGAAAGTTTGCAAGATTTTAGGTAAGGAAAATGTTAGCTAAGGAATGATTGTGAAACCGGGGCTTGGTTGTGTTTGTTATTGTTTAGTGCATATTTATAGTTCTTTTTTCATCTTTTTATATAAATCGTACATTTGTTTCTCTGACAGCTTAGTTTAGTAACTGATCATCAAACATCAATCAATTTTTCTTACCAAATACACGTAATAATGCATCAACCTCGTCAAGGTACACACAGTGACATTTTGTGAACCCAGCGCATACAAATTAAAGTACTGAAGCGCTGATGGAGCAAAAAACGCGTTTGTTGTATTCAACGAAAAAATGTAATTACTATTAAATCATAAATTATAATTACCCGCGAGTTGAAAGTTGAGAAAAGTTTTTTATAACAAATATTATTATTAGAAAAGAGGTTTAGCCTCACTAAATAAAATTGATTTCTTATGAAAATGGGATAAACGGGACCATTAAAGGATAAGGGTTGTTTGGTGTTCTATTTTGTTAATGGACATTATTGTGTACCTATAATCCTTACTTTGTACCGATAATGGACCAACAAAATTGTTTTGTGTATACCTATTTACGTCCATGTCTTAAACTGTGGTCAAACATGAATTTCATTTCTATTCAAATTGATAACATTTTGGTCATGTCTGAAAACTGTGGTCACAAATGAATTCTGTTTCTGTTTAAACTGATAACATTGTAACCATCCCAGTAGTATATATTTTAATTTAAATACATCGAACGATAAAGGATATGAAACCATTAATGTGTTGTAAAAAATACATAATTATTCCTATGCTAAATCTATATGGGGACAAATTTTGGCCTTCGTAATGAACCACGTGATCGATCTTTTGTTATTATTATATTATTATTATTATATTAGTATCTGTCTATAAAGGCCACCCAAGGGAACAAGTGAATGTAGCCTTATGGGCAGGTGGCCATCATATACAGGTTCAAATAATATGAAATAATGAACAATTAGGATACCATTCTACTAGCCTTTATAAGCAGGTGGTCCTTATATAGAGGTGGCAGGTTGAACTGTATTTTTTTTATTATTATCTATTTATTTATTCATTTATTCATTTATTTATTTATTTATTTATTATTCATATTTATTTTTGGAAATACAATGTATACTGTCCTACTTACAATTCTGTTACTAAGCAGAATGAGTTTTATTTTCAAAGGCGTCATAAAGTTGTAACAATCTTGGATGTTGTAAACTCTTCATGACTTCGACTTCGTTCTGTACAGTTTCTCTTTCTTGTTGTCCATTTACTTCTATGAATTTAGCTGCGAGATACCGTCCTGTTCTTCGCTCCTTGCATTTCTTTACTTCTCCGAATTTACCCCTTAAAAACAAAAACAAAAACCCAGTTGTCCTCCTTCTTCTCAAATGAAAATACTTTGCCATGTTGATCAAACTTCAGTAAATACTGTCATTTGACCTTTAATCACGTGAACGGCTAGCAAATATACTTTTACACCTGGGTGCAGATTTTGTACATATGCAAAATTTGCAACCAGTGAGTAAATCAGCGCATGTGAATGGGACTTAATACTGTCCCTATCTCACTACTACAAACAAGTAGAGGATTAAGGGATTAAGATTTTTTATGGAGATATAGTGTATTATTTATGCAAAAGGATGATAAAATTTAAAATATTTCAATGGTGGAGAAAACTAGAGTACACCAAAAATATACTACTAAACTTCGAAAAGACAAATGACAAAACTTTCTCGCAATAAAGTTTGCACATGTTCAGAGTGGAATTCGAACTAAGCAGTGAGAGTCTCTGTGATCAGTAACCGTGAGCTTTAGACAGCTCAAGAAAGTGTACCCTCCCCCACCCCAACCCATACATGATTTCCTTTGTATATACAATAAGACACTTTACAATCCCAAAGTATAACTTCTTTAAGTTTAGGTAAATAAATGAAAATGTCCATTGAATAACCCTTGGTTCTTGGTAAAAAATATGACCAATACTGAGAGAGAGAGAGAGAGAGAGAGAGAGAGAGAGAGATTCTTGGGACAGTTATTACCTCTATTACCATCGAAGTGGGAACAAATTTTGCGTCTCCTGTATGCGCCTACGACAGGTTAGTTAGTGTGTGTGTGTGAGAGAGAGAGAGAGAGAGAGAGAGAGAGAGAGAGAGAGAGATGTATTTAATGAATGCAGTGTAGTTGCATTACCTTCCTAACAAAAAATCAGTTATGTCATACTCGTCTGTGACCCATTTGGAATCTCCTGTATGCGCCTACGACAGGTTAGAGAGGAGAGAGAGAAGAGAGAGAGAGAGGTGCATTTAATGAATGCAGTGTATTTGTATTACCTTCCTAACAAAAAGTCAGTTATGTCGTATTCGTCTGTAACCCATTTAGAACGTTTCAACTTGATATCTCGGCAATGAAATGGTGGCTCATCAACTACCAAAAAATAAAAATAAAAAGCATTGCTTTACAAACCACATAGAAATGCTGTATTTATAACATATGTTATTTTTTATCTTTGCAAAAAAAAAAAAAATGTATTCAGAAATAAGCATGTGATAACAGTTGCTATATGCCATTTTTAAAAAGAAAATTACATGTATTATTTATTTCACATACATATCAATACATTATAATTGCCATGCGTCAGGTGTTTAATCTGTACGGAAAATTAGCTCTTTACAAAAGTTTTCTGTTAGGCTGACAGTCCGCCTTGGCGAGACACTAAAGATTATGACTGGGACATAAAACAATAATCTACCAAACCAATGTACACCCAGCTCTACTTCAAATACATGTTTTACAGAAAACACAAACATTTTTCTGCCTCTATTTAAAGACGTCTGTTTATGCTGGATGTCTATTACAGTGGCTGAATGAGGCCATGCATGAAAAATTTCGAACTATTATATAAGTGAGCACGTGGAATTATTACGTACGGACGTGAAACTTTTACGTGCGCACATTGAATTATTACATGCGCTCATCATTGGGCATTTTTTTTCTGCATGTCCTCACTTAGCCACCGTATACTATAAGTAATTTATCGAGAAATAGGATACCCGCCATTACTTCTTCCACACATATACCACTGTAATAGCTCAAATGGCAGTGCTCGCTCCGTAAGTGGAAGGTTGTGGGTTCGAAACCAAGACCGGGTCTGACCCAAGACTTGAAAGTGGGAAGTGACTGTTCTTTTGCCAAGCACGTTGTCTACTGCTTAGGGCGATGTGCCTTAAAGGTTTTTATCAATGTCTACCGTGGCACGGCACATCGGGTTTTATAGACTTCTCCGGTGGATCACTTGACTTTCATTTCAAAATGCCGATTACAGTGACTGTCTGTGGTTTCATCCAAGTCTCTTTTATAGAAGCAGTTGCCCAAATCAGTCATTTAAATCAAGTATATATATGAATGAGATTTAAGTCACAGTCAGGAATATTTCACTTATAATGAGACGTCACCAGATAGTCTTACACATGCAGGCTAATGTGAAGGGATATTCTGTGACATGGGGCATCGTTTTAAACTCTCGTATGAACGCCATCGTTACTAAATTAATATAGAATGTTTGGCGAAAATAAAACCCATTCATCTCCTATTTTCAAGTTTTGCATTGGTCAGACCCGATCAGGATTTACCCGACCTAAAACATACGGAACAAGCACTCTACCAACCGAGTTGCCATAGCCATCTACTCACCATTATTTTAGGCCGAAATATCTGCTTTCACGACGGTTACACATTTTTGATATTGCTACCAATGTATAAAAATGTCTTACCATCGTAAAGGCAGATAGTTCGGCCTACTGTTACTTCTACACATATAAATAACATTTTACACGAGATGTTAATGTGTCTATTTAACGGAGAGAATAAATCCCAAATGAATTAGACTTTATATCACATCTAAATGCACGTGTTGTAAAACATTACACGTACATCAGAACTCCAGAGAGAAGGACATTAAACATATGTTTCAACTCATCTTCTTTGGATATATGGGAAGTAGAACAGCATTAAAGAATATTTACAATACAGACCTGCCAAAAGGTTAACACTAAGCTAACGAATTAGCGTCAAATCAGCCTATCATCTCGACCCCTTCGTTAGCTATATATTGGTAGATTTTCGGCACTTGATATCTATCTTTTGGCATCCTCTCGGCTACTTACTATCCATATACTTAGACACTCATCAGCCGAGCTTAGAATTAGTTTTCGTTAGCTTAGTGTTAAAGTTTAGACAGGCATGTATTGTATATAATGCTGGATAAATCTACTCCAGATTTTTGTAACCTTGTGTTTTGAATTTTTGAATATTTCTGTAGGCGTGTCAGGACGAAAAAAAGATGAACCATCCTGGCCAAAAATGTAAAACGAATTCGAACCTTAACTATCTTAACGAGTACGGCAAATCAATTACTTTTTGCGAAGATTCACTTCAAGACATTCGCTTTTTTTTTTTTTTAATTTACACCACCAGATAATGGTCTATTGAAAGCAACTCAAAATGAAATACACACTGTATTTGCGAATGTTTTATTTTTGCGTCTTATTACTATCGCGAATTTTGGCAAAAAGAAAACGCAATAATTCCTGTTTTAAAGTAACATCCATATACATGTACAAACCGAAGTGGATTTGAGAAGAATTGGTCTTAGTTTAACAAAACTTTCGTTTTGAATTTTGGCAATCTCTTTCATGGCATGCGCAGTAGATATAAAACCTTTCGAAAAAAAATAGAACACATATTGTATGATACAACCTCGGTGGCTCAGTGGAAGATTGCTCATCTCGAGAACAGGAGGTAGTGGCATGGGTTCAAACCCAGGCCTAGTCACGCATAAGACTTACTGTTTCTTCGTCTTGTGCTCGGTATTACCATCCGGTTTAACCGGTACTAGTATTATGTAGCTGGGGGCGGTATATGTTTGTCTGCATCATACTGACTTGGTGAGCTAGCACCTTAAAATCGACCCGAGTTCACGCTAGTACATGACATACCACAAAACACACTCATACATCTCATGCACACACAAACACAGAGTGCAATATTCTACAACTCTTATATCATTATAACTGAGACATCCAAATTGAGTTGCACCACTTTTGAGTAGTCATATTGCATTTCAGTGCCAACAGAGATAAAAGCAAATGTATTTTGAATAAATGTTTTTTTTTTTTTTTTTTTTTTATATATATATATTTTTTATTTATTTTTTTTTTTTGTGTGTAGTGTACATATGAAGTTAATGCATTTTACACAGCAGTAGACACTTTTTCACTTATCACCCATTCTCAGTAATAAGGCCCAAATAGTGTTATATTACAGTATAATGAATTGGCTTTGGAAAAGACCAAAGAATAAATGTACCAACAGACACTACACATTATATCTACAATTATCAATCACAGTTTTCTAGTTAATCCATGTATTTGATTATTTTCCAATCTCAAACCTTCAAAATGATACAAACGTTACTGTTACCGGGTAAGGTTTTTATGTTTTAAATCGCCAAATCTTCAATATTTGGAAAGTAACAAAAATTTAAAGAATTGCTTTTGTTAATGCTGCATTGTTGTCATATCTAAAACTGGTTTCTGATGACAATGCAAGCTATTGGTAAAATCTGGTGCCAAATAAAGATGTGTTACCAGCTGTCGGATACAAACGTTACCACATATAAAACTGTCTCCATGGTTATCATATATTAATGTCATACTTACCACTGACGTGGGCAAATTGAAGCTTATCTTACGCATACTTAACGGAACAATAAAATTTTCAACTTAACAGTCGCTATTGGGCCTGAACAAGCATGACACAAAATTGAATGGAAGGTTTTATTTTCATCAATACTTACGTTACGTCATTCATATGGTTAAATATTTTATTCAAGTCAAAATTAATATATTGTCAAACGAAGTACTTTGATATAATATTTAAAATATATCATCTTTATTCCGCACAAGTTCCTATTATTTAAACCACATATTGTAACAGTTGAAAAAAATACATACGTTACCGATACATACGTGATAACATCATTTGAAAATACACCTAAATCACGTCAAGTGACCACTATAATTTGTAAATTATAAAAGTGTGCATGTGAAGTTTTAACCACATCGATTGTTGTTAAAATAAAAATTCTCAAGCAAAAGTGAAACAGTAGAAGGTGGCCTCTTTGGATGGCAAGAATCCATTCAAAAATTTCAATTTGAAATAATACATCTGACTATATAGATAATAAACCTTGTCATTGCCATCAAACCCATGATGGTATGTCTACCCTTGATCCATAGTCTGGAATTCATTTTCCAAAAAATGATATATACGTTACTATAGGTAACGTATGTAATTAACACAAGTAACGTATGTATCAGTACTTTCAATCAATTACAATGAAATAGTTAAGCAAACTGTCATTAGATACAACAATAAACAAACACTTAAAGTTTCTAGTTTAGTTACGTGTAGAGAAATTAAACAATTTTCAACTTCAAATTGGATTTTGAAACGATAGATGTCACTGGTCTAATTTATTTGGATAATTTTCTCATAGATTTGAATACAACATTGTTCATTTTAATATTTGTTATACATACAAATCAAATACCTGCAATTTCATAAATTCTGATTATAAAGTGTAAATGCAGCGTAAAACAAAACTTCAATGGTCAAATGGGTGGTCAATATACATCCATATATCTGCAGACCCCCAGGTAACGTAAGTATTGGTATCTACGTTACTGGTCTGAATTACAAACACAGTTGCTGTCTAATGTTTCATGATGGATAAATCATGTCTTGAAATTCAGTCAAATTACAGAGATAAAGAAATGGGATATGATCGGAGTTCTAAATTGAGGAGAAACTAAGAATTAAACTGAAAAAACAAACCTACTATTCCATGTGTCCGAATCACAAATCCAGAAGCAAAGTGAAAACTTTGAAACTGACAAGTTAAGTTAAACACATGAACTTCCAGAACAGATAGCCGCCAAGGATGTTTCAGATAGTGGTTATGTCTCTTTGGAACCAGTCCCTGTTACGTCATTAACAACAGTGGTCATACTCTTCTTAGTTTTAGGTTACCTTCTATTTAAACTAGGGGTAAAAACTATACAAGTTCTGACAAGAAGCTAAGAGGGAAGCTTAATGTAATGTATCTAAAGACGTTAAAATTTTAAAAGATAAATCATGAGAAAGAAATTTCAGATAGAAAACTTTCATATTAGAAAGGATAAAAGAGTTACATTTTCAAATGAGAAGTTAACATTATGAAAGCAAACAGAAAGTGATGTATCCATTATTGACTTGACACCCAACAAGCGAAGCTCAGCAAGAAAAAGTTCTTCTTGGTAACACCTTATTGACAAATATTAAATACATGTATAGTGATAGAATCAACAACAAAATATGAGTGATTTTGAAAGACACCATATACATGTTATGTTTAGCAATATAATTTTCCAACAATAATCGGTAATGGGCCAAACTGTGCATCATTGCTGGCTGATTTATTTCATATTGCAGCAGAATTTATGTAAAACCGTTTTTAACTTGAAGGATGACTGTAAAAAAACCATTTAACTCCACATATAACAGATACATGATGTCTGGTATAGGATTTTATAATTCTAAATTCGAAGGCTTTTGTGAATGTCATCTATCTTAAGGATATTGAAATAAAAGATACAACTGATCCTTCATGTTCTGCTTCATATTGGGACTTGTACCTCAACTATGGCACCCACGTGGACTTTATAAAACGAAGCAAACTGCTTGATTACTAATACCAAAATACAATGGACATTGTTGATTTGTTCTCACTTTCCTGGTGAAAGTTCGTGTGTTTAACTTTATTTGCAAATTTTCAACGTTTGTTCTCTGCTTTGGGATTATGAAATTGGCATGGATCGGTATGAGAGACATTTTAAGTCACATGATTGATTAAAAGATAATTAGAAGAAAAAGAGATCGACTTTAAATAAATTGACTGGTATAGACAGTAAATGTTTGTAAAAGGCACATAGCATGTAAGATTTTTCAGTCTATCCTGAATTTAGAAACAGTATAACCAATCGGGTGGAGAAAAAAGTTGTTAGAAATAAAGGATAAGTCCAGATTTCAGGTTTAAAAACTAAATATGAAAAGTACTACTGGAGAGAAAAATACAGACAGTGGTTCCTTTAAAGATAACATTTTAATCAGCAATTAAGACTTTCTCATTCCATTAGCCTTGTTTTTTAGAATGTAACTCGGGTATATTTTATTGAATTTCTTTAAAGGAGGACATGTCACTGAGTGAAGAAGTTTTAAACCCCAGTATGTAATTGTTACATACGTGACTAAACAGTTACATACGTTACTTACTTAATTAATTATTTTGTCACTAGAAAAGTGAACATTTACATCGTGATAATTGATAATTTTAAAGGCTTTATATCTCTTGTTGTCTTAATAAAGAAATTGAAGACTTCATTGTAAACGATACCATGTACATAATCTTATTATCGGTTAAACTGTTACATACGTTACCGATAAATAGTTTTTGTCATTTCGCTAGAAAAGTGAACATATATACCAATATCATGTGTTCTATTGATAAGTTTTACAATTTTATTATGGAAAACAAGAGTTAATAATTTGTAATATAATATAATTTAGCTGTCTTTATATTGACTCAAAGTCATCTAGAGGTGCTACATACGTTACCGAATACACTGTTTACTTAAGTGAAAATTATCTTGAAGATAATAAGTTTTGTACAGTTCTTTGGTTAGCAATTTCATCAAGACATATTTGCATTTTGATTTGAGTGTTGATTAATGACTACCTGTTTGAAATTTTGTTTCTGTTACCAACTTGAGAATACAGAAATAAATTTATTGTATTTTTGCGTAAAAATACTTTAATTTCTGTAGACTACAAACATCGTCATTATCATTTCGATATGCCGAAGTGGTCTCAAGGCACATTTTTAAATTAATAACAATGTAACCTAATGTTCAAGCATAATAAACATATAAATACTACTACCTGGTAAGAATATGATGAACATTAACTACGGTCACGTAAATATCAACTCATTTAAATACAAATGGTATGTATGTAACAATAAAGTGAAATTACAACCAAAATAATCAATTGGTGTTAATAATTTTGTTGTTTCTGAATCCTCTGATATGTCAGTCTCTGAAAATACCAGAAGTTCATTGCTTGTAAGACTTTTATTTTTCATCATCTTGAAATAGTGAATTGGGCCTTATTACTGAGAATGGGTGTTATATCGAAGCAACCATGTAGTTTGTGAATTGTTGTAGAGTACACCGAAATTCCCGAACAAAGGAATCTACCTTCAACAAGCAAACTGGAATAAAGCAGGTATTCCAATTGACCACCGGTGCCCGACTGGTACCGAGCCTACCAACCCATATTTATACACTAAATACGACAAACTTTCCAGAAAAAGTACAAGTTTTTGACCTTGTAAGTCCTTCATGAACCTAGAATTTTTGAAAAAAGTACTTGCACCTAATCGCCAAAATTCATGAGTAGAATGTACTAGTATAACTATTTATACAATGCATGTATTAAAGTATTACATGTGCATATTGATGTACAGTGCAGACCTGTCGAAAGTTTAACACCGAGCTAACATAAAAAGGTCAAAGCCTGGCTGCCGAGGGGCCGGGACACGGTGAATGGCAGGTGACAAAAAAGGTGCAGAGATAAAGATATACATGTAACAGCTGACCATATAGTTAGGGAGACGCAGAGATGAACTGTAGATTCGGCACTGATTCGTTTGTTTAGTATTAAACTTTCGACAGGCTTGTACTGTAAAAATAATGATATATTACTTAATATTTAATATTCCACAAAGGTATGTACTTATTAATTTAAAGAGCACGAACAAGAAACTTAAAACAAAATCTTAGGGAGAAAAAATAACACGTCTGCATAAATATTAATGAATTTTCACTCGAATAATTGATATTTAATATCCCCAAAAAGTCATTAATTATGTTTCTTGTGTTACTGAAATGAACAGTACAGGCCTGTCGAAAGTTTAACACTAAGTTTACGAATCGGTTTACACACACACACACACACACACACTTTTACCAAAAAAAAACCCCAGACTTAATATTTTGATTCAATATGTAATTAAGAATGAATGGCATGTTGATATGTCTAATATATATATATATGAAAATGTACATTACAATTCTGGAAATAAAAAAATTAAATCACAAAAAAAAAGTTTACGAATCGGTGTCGAATCTACAATTTATCTCTGCCCGTCCTTACCTACATGTATATCTCTACCGCTGATACATGTATCTTCAACTTTTTGGTCACATGTCATCCACGATGCATGGCCAGGCCCCCCTCGGCAGCTAAGCTTTGACTTCTTTTCGTTAGCTCTGTGTTTAACTTTCGACAGTTCTGCACTGTATGCTTTGTTTCACGATATAATCGCAGAGTGATTATAAATCGCTCATTGGATCAAAGGACATCTAGATATATTTTTGAAAGCAACTTGTCGAATGCAATCCAAAGTACACAAGAGTTCGAACCCCTGTCCCCTCAGCTTATAACCTTTCACACTATCAACAGTACTAGTGCTACACGTATACTGAGAACAATTATTAAATGAACATATTATGTATTCATTTTATGAACCTTCTGGCGGGAGATCCTTATTCAATGAATTTGCTTGTTGGTTAATAATAATAGTTTTACCTGGTGTGGGTTCACTTTCATCAACACGTACTTTTGACTTGTTCATTTTTCCACTGCGAACTTCCACACACCTGAAAAAGACAGAAGCATGACATGATTTAAGTCATCATCATCATACTGTACATAATTTTAACATAATATCAATGTGTCATGGTCTCCTGTCTATGCTTGAACAAAAAGCGAGATCGGTTGGTCTGGTGACACAGTCTTACATAGCGCAAGAACCCAAAAGTAAGTTCACCTGATGCTTTAATATGCAGACCACTGCCAAGCAGAACCTGTATAAGAATTTCCGGTTCGTATGACAGGAGTATATCGTGAATAAGTCCGACTAAACTAATCAGCCCACTAAACCCCCATTAAAATCCATTAAAAACTGCGAGTTTCATCATACAAATGCAACGCGCGATCTGATTGGTCAATGCAGATTAGTAATGTCTTCACGATGCGAAAGTGACAGAGAGCTAAAGAGACATAAAAAACCTTGTATATCTACCGATATCGATGGATTTTAATTAAAAGTTAGGCATGGATCGGTAGAATAATGTTTTAGGAAGTGTTCCATGTTGTCAGCAAGAGCGAGGTAAGGAAATACTGGAAGTTATCGACGCGTGTTTTCGTTTCTGCCGTTTTTGCCAGAAATTTCAAGAATTCAATAATGGAAGCTTTCAGACCACAAACCTCCAACAAGTAAAAAATTAAAATGGGGGTTTAGTGGTCTGATTAGTTGGACTAATCGTGAATAGCACCATCAACGTACTTAACTGAAGTCGATAATTTATGCCGTAACAATAGTAATTCGGGTGTGGAACATTTTAATAGAACCATATGTGTCATGCCTTCCCTAAACTTGGTGTTAAACAGGAAACGCTGCTATATGCTATCAAAAAGCTTAAAAAGGGGGAGGGGGTGATGTTGCAAAAATACTTCAGACCACTATGCATGCGGCGCAAGGGCATATGCGTAGGAGCAGGGGGGGGGGCAGCGGGGGCCGCCCCCCCCCCCCCCCAATGTCAGAGAAGGGGGGGGGGCAGGCCCCCGCAATATATTGTGTGAAATTTTGTATCATGCTAAAAAAAAAGAAAGAAAGAAAAAAAAACAAAAACAAGAGCTTTAACAGGAAATGTCCATCTGGTAACCAATCAATTATCAATTTCATCATTATACTTGTAAAAGGGCGTCAAAATTTTCCGGGGTACCCATATCCAGTGGCGGATTCAGCGGGGGCGTAGGAGAATACGCACCCCCCTTTATGTCGCTAATAATACATATTGTTCAGCTCAGATTGCACCAGAATGCAGGATTTTTGCGCCACTTTTTCAAAATTTTCCGGGGGAGCATGCCCCCGAACCCCCCTAGAAGGTTCGAGCCTTCAAATCTCACACTATACGCCCCCTTTCTAAAATTCTGGATCAGCCTCTGATATTCGTCTCCAATGAGGGGGTGATTATGGAACTTGTGTCATACGGTTATTTTTTATAACCTTGCCTTGATACCACAGCATTTTAAACCTATCAAAACGATGCACAATACATTGAAAATGGTCTCATGAGACAGGACACAACGGTGATAATAGAGAATTTGTGTTGACATTGTTGATAATGGAGGTGTAGGTGATGATAACGAAGGATATTATAGTATCGTGCTTTAAATGTTAGCGGAAGGTAGCCTTTTTGCCGCATAAAAACGTCTTCTTTAAATACGTTGAAATGCCCCACATAGACGTGTTGGAACACGTTCATGCAGCGTTAGAGAGCACCTACCCAAGAGGTGTCATTTTTGCTTACTTGAAGAGCACAAAACCAGGCCTAGTTTGAAATAAATACAATGTGCTTGTCTTTCCTCTTCGTATGATATATTGCATATACACTCAAATACTAAAGAAAACTCATAGTCATTGATAAAAAGAAAATGGTGAATTTCATGAAAACATAGTGATACTCCGACTGAGTTGCTATGATCAAGGTCAGATCCAAGGCCAAAATATCTGCCGTCATGTGAAATACTAGTACTTTTTTTGCATTGCTACCATCGTATTGTAGTCTGCCATCATTAAAGCAGATGATTCGGCCTAGGTCAGATTCATTATTATTGCAATATGGTTAAATTCAATGCGTCAACATTTTACGCTTTGTTAAAAACAATGAGCGGTTTATGGGGTCATATACGTATGAATGATATGCTATGATATGTTATTTCTCAAACCCCGATAGATATTTTTATATCAACTTCACATAGCAGTTCTGATTGTACAGACATCAGACATCAATGGAATGTACAAAAGAAATAACTAGCAACAGTATTTGGCATAGTTATATTAACAAATCCTGAACAATTTCTCTCTCTCTCTCTCTCTCTCTCTCTCTCTCTCATGGAAGAAGCACACCATCGTTAAGGTAGATAGTTCGGTCTAGGTCAGATTCATAATAAATTCAATACACCAACATTTTACGCAAAAGTTGATGTTTTTACATATTCCTCCTCTGTCCATACTCACACACCGTACTACAAAATTTTAAACAAGTCATTTTCCGAGTCCTTACGTTTTACGATGCATATTTTGGTTATAGAGGATGACCAATACAAGTACTCACAAAATGAAAGTTTTTCCGACTTGGTAGTAAAAGAAAGTTCAATACCAAGGTTAGATTGTAAGCCGAACAATCTGCCTTAACGTTGGTAAGGCACTTTTTGAATCGTTTGGAAGGAAATATAAAAAATCAACTTACAATCGTTAAGGGTGAGCTCAAGTCTCGCTCGGGCCACATGTGGGAAAGTGAATTTTTCTTGCCGTTGACCTTTATTGATTCACCTGGTATCAGTATAATGGACTGGGGGAGTGGTACGCTCGTCTGCGGCGTACTGACTAGCACGGTAAAGTCGCCCTGAGTGCGCGCTAGTACACGACAGACCATACAACACACTCGCACTTCACATGCATACACGAAATTGTTTATAGATTAATCCATAGAGATTAATTAAATAGTTCTCGTCGCGAATAGCTGAAAATTTGCTAATGCGACGTTAAGCAACATTCAACCAACCTTTGATAAAATGAAAATGGTAAATTTCACGAAACATAGTGCTATTCCAACTTAGTTGCTATGACCATGGTCAGATCCAAGTCCGAAATATCTGCCGTCATGTGATTTTTTTTTACATAGCTATCATCGTATGTAAGCCTGGCCCTGCCATCGTTGAGGCAGACGGTTCGGCTTAGGTCAGATTCATTATAAATGCAATATGGTTAAATTCAATACGTCAACATTTTACGCTTTGTTAAGAGCAATGAGAGGTTTATGGGGTCATGTACGTATGAATGATGCTGTGATTTCTCAAAATCCGGCAGACATTTTTATGTTAACTCCACATAGCAGTTCTGATTGTACAGAATGGAATGCACAAAAGAAATAACTAGCAACAGTATTTGACATAGTTATATTAACAAATCCGAAACAATCTCTCTCTCTCTCTCTCTCTCTCTCTCTCTCTCTCTCTCTCTCTCTCTCTTGGAAGAAGCACATCATCGTTTAGGCAGAAACTTTGGCCAAGGTCAGATTCATAATAAATGCAATACGGTTAAGTTCAATACGTCAACATTTTACGCTTTGTTAAAAGTTTGAAAGTTTTTAAACATTCCACCACTGCTCATACCCACACGCCGTACTACAGAATTTTAAACAAGTCATATTCCAAGTTCCTACGTTTTACGATGCTTATTTTGCCTACAGAAGATGACCGATACATGCAAGTTTTTCCGACTTGGTAGTAAAAGAAAGTTCAATACTTAGGTCAGATTGTAAGCCGAACAATCTGCCTTAACGTTGGTAAGACACTTTTTGATAAATGTTTTCAATCGTATTGATGGTAATATAAAACATAAACTTACAATCGTTAAGGCAGATAGTTCAGCCTAGGCCAGATTCATAATAAAAACATTTTACGCTTTGTTTAAAGCAATGGTCGGATGGCGTTTCCCACTCTCCGGTTGATATTTTTATATTAATTGCATACAGCAGTTCTGGTCGTACAGACATAAGACATCAATTGAATGTACAAAAGAAATAATGAACAACAGTGTTTGACATAGTTCTATTAACAATTGCTGCTCTCTCTCTCTCTCTCTCTCTCTCTCTCTCTCTCTCTCTCTCTCTCTCTCTCTCTCGGAAGAAGCACACCATCTTTTCTAAAGGCAGATAATTTTGCCTAGGTCAGATTCATAATAAGTGCAATACGCCAACATTTTACGCTTTGTTAAAAGTTGAAGTTTTTACACATCTCTCCACTGCTCATACTCACACACCGTACTACAGAATTTTAACCAAGTCATTTTCCAAGTTCCTACGTTTTACGAGGCATATTTTGCATACAGAGGATGACCGATACAAGTACCCACAGACTGAAAGTTTTTCCGACTCAGTAGTAAAAGAAAGTTCAATACCAAGGTCAGATTCTAAGCCGAACAATCTGCCTTAACGTTGGTAAGGCACTTTTTGATATGTATATATATTTTAAATCGTTTGGAAGGAAATATAAAAAATCAACTTAAAATCGTTAAGGCAGATAGTTCAGCCTAGGCCAGATTCATAATCAATGCAATATAGTAAAATCCAATACATCAACAATTTACGCTTTGTTTAAGCAATGTGCGGTTTATAGAAAGGATGGCGTTTCCCACTCTTTATATCATCTCTATACAGAAGTTCTGGTTGTACAGACATGGAATGTACAAAGGAAATAATTGGCAACAGTGTTTGACATAGTTTTATTAACTAATCCTGATTTTTTTTACATGGCCATCATCGTATGTAAGCCTGACCCTGCCATCGTTGAGGCAGATGGTTCGGCGTAGGTCAGAATCATTATAAATGCAATATGGTTAAATTCAATACGTCGACATTTTACGCTTTGTTAAAAGCAATGGGAGGTTTATGGGGTCATGTACGTATGAATGATGCTGTGATTTCTCAAACTCCAGTAGACATTTTTATGTTAACTCCACATAGCAGTTCTGATTGTACAGAATGGAATGTACAAAAGAAATAACTAGCAATAGTATTTGACATAGTTATATTAACAAATCCTGAACAATTAATCTCTCTCTCTCTCTCTCTCTCTCTCTCTCTCTCTCTCTCTCTCTCTCTCTCATGGAAGAAGCACACCATCGTTAAGGTAGATAGTTCGGTCTAGGTCAGATTCATAATAAATTCAATACACCAACATTTTACGCTTTGTTAAAAGTTGATGTTTTTGCCCATTCCTCCACTGCTCATAATCACACACCGTACTAAAGAATTATAAACAAGTCATTTTTCAAGCACCTACGTTTTACGTTTTGCATATTTTGGTTACAGTGGATGACCGATATAAGTACTCACAAAATGAAACTTTTTCCGACTTGGTAAAAAAAGAAAGTTTAATACCAAGGTCAGATTGTAAACCGAACAATCTGCCTTAACGTTTGTAAGGCACTTTTTGATTTTTTTTTAATCGTTTGGAAGGAAATATAAAAAATCAACTTACAATCGTCAAGGCAGATAGTTCAGCCAAGGCCAATTTCATAATAAATGCAATATAGTAAAATCCAATACATCAAAATTTTACGCTTTGTTTAAAGCAATGAGCGGTTTATAGAAAGGATGGCGTTTCTCACTCTCCGGTTGATATTTTTATATCAACTCCATACAGCAGTTCTAATTGTACAGACATAAGACATGAATGGAATGCACAAAGGAAATAATTGGCAACAGTGTTTGACATAGTTCATTAACAATTAACAATTGCTGAGCTAATCTCTCTCTCTCTCTCTCTCTCTCTCTCTCTCTCTCTCTCTCTCTCACACACACACACACACACACACACAGAGAAGTACATCATCGTTAAGGCAGATAGTTCGGTCTAGGTCAGATTCATGATAAGTACAATACGTCAACATTTTACGCAAAAGTTGAAATTTTTACACATCTCTCCACTGCTCATACTCACACACCGTACTACAGAATTTTAAACAAGTCATTTTCCAAGTTCCTACGTTTTACGAGGCATATTTTGCATACAGAGGATGACCGATACAAGTACCCACAGACTGAAAGTTTTTCCGACTCGGTAGTAAAAGAAAGTTCAATACCAAGGTCAGATTCTAAGCCGAATAATCTGCCTAAACGATGGTAAGGCACTTTTTGATATGTATATATATTTTAAATCGTTGGAAGGAAATATAAAAAATCAACTTAAAATCGTTAAGGCAGATAGTTCAGCCAAGGCCAGATTCATAATAAATGCAATATGGTTAATTCAATACATCAAAATTTTACGCTTTGTTTAAAGCAATGAGCGGTTTATAGAAAGGATGGCGTTTATCACTCTCCGGTTGATATTTTTATATTAACTCCATACAGCAGTTCTGATTGTACAGACATGAATAGAATGTACAAAGGAAATAATTGGCAACAGTGTTTGACATAGTTTTATTAACTTATCCTGAAGTTTCTATACAGTCTTCAGGCCGAAGTACCTGCCTCTACAAGAGAATGTTATTTTATAATAAAGGAATAACTTATAAATACAATATATTTTTATACAATTTAAACATATTATATAATTAGTAGAACTGGACTGGACTAAACATATTATATGAAGAAAATTTTATGGGTGGGTTGGTGCTTGGATGGGAAGAAATGTTCAAAATAGTCATTTATGAGTTGGTGGCTAGATGAAAGGTTTGTTGATATCTCTCTCTCTCTCTCTCTCTCTCTCTCTGTATTATTTCACTCTCTTCGTCTCTATCTATCATGTAGATAAAGAAGTTTCACTCACCAATAGGACTTCTTGTAAACATAACTAGAACCAGTTGATTAAGCTTCTTATCTGGTCTATTTATCTGCGATCTATCAAATTTTACCCCAAAGTTATACAAGGAGGAACTGACGGGATGTTATTATCTCTTTGAGATAAATGTATTTGCGTTCATGTTTATTTGATACTAGTGTCATTGCCTTATTGCAGTTTCCTTTCAATTTCATTGTACTATTGTTCCAGGGAACTTAGATAGTCGCTTTTTCATCGATTTTAAAAGCTTTTATGTTTAATGATTTATATTGAATGTTATACATTTTGAATATAAAAAATAACAGCCCAATTAAATGTCAAAACATTGACGTTCTACAGCCCTCTAGTGTTGCTCTACATATCGAAAATTAGTTGTTTTTCAAACACTGCACAATCCGTGCCTCGTATGCAAATTTAGAGCATTGCATGAAGGGTAGTTATTATACATATACATGAGCACGAGTAAAACCCGAACCGCACACCTGGAGGGCAACATTATTTTACCCGTGTGATAATAATGAGTATGCAGGTCAACCAGGTGTGATGTACACCTATCTGAGGTACATTTAGGTTTAGATGCAACACATTGGTTTTTCTGTCATGAAAAACTGACAAACGTTTCGGTATGTACCTGCTTTGTAATTCCAGTTCAAGAGGTTTGATAGGTGATATGATTTTATTTACAGGAATATCAAAATAAGTACCGATATTACGATACTTGATTTTATATTAAAGATAAATCGACTATCTAAGTTACCTGGAACAATAGTAGTAGACTTATTTGCAGTGAAAACTACACTCTGGTTATTAGGACGGGTCATACATGTAACTTAATGTACAATTCATTATTTATCGATTCAAGTCTTGTTTATAAACTTGAAAAGATTAACCCTTCCCATCTAACAACCCACCCACAAATACCTAATTTAAGTACATCCTTCAGGTACTCGTTCAAATACTGACGTACAGTATGTATGGAGTGAGGGGGTGTATAGGTAAACAACATTGACCTGTCCGCTTGACCTTTTATTAGGAATATTCATATAGAATGATCCATTCAATACATTGATAGTAGTAGAATTCACTGTCAATAGAATGTACCCAAGGTACATGATTAGTGTAGTCAAAATAAATCCACGTAATTACTAAACATAAATGCACTCGTCCACAATAAATATTCAAATTAAGGTCAAGCGGACAGGTCAAAGTTGTTTTCCTGTACAGAAACTCAAAAATTGTTAAAGGAACTGCATTAAACAACATAATATGCCCCAGTTATTTTCTTTTAATGAATTCTACATTATCGTATACTTTTATTCACACTGTGCAAAGCAACAAAAAATGCCAAATTATCGAAAACTTGCGTCTCTCAAGTGCTGGACTGCGGACTCACGCATATAACGACGGGACACGTGGATTTGATCCACAGCATGTTGTTATCCCGGAGATTGGTTTACAAGCTTGCCCTTGTTCCCGAATCCAGTGTAAAGTTAGTTTGTGTGGTTTACCGATAAAGGTCAAACGGGCAGGTCAATGTTGTTTGCCTATGCCATATTACACATGAGAAACGGCAGCACTTGTCTAAATAATACATATGGGAAGTTACAGAATCTGACTCAATATTATTTTCCTTCCGCTAGAAGCACGTGTCAAAATTAATTAGATACCATGCTACACTGAAACGCACCAAAACAATTATCATATTAGGCTCCATGTATATCTATTCTGTATATATATAATGCCCCAGTTATTGTGTAACCCACCCACCCACTTAACCCCCCCGGCCTAAATTCTATGATTTTTTAAATTATTTATTTATTTATTTATTTATTTATTTATTTTATTTTATTTTATTTTATTTTATTTATTTGAAAGATTATTCTTCTCAAAATGGGTTTATCCTGTCATTTTAGGTTTCTAAGTCAAAATAAAATTCTAGTGAAGCTGGGTACAAAATGGTATTGTCCCATAATTTTTGACAAATATCTATGTTCCCGAGAGTGACCATTTGACTGAAATCGTGCATTTTGATATGAAATAAAATTACTTTTCGCTTTTAAAAGCCCACTTTTAACTGTGTGTAGACTATCACGGTAGGGATTGTTTTGGGTCCGAACCCATGCAGTCTGACCAAGACTGAAAAATAGGTAGTGACTGTTCTTTTGCCAAGCACTCAGCGTTTAGAAATAAAGGTCAAGGGTCCTTAGGAAGAGACATCAAATTTACCCCCCCCCCCCCCCCATGTCACCGTGAAATGTGGTACGCTAAAGAATCTCCCTGGGTGCACTCCAAAGTTATAAATCTCTACCACTTCACCTATAGCTGGTGACGTCTTGATATAAGTGAAACAATCTTGACTTTGGGCGTAAAACCTCGTTCAATCAATGACCATTTTAAACTGTGCAAAATCAGATCTCCTGCATAGCACAATGTTCCATAGACATTGCATTGTGGTGGGTTGTATTAAGAAAAAACAGTATCGATTGAAGACACGTGGTGTCCTGACAGGTAGCTTAAAACAGTCGTTACTTTTTAACCTTTATCAACTGAAATTATTGTAAAAAAATCTTATTCATAAAAGTTTCTTACCTGTGTACATCCGTCATATTCCTCTGTGTTTATTTTTTTTAAATCACAAAATCATAAAAGTCCCCATCGATCTTACAAACTTTTTGGGACAAAAAAATAAACAACCTTGTTGATTTCCTTTCAGTGAAACAATCAATTGCAAACGAACTTGTAGATTTCCTTCAGTGAAACAATCCAACGGCTTTATTTTTAGTTGTAGAAAACAAACATCTTCATTTCCTTCCGTGAACAAATCAAGCTATCTTATTTTAGTTGTCAAAAATTCTGACATGTAAATTTCACAAATTTCCTTGTTTGCGTGGTATATAGGTTGGATCAGAGTAATTATAAATGCATTAACATTCCAATCTAAAACAAAATCAGAGATACTACGGAGTGTATATATTTATATACTGTATGTAGGTAATTTTATACTCACTTAAGTTTAGACTAGCGTGTCTGTTCTGAATGCAAAGCTTCCATTACACACTGGCCTCTAGGTGCAGAATGATAAATAAATCATCAATTTTAACAAGTAAAAACTGACATGATTATTGAAAACGATCTCATCACAGGTAAAAAATCACAAAATAAACATGCATAATCCTAGTACTTAGAGAATTAATTGTTTCAAACTTGTATTTCTCTTAAGAAAAAGTCATGACGTCACGCCAGACTCATCAACAATCACGTGACTGCATATCCATCAATGAAGCAGTGTTTTTCCTGAATTCCTCAAGACTATGCGAGATGCACATCAGGTGATAAAATATATATGAATAGGCAATAACTTAGATATTTAACTATTTTATCAGCTATAACGGTTTCACTTGTAACAAGTGTTTACGGTTAAACAGGTAAAGTTTATCTAGATCGATATTATAATCTCTCTCTCTCTCTCTCTCTCTCTCTCTCTCTCTCTCTCAGATATAAATAAACATCTTGCAATTTCTGAGTGAGACAAAGAATCATGTTCCCATTTTCGAGTGAGAGAGAGAATGCATAAACATCTTTTAATAATAATGGTGTGTTCACGTGCGAGCTTGCGTGATAGAGAGAGAAGGAGAGAGCACTTTGTAACCAGGGTCAATAGAGAAAATATATGCAGTATTTCAAGGTAACTGTTTACACAAAGAAACTTTTAATATGTTAAACTATTACACTGAAATAATAAATCATTTAAGGAATGACATTTACTTTGACTGTACTGCATGGAGTTATGCAGTAGAATGGACTGTCTCAAATTAAATGAAAGCCGAAGGCTTTCATGGTTATTTGAGACAGTCCATTCTACTGCATAACTCCATGCAGTACAGTCAAAGTAAATGTCATTCCTTATATTTACAATCATTTGTAACCTTTTCAAATAAACACAAAATATAAACTGACATTTTAACACTTTTCATAAAAGAAAAACAACTATAACTACCTCGTTAAAAATTGACTGTTCCAACTGTCGGCATCATTGACGTATCGCCGGCCACGCCCACAATGTTCCGACAAAGGCTGACATCACGGTACAAAAGCAGCGTCACGGCAACTAATGACGTACTAGTATCAGTGACGTCATTAAATGGTACAATTCCCTGCTCGCGTGCTCCATTCAACTGCATCGAGTCATGAAGTAGAATCGAGGTCAAACACTGCATTGAAGCAAAAACAATGTGATTGTAAATATTATATATTAAATATGAATTGGATTACGTTTTAACATTTTAAGTTTCATTTTTAGAAATACTACATGTACACTATATGCTGATTTGTTTTTTTTTTTTTTTTTTTTTGGGGGGGGGGGTTCGCTGAAGTATAAATGATTTTCACAACAAATTCGCTAGTGTTAAGACCTCCGAGACACCACTGTATATGTTAAAAAGCTAACCCTATGATAGCTCATCTGTCTATAGGATAGCTAGCTGGCTGCTATCCTATAGATACCAGATCGCAACTCTCGATACCTGCAGGCATTGTAAGTTTAATCAGCTATCTATGGTTTAGCTTTCTGCTATCCTATAGATACCAGACCGTAACTCTCGATACCTGCAGGTATTGTAAGTTAAATCAGCTATCTATGGGATAGCTATCTGTTCCCCTATAGATACCAGACCGTAACTCTCGATACCTGCAGGTATTGTAAGTTAAATCATCGATCTATGGGATAGCTATCTGCTACCCTATAGATACCAGACCGTAACTCTCGATACCTGCAGGTATTGTAAGTTAAATCAGCTATCTATGGGATAGCTGTCTGCTATTTCAAAGATAGCCTGTGCGAACACATAGATACCCGAACTGTACTGTAGAAGATAAAATGAAAACATGAGTGCCTTTAGGGCCTGGCCCTGGTTTCGCTATCTTTTCCAGTAACTAAGTTATCCTTAACCTAAATTTGCAAAGTTTAGTAATTTTTTTAAAACGAAAAATAAATATTTTTGACAAAACTACAGTACAGGCCTAGGTCTGTCGAAAGTTTAACACTAAACCGACGAATTGGTACAGAACCGACAACTCGGCTGTCTTTCTATACCGTGACAACTTTTCGCCACCTGTTATCTATCTCTCGACAGTTGTTTGGTCATTACTTGAGCTATCCAAATCTAGACCACTCTGGACAACGTGTGTCAACACTTTTTCGTTAGCCCTGTGTTAAACTTTGGACAGGTCTGTACTGTACAGCTAGAATTCATCTTCAAAATGACACCTTAATTTTCTCAATAAATAAACAAAATTTTGACAGATTCAAGTTCAGAAAAAACTTGGTCATGGAATGATTTTGAAACTGCAGCCAGATTCATTATAAGATTTAAAATGCATGTTTATATCTATTAAATATAGAAACGAGAATCACAGCGAATAAAAATACTTATTTTGAAACACAATGGCAACAAAAGCATAAAGAATCTGGTACGAATTAGAGTTGAGTGATGACGTTTAACGTCCCAGTCAAGCATATAAAACTTATATCGAGACCAGCTACATGTTCCAGTTCACTCAGCTGAAAAATAAATGAGTACCAGCAAAATGCTGGGGGTTAACCCTGCGATGGACCGGCGTCCCATTCAGGGGAGAGTCTTGTACTCTCAGTCGCTTAACGCCACCGAAACCGGGATAAGCTCCGGCCTGATGGGCCTAATGGCTGGGGAAAGACTTTAACTTTAACATGTATATAGACGAAGGTGCAGAATTTTTGTCCGTGTGTTGCGCTGATGGCAGGGTTCTTTATCATGCAACGCCGTCCGTGACACGGGACTTCGTTTATTTAAGTTCCCATCTGATAGAATCGCAACTTTAATTACTTGGTGAAAAAATAGTCACCACTAACTTTCAAGTCTTGGATCATACCCTTTCGGTGTTCAAACCTTCGACCTCACACTTAAACGGAACGAAAACTCTATCAACTGTGCTACCGCAGTGGTCAGATACGAATTAGAGAAACTACATGTGAAATCGATCCATTTCCCCCTTTGTACATGTATATCACTTGTATTTTTCTAATGAATCTGGCTTCTGCGTTGAGTGTAGTAAGCTATCCATATAGATAATAAAAAGGAATACCCGCCTTGGCAAAATACATTTTGCAGAATGCATGAAGTTAAAAAGAAAACGCATGTAGATGTAAAGAACAGGCCTGTCGAAAGTTTAAAGCGATGTAGTGTCCGATCGGCAGCTTATCGTTGACGCCTCTTATTTTTGGTAGCTATTTTTGGTAACACCCGGCAGCCCCTCGCCCATTAGCTATAGATCTACCGGTATATTTTTTTCGGTCATTCGGCAGCCAAGGATAGACTCAGTGTAAAGTTTAGACAGGTCTCTACTGTAGGTCTCATTAAACACTTCGGCTTATCCCATTTGGTCCAATGTTAAATTGCCCAACTTTGTGACGTCATTGTGATTGTCTGTACGTCATATGTACATCAACGCATGTTTACACCATTTGAAAGGGAATTAAAAATGGTACCATTACGTTGGTGTAGGTTTTTTTTTTTTTTTTTTTTTGCTATAAATGGGTTTATATGCAAACAATGTGAAAAACACGTGTTCACGGCTTGTGATTATTGGAACTTCAGTCGGATGCTTCCCATCGATTAAAATATATCTTGCGCAATTTCTCAATTAGCAAAGATATTTGATGTATTTTCTACATTCCAATGAAATATTGTTTATCCCAAAAAGCTTTAATCTTTGTGTACTATTTGGAACTAGGGTCAATTGACCTTTTGTGACCTGGAAGTGTTCAATGAGACCTATACTTGTACACATTTGTTTGATTCATTACTGTAACAGGAACGCACAGTTGACAGTTGCCTGATCGTATTTTTAATAATCTCTTTTTACAGAAAACAAATAAAATGAAAAAGGGATACAAATAATTTGTAGTGAACAAATATTGTTATTACAATGTAGCTCAGAATTATGTTAAGTACCAACCAATACAGTGTGTACGGTACTTATACTAGTGATTAATCGTTGTCTGTAAAATTTCGATTGATTGATTGATTGATTGATTGATTGATTGATTGATGAATTGTTGTCTTTTCGACAATAGACTAAATGAAAAATGAAAGTAAGACTTGAGTACCTAATAAGTTTTATTGGTTCAACTGTATAATTATGCAAAATTCAGTTTCGGCAAAGTTTTGCACTGTCTTTATGATAATGTTTATGAACATGAAATGACATGTTTGTATTTAAATCCTCAGTTTTCTTTAATATTTTTCAATGTTACATACCATTTTTTAATTTATTTTATGATTAAATTTAAAAAATGGTATATGTTTGAACATGGAATGGTATACTTGCATACAAATTCCCAAGTTTTCTTTCACTGAATATTTTACCAGGGCCATATATTATTTTTGAATATATTTGGTGATTAAATTTTTAAAATGGTAAATATATGACACCAGTATCACTTAAAAGCAAATACCAGGCTCAGATTCAGCAAGAATAAACCATGCAACGCATTTCTTTAAATTTTTTTTTCGAACTCTCCTGCATTTTGCCTCGGTTATGATTGATTCCTATCTATGCCCCTGTATTTTATTACAAATTCTGTGTCCATGATTGTAACGTTTCAATTCAGATAAGATCAGAAACTGATAAGAACTAATACATTGTTCGCAATATGGAGAACGCTGTTAAGTTGTTTGTTTTAACTTGCCAACTTTTAACGGCATATTCTGTTCCGTTTGGCCATGGAAACGGTTTAAATTTTCACCGGAGGATGTTGGAAATTGAAACACGACTACAGACACTTGAAGATAAAGTAACGAAACTAACAGGTAATAACGAATGATTGATCTATTGATTGATTGATTGATTGATTGATTGATTGATTGATTTTACGGGAAATGTTAACGTCGCAAATTCCCGAAATTATGTCGTTTTCACGGGAAAACGTAATCTTATGCCATTCTATAACAATTGGAAATAAGGGTTTCGCACAAACGTTAGAGAGCACCACGTGATACAGCGACGAAACCCTTAACAGCGTTGCCGAATTCGAAGAAAAGGTGTTAAAACGTACAGCACTTAAAATTAAAAGCAAATGACAACCATTAAAAGCCAGGGTTCCGTTTTTCTTTTTGTTCAGTGGGCTTTCTATTCGGATGATTCTATTTTCACAATCACTATGATGTACTTCATATACAATGTGCTACTTTTTGAATTTTCATGAATGTGATTCGCCGCAGTACCATGTGATACCCTCTAACGTTTGTGCGGAACAGTTATTTCTAATAGATATCGAATCGCAGAAGATGACGTTTTCCCGTAAAATTGGCGTTATTCCGGAATGTTTGACGATAATGTTTTCCAAAATGTTGCACACAAACCTTAAAAGGTATTGATCACGTGATACAGCGACGAACCCCAATTATCAAATTGTGCTACTTTTGAAGGCATAAGTTCAAACAGATTTTTAAGTAGCCACGGACATTTGTCAAAATTAACGGTCACACAGTTTCATGCTACTGAAAATTTAATGTACGTTTATTGTATACGGTCAATCACACATACAGTCCAACGTGCCTTAAAAGCCACCTCTGTATTACGGCCACCTGCTTATAAAACCATATTACAATTGTATCCCAATTGTTCTTTATTGGTGTTGTTTGAAACTTTATACAAGGACCTTCTGTCTCATAACGGCCACTTTTACCGGTTCCCTAGCGTGGCCTTCATAAACATGTTATGTTTGACTTTATAATAATTTACTAGAGCTTTACCATATAGAGTCAAAAACGTTTTGTTTTATTTTAAAGCATGTGCCAGCCATAGTGGGGTTGCATTTACTGCAAGTTTGAGTGCTCATAAACCAACGATTGCCCCTCACCAAATCATCGACTTTGACAATATCATTACCAATTTTGGGAACGGTTTCAATCCAGCAACAGGTATTTTCACTGCGCCAACAGATGGCGTTTATTTTTTTGACGTCAACATTGGTGTTCGTTCTGGAGATGAAGATGTTGAAATCGTAAAAAATGGCGCCCACATTCAGCGTATTTACGGATACAGTACAGATCACTGGGAAGTGTCGTCTGCAGCTGTATCTACACATTTGGTGAAGGGTGACAAGGTTTGGGTGAAAGCATATGCATACAACAATGGTCTCGTTGGTCACGAACTTACTTCTTTTAGTGGCGTGTTAGTCCATCCGGATTGTAATTTGTAAGAAATAATAAAGTTTTCTTTACCATTGAACAGTCTGGAAATGGTGTTTATAGTGCAATAACCTCCAATGCCGTTAAAACCAAATAAACAACGAGCTCTAGCGCGTTATGATGATTATTTATTTATTTTTATTTTTTTTTTTTTTTTTTTTTGTGCTGCGCGGTGGTGAGATATTTAGCACTATTGTCGTCATTTCTAGACAGACCGATGGTTACATTTTGCATTTTCTTGATTTTATTGTTTTATATTTTCTTTATTAAGATATTATCATGCACGACATGCATTTCCAATAACTCAATCCGCAAGAAATGAGTGACGTCACATTAGCCATGACAATTTAATCCTAAAATTACTTTTGGTCTCGTTTGAGTTTAATGCAATAAAAATCTCAAATATAAATATTTTCATAATTACTGTGAAATCGGATTTTTCCTGGTGTTCAATTTTCGAGGCTCTAGTTAAAAAATATATCAATTAGCTTGGTTTTAAATTCATGATTTGTGGTAAATGTTTTAAGTAAAATGATAATATATATGTATACACTTGTTGACATGAGTCCATGGAATACGACGAAAATAGGGACACCATAAAATAAATTATTTCATATGATAAATACAGTTAAGAGTACCTTTATTTGTTCATTTGTTGTAAGTTTGTAATATCAGAGACATAGAAATTTCAAATTGTGCATCAGTATGTCCACGGAATTCACCGAAAATAGGGATACCATAAAATAAATTATTTCATATAATAAATACGGTTAAGAGTACATGTACTCTGTGGCAGCTATAGTTATACATACTGTTTTGTTGAGGTCAGGTTGTTCGCGAAAAACAACGAAAATTAAAACACCACCAAAATAAATGACTTCACGGTATACGCAACACAATAAAACGTACATATACTAGTCTTATCTATTTATTTATTTATTTATTTATTATGATTTATTTCTTTCTTTCTTTTTTATTTATTATTATTTATTTTTTATTTACTTATTATATTTTATTTATTTATTTATTTATGTTTTATCATTTATTTATTTATCTATTTATTTATTTATTTATTTATTTATACTGATTATTTATTTATTTATTTATTTATTTATTTTTTATTTATTTATTTATTTATTTATTTATTTGCTTTTATACAACACATGTCATGCAATTGACTAAGAATATGTAGGAAATAATTTTGGATCACAATATGGCTTAACGTACAGTGTTATATCATTTTATATATATATCCTGTCAACTGATAATTTTGTACTTAAAATAAAAAGTATGCAAAAATTAGCACATAATAACAATAATCTTAAAAATGTATAAAATCCAATGTAATTTAGTCAATCTGATAATTGTTTGACAAATATCTGACGTTAGTGATGTAGAGTTATTCCCCTTTGTTCTGTGAACTTTCCCAGTTTCGCAATCATTTCTTAACTAAGATTTTCGCAATCTTTTTGAAGCAAACCAATGCAGATTTTTAACTTAACCTAATACAAATACTATAAGCCTTTAGAAAATGATCTTCAAAATGACACCTTAAACTATTTAATTTATTAAAAATGACAAAATTGATCAAATTTAAAATTTGCCAGATTTAAGTTAAAGAAACGTGCACACTGTCAACCACTGCTCAATGCAACTGCCGCATATTCGTCTTTAATAATTTTCAATTTATTTTTTCATAATTTATGTTATTATACATTTTTTTAACAATTTAATAAAAATAAAAGGAAAAGAAACGACTGTACGTATGGTACTCCAACAATTAAATCATGCCGTCGAAACGTCAATTTAAAAGAGAGAGAGGTTCGGGTTCTCCTCGACTGAGAATCCGGCAGGATTTCCAAAAGGCAACGAATCTCGCTGTTCATGATCAGATCGGCGATTTTTTAAAAATTGAGTGTGGCCGCAGCCTTGGACCAACACAGAATTTTGTGTAATGAAATATTTACATGTCTTCTACAGCTAGTTTAAAAATGGCGTTGGTCGATGCATGTGGTCACTGCGAATTTTTCTAAAAAAGGAACCAAATCTGGCAAAAATGCACACTTTTCTGTATCAACGCCTGATTTGACGGCACTGTACTAAATATAATATGAAAATAGGCATTGCCTATCCCGGGAAATGTCCAAATTTATTATCGGGTTATTGTGCACACACACCCAAAAAAGGGATGGCACACATTGTTTTGTCTCACCAAATTAAATACTAGTGGGACTGACTATAGTTAACTACCGCCGAGTTCTTGCGTCATCTTTCAATCATGTAACTGAGTTTTGGTATGATCTTTCCAGGGACACAAAAGGCTATTCAATTACCCAATATAGTGAATATACTAATCCATACCACGACAACATTCTCACGTTGTAATGTCTTCTCATCTGGAGTCACCTTTTACCATACCATGTGAATAATTTAATCTACTGATTTATGGATTGCATAAATAACTACTCCTGTTTCTTAAAACAAGATGTGTATCATATCACAGTTCAAGATTGTCCCATTCAATTAATGAAGCAGTTATACCAATGAAAAACAAACATACTTATCCATGTCCAAATCACAATCCAGGAGTAAAGTAAAAAAAAAAAACTTTGAAACTGACAAGTTACTAAAAACGCGAACTTCCACCAGGGAAGTGAGACCAAGTTTTCTGGAAGGATAAGCACCCTCTGTTAGCTAGCTACACCGGCCACGTGTGTAATCAATATTAAGTGAAGGGAACGTGGAACTAAAACATCCAGGTCAATATTGGACACAGAGACATCAAACTTGTCAACAATACAGTGATGATGGCCAAAACTTTTTGCCGAAGGCCATGATAAGCCTAGGCTTGCAATATCCCTTGGTCAACAATCTATTTGGTTTGTGACCGCCTTGGTTGCTCAGTGGTATAGCATCCTCCTGGAGAGTGGAAGGTTTTTGGTTCAAACCTGACTTGTGTTATACATCACAATACTTTAAAATTTGAGTTACTGCTTCCTCATTTTGCAAGCCACATTTGGCTTAGAGGATAGATTATCGACTGGTTATAGAATTATATTAAGTGGGAGTGGAATGCTTGTCTGCGACTCTGTTAGGCAGCACCTTTAACCCACAACCCGATATTAATACAGTGGTATGAGGGTAAGCTCCTCTTACACCTTCAACATTCACAGGCATATAGTACCATGATGAGAATTTTCTAAAGCACATACCATTGCAAGTAACAAATGATATGATTAAAACTTGACAGGCTTGTACCGAAATAATGTTAATTTTAGCCCAGTCCCTTTAAGTTTCACTGCATGAAGAGCCCCAGCCCCGGAGAGTTGAAAATGCTTTTTCACTTATATCGAGACGTTTAATTCTAGGATGGTGGGTTGGAGTTTTTTTTACCCCAGTCAAGATTATTCATTATTCACCTAAATTGAAATGAAATATTCTGGGATGATATACTAGAAAGATGGTGCGTTAAAATTTATATTGAAATGGTCGCTTATGTGGATAGTGGAGTGGAAATTGGCATTTATTCACTTATACCAACTTTTTTTTTCGAGAACCAAGTCTGGGATATTGAAGAAGGTAATGTTGATTTTATCCTAGTTAAAATTTTTACTGATATTCATTCCAAGAACTAAATTATTGACATCCCCTGCCAGCATCAGTAGTCCAGTCGCCATCCCTGGAGGTTTTCAAGGAGTCAATTCAGACCTTACTTAAGTGGATCTCAACTACAGTCAGCTGCTAAACTCAACATGAATGTTTTATTGTTATTTTCATCACAACTTTTTGGGACTGCGGTCCATCTCATTGCACAACATGTACAGTTTCCTCATCAGTTATGTCCAAGTTAGATTTTTGATGAGTGCAGCCATTGTAGTTGAAGTCAGTTCTAGTCAGCACCTTAAAGTCAAACTGGTCCAGCTCGATCAGCTGATCATGATATCCACGTCACATGTAAACAAACAAGAGGATTTGTCAATATTTACATTAAATTCGGAATAAATTCAATAAATTTTATCTGTATTTTCATAAAAATCATTATTGGGACGAACTGTTAATTAATTCTTTTGAAAAACGCATTTTATTATTTTTCTTAAAAATCGATCGTTTGTGAAAACGTCTTTCCCGTCCTGACGAACGCCATTTTGTTTACACTGTATTCAGCGAGGGTCACAGATGCACTCAAAATTTTGATTCAATTAAGTAATAATATGTGAAAAAGAGTTACCGTAGAAGTCGTATACTGTGGTTATGCTAACCTCGTGAATAGTTTTGTGTCAGGTAACTATGGTTATCGATTTATCTAACTTGAAATCGGCAAATTTTGTATCTTCCCGCATTGTATACTGTGTGATCATGGTTGATGCACGTGGGAAAGTCGGTCGCTGGATCTGAATTGAACTTTGACCCAATCAAAAGAAATCACGTCATCGCGAATCTTGAAACGCTACACTTGGAGATCAGCCAGAATGGCGAAAGAAACGTAAATATTTGGTACTCGATCAACCTATTTAAATTATTACTTGTTTCAATGAATAATTATCACGATAATCGTTTCTTGGTTTCATTTCTGATGTACGAGACGGGCGAGATTTCCCCCCATATGGAGCTCACTTCCTGTCGATTTGACCCCTTCAATGGCCTTGAGAAAAAAAGTGAAAAGTGGTGCACGCGCGGCGTCAAATGATTTGGACGTACGGTCTATAGAATTTTTACACAATTTTCTATGACGTCATAATACATACGTGTTACCTATAGACGGGAAATTCCCGGCGCTTCGCGCCGGGACATTTCCCGTATAATGTGATGATATGTAAACTGAAAGTTGATATTTTAAAAATGGACACCAGAAAAGTAAAAAATATATAAATAAGATTGATTGCGAGTTGTTAATTTTTCTTGAAAAATCGGGCCGCTAGCCTATGTTTGTGAATCTAGCCCAAAGTTTACATTTTCTGCAACGATGGAAAATCATCAGTCTATTTACTGCGCCTTTTTTCCTATGTAAGTTTTACTGGTATGCAATGGCCTTTTTTCGTCATAAACCGTTTATTATGTAAGGAAGCCATCTGTCCTATATTAACAGGGGCGGATACAGGATTTTTTAAAAGGGGGGTGGGGGGGTTGAGATCTATACAGGATTTTTTAAAGTGAGAGGCGAGAATTATATCAATGCTAGATGCGAGCGCCGAAGGCGCGAGCTTCCAGAGACGATGGGTCTAGGGCAGAGCCCCGATGGGGGCCAAGAAAATAATTTTAATCAGTTAATATCGCACTCTCTCTCTCTCTCTTTAAATTTTTCAAAAGGGGGGGGGGGGTTGCAACTCCCGCAACCCCTCCCTAAATCCGCCACTGATTAAGGCTAAACCAAATTATGTTTTGTTTAAGGATCTTCTATCACAATGCATTCTGAACTTGAAGAATTTTCGTTATGATTTGGATGTGAAATTGCTTATACATTGGTGAGCCAAGTTAAGGTATTTATCTGGAACTTATGTTTTTATTAATTCTCAAAAATATAAACAAAGCATTGGTACCACTTTCTTACCCATAGCTTCATGAATAATGAATAAATACATTTCAGTTATATGCTTGTTCTGTAAACATTTAAAATTGCATATTCACTTCAAATGCAACTCATTTTGCAATTTACTTTACAATTGTTGGCTCTATTTGACTCTATAACCATATATTCAGTCAGATACTACTTGGTCTAAACATGTATCTAACATCTACATATATCTAAACACCTTGTAGCAGCATCGCCCTTCTACGTATGTTAAAGTATCAACTTGATAGAAACTCTCTGTTAACACTCTATAAGTCTTTTATTTGACCATTTCTTGAGTATTGTTATGTGGTATGGGATAATTGCACTCAACAGGATGCTGATCTCCTTGAAATGTTCAGGTTGAATGTGCTAGAATTATTACAGGTCTTAGACGAAATTGCTCTAGAACTGTTCTTGAATTTGAACTCGGACAGGAATCCCTAGAGGCCAGGCTATTATGGACCTCTCCCTCGGAAACAGATCTTTAATAGTGTTGACTGGAAAGGTATATAGTGAACTCGCCTATCGGCTCGGGCACTATACCTCTCGAGATCACACAATAGGAGAACAATTCCTTTAAGAGAGGTCCATAATGAATTAATAGAATCTGCCAATTTTCTGTTTCTCGTTTTCAACTGGTTTTTGAGAGAAATTCATACAAATGAATGTAACCCTTTTCTGGTTATACTTCAGCTAGGTCATATAGTTACATCCATGGAAAATAAATGTTCTGGAGAGGTATAGTCCCCGGGAACAGTTCTCCAATAGTGTTGTCTGGAAAGGTATAGTGAACTCGCATATCGGCTCAGCCACTATACCTCTCAATATCACACTATAGGAGAACATTTCCATTAATAGAGGTCCATAATAAATAAACAGAAAATTCATTAATTCATTTACAATAAAATTTTCCATCAAACAAATAAATTACTATAGTAACAGAACAACGCTGATTTTGGCACCAGTGTGTGTTATTTTCACTTTAATGACAAACATTTTACGTCAAGGTCATTCTAAAAAATCATGGTGATATCCATATGCATTAGGAGCCAATAATTGCACAAGAAAACGCGATTTTCGTGCAAAATTATATACAGGCGTTTTTCTGTCGATATTATATAACTTCAATAAAAACAATAAAAGAAAATTAAACGCTCAGATAACGAATCGGTTTCAAAAAGACAGCTCATTTCGTCACCTCGTTAACTGGGTGGTCTTTCGACAGCTTCTATCTATCTCTCTACAACTTTTCAACAACTGAACATCCATATTTTTGCTACTTGACAACCGAGCTTGGAAATGTTTTCGTTACCTCAGTGTTAAACTTTCGACAGGTCTGTACTGTATATAAGGACCACCTGGTTTTAAAAGCCAGTCAAGTTTTCAGTGTTCTTTTATGCGTGTTATTTAAGCCTGTACACAAGGACCGTGCCAATAACGGCCACTTTTTATGGTTTTCTAATTAGGCAATCTTTATAGACATGGTTGACTGCATTAGTTCTAGTGATATTTGCTATTTCGGTAGAGGTAAAAAACGATTCTATCGAACACTGTTATCAGACAGTCACGATTGTGCGCAGAAGCTAAATATGATAATAATAATCGCATCTAGTTTTTAATATACGGTGAAGCCCTTTTGTATGCAGCAAGTATGAAAATAAATGCAAAGCCTGCGTAAATAAGAAGTCCTATTAACGTAGTTATTATCAGAAAAATGTTGGCGATTTTGAAGAATCTGTGTGCTGCCAAATTATCTCCCTTGCTTGCTCTCAGATATGCCTGCAAATAAAAAAGAACACATGACGTCATTAACAAATTCTTCAAAATATAAACCGTATTTTAATAGTCATGTTGTAAATGTTCAAAACTGCTAAGAATGTCATTACCAACACGGTAGCTCAGTCAGTAGAGTTCTCGCTACGTATGTCGGAGGTCGTGTGTACGAAGCATGCCGGGTCAGATCAAGACTGGAAAATAGGTAGTGTCTGTTCTTCGCCAAGCACTCGGCATTTAGAAATGAAAGTAACGGAGTTTTAGATCCTTAGAAGAGACCTTATAAACTGATGACGCGTGTCACGGTAGGCGTGGCACGCTAAAGAAACCTGCACACTGCTTTTTGTTAGCTCAATGTTAAGCTTTCGACAGGTCTGTACTTAATGTAACTCTTTATGCAATCTACATAAATGTAATAGGTCCTGGCCCCGGTTTCACAATCATTCCTTAGCTAAGATTTTCCTTAACTTAAATCTTGCAAAATTTCAAATCCTTATAACGTTGTTAATTTTCAAGGTATTCAGAAATTTAAAGTGTCATTTTGAAAATCACGTCTAAAATAAAACATCTGCATTTAGTTTTGACAAAAATATTCGTCAGTAGTTCCAAAAAGAGATGATTAAAATGTGTTAAATTTAAGTTAAGGAAAATCTTAGTTAAGATTTTATTTTGAAACTGGGGCCAGGTAACACTTAAATTTTTATTCTTTCAGATTTTTTACAAAAAATGTAAAATGTCAAAAAGTGTATCCAAAATCGCTTTTAGCTTTTAGAATTTAAGATTGTTTTTACAAAAAATAAATCGAATCTAAAATTCTAAAACCTCACTCAAAACGATGTTTGATATTTGATATTTTAGGTTTTCAATTAAAATTTCAAGAACCCAAAGTTTTAAAACTTTTAAATTTTAAATTTTAAATTGTTCTTACACGGACCGTAATAGACTGGTAAACTTACCAGACATCCTAGTATCGATGCTATTATTCCAGTGGGCGGAAACAACAGAAAACTAGCAAAAATGGACATCAGAAAAACGCTTATAGACTTGTCTTTGATGGATTTCTCTGGAACCTCTGCAGCACCCTGTATAAAAAAAATAATAAAACCCGATGCTATTAACACGTATTTTTATACCCGTATTATACTTCAAACATTGATTGATTAGGAATAAATTGTCATATTTAGAATAAATTCAAATTTTATTGACTTTAAATTGATAAAATATTTAATTTTAGTGAGATTTGTAAAAAAAAAAAAAAGAAAAAAAGAAAAGGCTTCCAATAAATCGCTGTCTAAAATGATGGACGATCCGACAGTATGGTGAAAACAAAATGGCGGATCTAAATTAAAGACGTATTCATGTTTTTGATCAAAATGATTTATATTTGACAAAATATGACAAATTTCTTTCATTTATGCTTTAATCATCACGAAATTTAATGCATTAAAGTCATGCCATTTATAACGTGATGTAGCTTATATATAAGATATATATAAAAGTAATAATAAAATACGCGGTATTTTAACATGACCTGCGTTTTCCTTCATATGAATCATGGCATGGGACGAGCCAGCCGTGGTATAACACACGTTGTCACCCTTCAAAGAAATTTCTCGCATAGCGATTGGTTAACTTGTCGGGGTACATGGAACTATGTTCGGAAATCTGCCGGGGTACATGAACGCACGCGACGTTTAGCGGTAAAAGGGAAGTAACTCGTACAACGTTGACGTCTAGTTACAGTAAACAAACATGGCGACAACGTACGCAAGTCACACAAAATACGAAAAGAAGTTAAAAAGATTGAACTGGTTACGCTTAGAAGGGTGACAAAAACGTAATACAGGGTTTTGGCAGGTTACACGGCCCCATGTACCCTGTCAAAGATAAATGTACCCTTCGCTTGCAGCTCAGGGTACATACATCTTTGACGGGGTACATAGTATAACTTATAATATGAAAATAGGCATTGCCTATCCCGGGAAATGTCCAAATTTATTATCGGGTTATTGTGCACACACACACACACACACACACACACACACACACACACACAAGGAATGGCACACATTGTTTTGTCTCACGCCTTTTTGCCAGGCGGTGTACAGTCAAAGTATGCATCAGCAAATTTTATCCTACTTGTGAGAAAACTTGTACAGGACAGATTTATCATCACTGGTCTATATAAAGTCATTTATATCTCAACCATATCATGAATCCAATATGGCCGCTATGCAAATTAACAAACTGACCATGATTTTGCCATATGACATGAATGTTTTATTATTGTTATTTTCATCACAACTTTTTGGGACAGCGGTCCAAGTTAGATTTTTGATGAGTGCAGTCATTGTAGTTGAAGTCAGTTCTAGTCAGCACCTTAAAGTCAAACTGGTCCAGCTCGATCAGCTGATCATGATATCCACGTCACATGTAAACAAACAAGAGGATTTGTCAATATTTACATTAAATTCGGAATTAATTCAATAAATTTTATTTGTATTTTCATAAAAATGATTATTGGGACGAACTGTTAAGTAATCCTTTCGAAAAACGCATTTTATTATTTTTCTTAAAAATCGATCGTTTGTGAAAACGTCTTTCCCGTCTGACGAACGCCATTTTTTGTTTACACTGCATTCAGCGAGGGTCACAGATGCACTCAAAATTTTGATTCAATTAAGTAATAATATGTAAAAAAGAGTTACCGTAGAAGTCGTATACTGTGGTTATGCTAACCTCGTAATAGTTTTGTGTCAGGTAACTATGGTTATCGATTTATCTAACTTGAAATCGCCAAATTTTGTATCTTCCCGCATTGTATACTGTGTGATTATGGTTGATGCACGTGGGAAAGTCGATCGCTGATTGGCTTACAGTGGTTATCGATCTGAATTGAACTTTGACCCAATCAAAAGACATTACGTCATCGTGAATCTTGAAACGCTACCCTTTGAGATCAGCCAGAATGGCGATAGAAACGTAAATATTTGGTATTCGATCAACCTATTTAAATTATTACTTGTTTCAATGAATTATTTTCACGATAATCGTTTCTTGGTTTCATTTCTGATGTACGAGACGGGCGAGATTTCCCCCATATGGAGCTCACTTCCTGTTGATTTGACCCCTTCAATGGCCTTGAGAAAAGTGAGAAAAGTGGTGCACGCGCGGCGTCAAATGATTTGGACGTACGGTCTATGGAATTTTTCCACAATTTTCTATGACGTCATAATACATACGTGTTACCTATAGACGGGAAATTCCCGGCGCGACATTTCCCGTAATATTCCCATTGCTGTTTCGTTTTAATGACGTACTTCCTTGGTTATCTTATAACGTCATGCTTTGTTCCTCAAACAATGGTTGTGATGTAATTTTTATTCATAAATTCCTTTTATTTCAATGGATGTAATCTCAACAACCGAATTGTTTCAATGAACTTTTTTGCAAATAGATAGTACAATTTACCCCCGGAGAAAGAGTTCGCAATGTTTATTTGAATTTATTTTATTTAAGTCATGTTAGAATTGAAATGATAAACATTCACCCGTGGCATATCGTCGAATACTACACGGGCCACCTTGTGATAAATTCTTCCACATGTGAACTCCGGTCCGTGTATTATTCGACGATATACCACGGCTGACCCTCTTCATGTTTCATGTGAAGGAAAACGCAGGTCATGTTAGAATTCTTCAATAACACATTTGTTATTGCCACATACGAAGCAATAACCATTTCGAAAAGAAAGCACGTGACATAGGGGGCTTCGGTGGCCTCGTGGTCTAAACCAAACACTTACGGATCGTCTAGCCTGAGAAAGTTTGTAAGTTCGCTTGCTGAAGGCTGGTTGTGTTCTTCGGTTCGCCTCGATATAAGTAAAAATAAGTTTAACTTGGGAGTACAACTCCACTCCATGGAACATGGTGCAGCATAAATCAAGTAATGGAATTCACTAGCTTACCATATGACAACGTACACAATGGCGCATTGGAATCACGAAATCACACAATTTGAAGTTTTCATTTGATAAAAAAAACTCCCGGAAATGTGTGATGAAAACATTTTCCATATCGTTCCGCACAATTGTAAAAGGTCATGATCACGTGGTACATTGGCAAATCTCATTTAGTTTGGTACCGTGAATCTTCGAGACTACGGTGCTCTAGTAGTCACATATGGCCAGACTTCAAGTCTGTTTTACTTGAACTCCTAAGGTCGCAAAAACGGTACTTAAACTTATATAATAATTGCAAACCTAGGTTGGATACCAGACTGGCATGCTCAGTATAGACGGGTTTGAATTACTCCCGTAACTTATTTTAAGAGTGCACTGACACCAACTGTTCCGATTTTGAAAATGTAAAATAAACTTACATGGTTACTGGCATACTGGAGAGCTGAAATAATAATAATACTACTAATAATAATGTCACGTGTTGATTTTAAATGCATTATTTTAATAAAAAATCAAAATCAGCACATGACAATAATAATTATAATAATAATAATAATAATCTAAGCTGATTTGTTTTTATTTGAAACATGCATCATCATCATCATCATCCCCATCGTACGTGTAACCTGCTAAACCCTGCACGATGTATTTGTCGTCATGCAAGACTTCCGAGAAGCGCGAGTTACTTCCCTTTTACCGTTTATGCTTGGCTGAATTTTTTTGAAGGGCGACAACTATTATTTGCAGGTGTAACTGTTTTCCGTGAAAAATTATTTCATTGTTGCATATATGCAATTAAACCAATATAGTCTGCTGTAAATTTAACGGTTTAAAACAAAATGACCCGCATAAGGTATAGTGGTGTTAATTATAATATATACATAACGGTTCAAAAACGAACAGATCAGTCCTTCAGAATTAATTTATTATGTAATTGTACTAATTTATATATACATATAGCCGCTTGTCACTGTGACCTATCTGAATAATACAGTTTGTTTGTTCGTTTATTTGTCACAATGATAGATAACTCTCTCTCTCTCTCTCTCTCTCTCTCTCTCTCTCTCTCTCTCTCTCTCTGTACGTACATTTGTCATAAACTTATTCAGTATATATTGGTAAAATTAAAATATAACATTCTTAACAGATACTCGTAAAAAATAAAATATAAAATTTCCGTATGTAAACAATCAAAAGTTTCGATAATTTCACATACATTTGTACAGGCACTTAAAATGACTTTGTATATATATATAGAACTAGAACTCTTTCAGTCAAAATTAAAATTTTAATGAATGGTGTCGATAAAACTCTTCCCTATAAAATTGATGCCACATGTTAATTATATGCAAATCAGTTTAATTACTAGTCAAATTAAGTACCTTTTGGAGAGAAGTAAATAAGTCAACCCCCCCCCCCCCCCCAACTTCCCCCGGCCCGGCCTGTTTAGATCAAAATTTGTTTTTTAGAGATACTATCTTATAATTAATACCACATGCGCTTGGTACGGCCAAATAAAAAATGATCCTATGTAGGGACACGTGGTGATTTTTGCACTTGTGCATAATACGTGTAGCTTTACTGTTGTTGGGATAATTGGGGACGTTCTATCATTTATATTCTATAGGAAAGAAATCGACATTTGCCAAACGGTTCTTGTGTTTCAATAATAATAATAATAAATAAATAAATAAATAAAAATGCATTTTATACCTTTTTTAGATTGGGAAACGTTAAAGTAGCAAAATAAATAAAGATATATTCATTCTTGAAATACACTTACCTGCCGACATTTTGAAAACCTCAGTTGTGTTTCTGTCAGAACAATGACATGACTGTCCAGAAACACATCAATCAACTTGCATCAGGGATCATCTCAAAGTAAGTTTGGTCTTACTTACACATATAAATGACTTAAATTTATGGTGTTTTACGCCAGTGGCCATTTAGAGTCGTGTCTGGCGGTTTTAATGATGTGCATTGCAGAATCGCAGAATCGGCAGTTAATTATCGTTACATTACACACCTGTCGCAAGTTTAACGATAAGATAACGGATTACAGTCAAACCTGTCTGTAAAGACCACCCAAAGGAACCAGTAAAACTGGTCTGTATGGGCAGTTGGCCTTTATCAACAAGTTCAAATAATATGAATAAAAACAATTGGGATATAATTCTAGTAGCCTTTATAAGCAGGTGACCCTTATATAGAGGTGGCCTTTAAAACAGGTTGGACTGTATATATACTTACTATTGGACTTTATAAGCAGGTGAGCCTTATATAGAGGTGGCCTTTAAGGCAGGTTGGGCTGTAGTACCGAAGCGGGAGCTAATCTCGGACTCTCGTTTGTTATCTCCCACGACAGCTTTTCGCCAGCTGCTATCTATCTCTAGGCAGCTTTCTTACCTCGTTAGCTATCCATATCTCCGCCACTCGGCAGTCAAGCTTGAACCTATTTTGTTAGTATATTGTTAAACATTCGGCAAGTCTGTACCGTAGGACTTGCATCATGATGTAACACGAATAAATAAATAAATAGATAAATAAATAAATTCCTAAATAAATAAATAAATAAAATACAATGTATGTGAAAACAATAATTATATAAAAAAAACTTTATAAATCAATATATATAATATATTATGTGAAAAAATAAGGAAAAACTCTAAATTCTGGATAATTGTGGGAAAAAAATTGTAAAATACCTTAAGTTGATAAATAAATGAAATACAATGCATGTGAAAAATAGGTATAAAAACCTTAATAAAATGCATTTTATGTGAAAACATAATTTAATTTATAAAATAGCTAATTTTGATACATAGAAGAATCATACAAACGATGCAAAAACTGAAATGTTAATAAAATGTCGTTGGGTTACCCCTAGAAAACACATTGAGATTTTTTGGGGAGTGGCTACCAAAGATTACCAAACCATTGCTAACACACGTTTATAAACACGAATCACAGAAAAAGTTAAAGATTGAAACACAATTTACTAGTATTCGGTTTGCTCTGCGCGGTATTTCAAGTCTGGCACTATAAAACGTCATGTTGAAATGGTTCCGATGATTGCAATTAAATAACTCCATCATGGGCGGTTCAAAGTTAGGAGTGAATGTAGTACATTTTACACCTGGAGTCATTGTTGATCATAACTCCAGGTTGACGAAACTGCAGAAAAACCGTTGGTTAGGACCCGCGCGACTGGATTCGAATCTAAATGATGAAAAGCGATGTTAACTTCGGGAATATTTTGCTAGATTTGGTAAACACTCTTCTCTTCTATAGTATTAAAACTAAACTAAAAAACACCGGAGGGCATAATCTGACAATTATGACACGAAATGTGCTTTGTCTATAGGAATGCATATATTGTATACGTACAATGTCATAACATTATGCTTTGAAAACAATGCAGTTAATTAACAACCAAAGGGAGGTAACTCACATGCACTTATATAATAAATTATGCTTAAATACAGCGACATTTAAATTAGAGTCTGAATATGCTGTAGGTCCCTTAACAATCCTAAATTTGGAGACTATGTAAATGTCATCTATCCTAGTGAGCTTGAAATAAAAGACACGACTGATTCCTCAAGTTCTGCTTCATATTTAGACTTATACCTGAATTATGACGCACAAGAAAGGCTACATTTGAAACTTTATGACAAACGTGATGACTTCAATTTTTCTATTGTCAACTTCCCTTTTTTATGCAGCAATATACCTGCTTCTCCTGCTTATGGTGTATTTGTTTCCCAATTAATACGCTATGGTAGAGCTTGTTCCCACTACGGGGACTTTGTACAACGAAGTAGGCTGCTTGCAAATAAATTGTTGACTCAGGGATATTGCAAGCCCAGGCTTATCAAGGCCCTCAAAAAGTTTTATGGCCGTCATCACAGTATTGTTGATAAGTTTGATGTCTCTGTGTCCAGGATTGCCTTGGATATATTTGACGTCTCATAGTTCCATGTTCCTTTCACACAATTTTGATTACACACGTGACGGGTGTAGCTAGCTAAACAGGAGGTGCTTACCCTTCCGGAGCACCCGGCCTCACTTCCCTGGTGGAAGTTCACGTGTCTAACCTAACTTGTCAGTTCCAAAGTTTTTACTTTGCTTCTGGATTGTGATTCGGAAATGGATAAGTATGTTTGTTTTTTATCTCAACATGAGGAGATATATTTGCGCCCAAGCTAATCATGGATGGTGAAAGAAAACCGCAGAGTGAATTTGTCCAGAGTTCTAAAAACAGCAATCTTCACCAACTGAACTGACAAAGTTTATCACACTAGGAGCTGGTGATCGCTACCATTCGTCTATCGAAGCCAGGACGGTCTTGTCAAATGACCTGCTTGAAATGTAAAAATGTTATACCCTGTATCCGGAAGTTTCAATTTCATACAGTCTCGCGAAATTGCGAGTTTTGTTTACAAGGTACAGGGACATTTAGTTTTTTAGACGTGACGCGGCCCCAATATCGCCAAACAGTAAAAAATCAATTAATGAATTACCGATTTATTGGCTTATTAACAATCCAGTTCAGACCACATAAAAAATTAACTCTAAACTCAAAAATGTGTCGAATCGGCAGGTCAACTCGGACCCTTGTAATTTGTACGTGTAGCTTTTTGGTGGTTGCTGTCTTACTCTTGGCGATTTTCGTCCACCAACTACTAGTATCTATATCTCGGCAACTGAGCTTCCACTCCCGGGCGCTTTTTAGTGTTAAACTTTCGACAGGACTGTACTTTTCACAAAACTAGCCTAAATATCACTCGTATCATTAAACAAATCACATCCATTATTTTAGAAATGACTTTATTGATATGAATACAACAAATTATGACTCGGGTGTAAATTGCCTCAGAAATTATAACTCGTGTATAAAATGCCACAGAAGTTCAGACTTGGGTTTTAAAAGATCAAAAACTGTGATTAGGGCGTACAATGCCACACACATTGTGACGAGGGCGTACAAAGCAACACAAATTGTGACGAGGGCGTACAAAGCAACACAAATTGTGACTGGGTCGTAAAATACCACTCAAGTAATGCCTAATGTGTAAAATGCCACAAAAATTATGACTGGGCCGTTAAATGCCACATTAATTTTAACTTGGTCGTAAAATATCACGTTAATTATTAATCGTGTGTAAAATACTATATAAACTATGAATTGGGCATAAAATGTCACCCTTATCATGACTGGGTCGTAAATGTCACACAAACTATTATGGCAATGAATTGCCACACTAATTATGGCTTCGGCATAAAAGACCACAAAAAGTATGACTGCGGCGTAAAATGCCACATAAATCATGTCCGAAGCGTAAAATGCCACACAAATTGTACAATGCAAAACAAATTATGACTTGTCTGAAAAATGCAATAAATCAGACTCGTAAGTAAAATGGCGCAAAAGTAATTACTAGGGCTTAAAATGCCACATTAATTTTAAATGGGGAATAAATGCCATCTTAATTATGACTGGGGATTCAAATGCCACACAAATTATGACTGGGGAATAAAATGTCTAACAAATTATAACTGGGACATAAAAACCACATAAATTATAGCTTGGGCGTAAAATGACATTCTAAACAAGCAACAAGCGTAATGTTTAGTTAAAAAATTATCAAGAAATTCATGGTACGTATTAATCTGCTGGTCGTTTTTATTCCACTATATCAAAATACATGTAGTAAGGACATACATTTTTATTCTCTTAATGGAATTTATTTGTAAAAGAAATAGAAATAATTACCAAATGATTTCAACTCATAGTAGTTCAAGCTATACGTCAGCACATTTTAATTTGTTGATTAATCATTGGATACCTACGTGAATATTAGATGTGGAATCAAATTGTCCTTGACAACACATAGCAACGGGACTATAACTTGTCTGTCCATACACATGAAATGATTCAAGTAACATGTTGATTTGCATTGTTTTATGATTTATTTTTTTGAAATTGACATGTCATGTTTGTGCATCATATCTTCAGTAGTACACAAAAGCTATCATACTAAAACAGATTATTTACACCTCTCTCTCACACACACATAACGTGAAAACATAAAATGCTATCATGCATTTGAACATATTTAAAAATAAATATATTACAGACATGTAGATTTTTGTATACAGTCATTTTCAAGTTAAATGAGAAAGCAAAAACAAAATGACGACTTTTGAAACCCTTAAATTGATTTCTAGATAACATATTCATATTTCATTCATACTCTTTTGCTTTTTTTCTGATTGGCTGAGAAAGCATTCGGTAAGCTTTAATAAATCAATACGTCCACCACGCAAAAAACACACGAGAGTAACGTTCACTGTGCATTAACATACGCGAGTAACGTTCATGGCGCAAAAACGAATGCGAGTAACGTCCATGGCGCAAAAACGAATGCGAGTTTATAGAAAAAAACGTACGAGAGTAACGTCTATAGCATAAAACGCACGCGAGTAAAGTCTAAAGCGTAAAATGCAATCAAGTAACGTTCATAGAGCAAAAATGTACTCGAGTAACGTCTATAGCGCAAAACAGACGCGGGTAACGTTCATAGCGCAAAAATGCACGCGAGTAACGTCCGTAACCAAAAACGCGGGTGCGTATCGTCCTTAACGCCGGACGCGACGTTTTGTGACATAAGGCTAAATAAATATCATAAGGGACTCAATCAAAGTGAAATAGTTCTAACTTTAAAATGTAATGTTAATCAAACAACAAAATTAAAATTCAATTGGTATTAAATCGATAAAAGTGATATTTCAACCATATTTGCTATAATGAAAATATGTAGTTGTTTTTGAAATGTTTAATTTTATTGAATATAAATACATATACAATAAACCGGTTTGTTTAATCTAAATATTTTACTAATTTTTAATGCTGATAAAAATCATTGGTCATATAATAAAACAAATTTTTACTTTCATTTTGGTACACAAAAATAATTTATCAGCTAAAAAAACAGGTTATACACTTTTACTCACGGCCTTGGTCAATATCATATTTATCTGAGGTTGATAAATCCTCGAGTCTTCCTCGTCAAAAGGTCAATTACTCTATTTTGATGAAAAGTTTATAACATGTATATGAAGCGGGATGTTTTAGATGAAACATAATGAATATTGAATGGGGAATCCAAAATGATCAACTCTATATGAAACACGTCTTAGTCTTGTTCAGCAACTTCTAAACATTTATCTAAAAGAGATGTTGCTATTCGTCGACACTGTGTATCATATTGTTCACCATGGACAGCTAAGTAAAGTTCATTCAGAGCACAGTTCATCTTCTGTTTCAATTTTAATTTGTTATATGACAAAACCAAAAGAACGTTAAAGTAAACTATAGTTGGTATCAATGTAGTACCGTCGACAGCACACTGATATAGTTCCGTTCTAATTTCCTCTGGATAAAGTCCACTATCAAGTACACAAGAAAACAGATCGGAAAACAAACATAATTCCATTTTTTGTTTTAATGTGTAGCCTTTACCACAGATTTCATCCAAGTAGACTTGGTAGTTATAAATCATCGTCAAGTATTTGCCGTGAACCCGAAGTGCCTTCTCTACAATTGATACTGCTTCTTGATATTCTCTGTTCAGATAACACGAGACAGCCAGCAGTAATTTCTGGATACATACGTCACCATTCATTCCGTTAATTATCATGTGGCATTTTAGGTATTTTACCGCCTTGTAACGAGTTTTGTTTGGCATGCTTCTTAATGTATCTCTGTATAAAAACTGTTCCAGAGCACTTAGTCCATTATTATACCATATTTGTAGTATTGCTTTGTCTATATACGATGTAGCTTCATTCATCATGTTACCTAATATAGCAAGGTTCTTAAAATTTTCATCATTTGTTTCTTTTGAAGAAGGATACATCGTGTCCCTCAATTGTCTGTCACATCTCAGTTCCTTCTCTTGTCTTTCAATGTTACTCGGTATTATTCTTGGAAATTCGGGCCCAAACAATCCTGATAAACATGGGATTCTCCGTAGACTATCAAGTCCTTCAGCATCAAGTTCACTCAAGTATCGAAGCAATGCCCTTTGTTTGGATCCACAAATTTTACCTTCGAACATATTGTTTTCCCGAATAAAATAGTTCGGACAGTAGCCTTGTTGAACCCATTTTAGTAACCTTCTAAAACATGTCCAGAAACAATCAAACATGTTCTCTTTACACCAAGAAATACTTTCCTCTTCTATACAGTAGAACAGACTTGTTTTCAAGAAATAGGAGCACAGAAGGTCTTTAACTTCTAGATTTGAATTAATTACGTGTTTGAGGAATAATTTTAAAAGACCATAACACAGAAACTGTGTATGGTTAAATGATTTGACAAGTTTCGTTTCTGCTAGCGAAAATGAAATTCTCCATTCCATGAAATTATGCTGAGAATTTGGATTTCCAATTGGAACCAAAAGGCAACCTTCTTTAATGATATCTTCAACAAGAGCATCTTGTGGCCAACTTTGGTGTCTGGATCTGAATCTCCATTCCATCGATGGCCAAGTATTGCATGATAAACACATCATCAAATCATACTCTTTTCTTTCATACCGTATATCGACAGTTGATGCACATGGCCCATGTGCAAAAGCGTATGAATCGTCCTTCTTTATTCCGTCTACGATCATGTCACGGAAAAATAAGCTAGATAAAAAGAAACCATTATTCATTTGAACCAACAATGGTTCTATGTCTTCATATTTATTGATGATGTTTGGTCTACAACGAAGTCGCACAAATCCTGGTTTGATATTTTCTGTTTCTACAACAACATCGCTATCCTGATCAACTGAAGTATCTGACATGGAGACTGAGATGACATCATCAACGTACATAAAGTCATAATCACTTCCTTTTAAGTCCAATCCCTCGGCTCTACTACCGCTAATTATTATTGCTCTTCTTTTCTGTGAAACGTTACATAAATATTTTGATCGCAATTCCATTACTCGTCGTCGGATTAGAACTTGTTCTTCAGTACCAATAACACGGCTTAACATCATCCATAAATTCACACAGAAAGTTTCCATTTTGTAACCTGATATAATAGTGTATGGGAATCCCCAAACGTATTTTATATAAACAAACAATATTGACCTGTCCTCTTGACCTTACATTAGGAATATTAATATCTATAGTTGGATCCGCCCTATACATAGGTAGTGTTAGGATTCACAGTTATTACATAAACAATGATGCATGTCTCCTGTATTGTAGACGAAATAAGCACTTGTGTTCTCTTTACATTAGTATCCTGGTCCATAATAAATAATAACATTAAATGACAAACAGACAGGTCAATGTTGTTTATACATATCAATAGTCGTCCTTGATCGAGATATGTCTAGGTAAACAACATTTACCTGTTCACTTGACCTTTTATTTAAATATTTATTATTGGCCTGTTACTTTGTGTATTAGGAACACATGTAATTTTATCGGTCAAATCATAGAGAACATTGTTATGTATTACATGAGAACTTTTACACTACTCGTGAACTGAAGGATACATTGTAAATGGATGTTGATAAAAAAGGTCAACGGACGGATCAAAGTTGTTTTTATCTAGTTGATCTATTTTACGTCACATGTTTATCTCAATGACTCTTTATATTGATAAAGTATGTATATAACCGAGAAGTTAAATAGACTCTATTTTGTTTGTGTATACACATTGTTGACAATGTGACACATTCAGGTGGTTTTATGTCTATACGTAGTAAGTTGATATTTGGTTTGTTAAATGTTGCTTAACGTCGCATAAGCAGTTTTTCATCAATCCGCCACTGCATGTGAAGTATAGTATGTTTTATAGTGTATACTGTACCAGCGCGCACTCAGGGCTACTTTAAGGTGCTAGCTCACTGTGTCAGTACGCCGCAGACAAGCATACCACTCTCCTAGTAACATAATACTGACACCGGGTGAACAAGTTAAGGCCAACGGCAAGGAAGATTCGCATTCCTACATGTGGTTCAAGCGGGAATCAAAATCACAACGGTGAGAGACCCTGAATTTGTAGACTGACGTCTTTACCATTAGGCCACCCCGGCCTCACACAATAAGCTGTAAACGCAGAAGCTGTGGCAGTGTTTATTACAGACAAACAACGACTATCTGTCGTCTTAACCTTACAGAACGACAATCAACACGATACATTTAGGATAGTGTTAGGATTTGCGGTTAATAGGTAAACAATGTATTTTCCCCATGATCCAGACAAAATAAACACCTATATCACCTGTCTATAAATACATTATGTCATATTACAACTAACAGTGAGGCGACTGAAACAAAAATACTGTCACATTGTCATGCGTAGAGCTATGTTACATTATAAATATGGCTATAGCCGGTATCAGCCCCCTAGGGGGTTATTTCCTACTCAGCCGATCTACGAGGTTACTGAAAATCTAGGTCATTTACAAGCCGAAAATAATATAATGTTCATTTCTTTACTTTAACCCCCCCCCCCAAAAAAAACCCAAAAAACACCATGTTCCTATTTATTTTAACACCCCCCCCCCCACACACACACACACACACAAAGAAATTAAAACCCTTTCAGAAAGTAGGATGATAAGACATAAGAAAGAATCACGGAATAAAATAATAAAATGCTTTGAAAGAGTTTTTCCCCGATATATATATATTATATATATAATTATATAATATCCGTTAATGACCCCCTCTCTATGGGGAAAACATGTATTTTAACATGTAGAGGATTATTACCTGGTTATGCAATGTATATATAGCGAAAGAAGACTCGTTCCAAGTGTTTTTCGTGTATTTTATTCTGTAATACACGGAATAAAACTATAATATGTTCATTCTATACACTTGGAAAAAAATCTAGAACGCTTTGATATAACTGAAAGAATTAAAGAATTTTGACAGAGGCGCCTAAACGCCATTACTCCAATCCATCACAGCTATTTTAAGTAATCCTTTGATTCTTTAGTATTTGTTTCCAGTGTGATCGGAAAGCCTAACAAGTATCCAGTGTTATTACGTGCAAGTATTTGAAACACGTCGGAAAGTATTTTTACACTAGAATGTGTCTGTTTCAATATCAAATCGTTTTTCCATTTATGGTCTTGTCGGACCTTGTGGTAAAAAAGTTGACAAATTACGCACAACTACGCCGGTGTTATAACAAGCGATCTGGGGCCAATTGTTCGAAGCTTGCTTAGTTTAATCAATTGATTAGTCGAAATTGAAATTTTGTAAAATTTCAGATATGTTGTGAAATTAAAGTTAAAAATTAAAAAAAGTAGATAGAATTGCACCAAACTAAAGCACATGGTTATAAAAATATCAAATTTATAACAATATCTTCATTTTAATTGATATTTTTTATTTTTGTTAATCATTGATTAAACTAATCTTCGAACAACTGGGCCCTGTTCAACTGTAGTACTAAGAAAGATAACTCTTTTAACAAAAAACAAGATTCTTATTTTTTTAATTTATTTATTTATTTATTTATTTATTTATTTATTTATTTATTTATTTTGGGAAACAAATTTGACCTGTCCGCTTGACCTTTAATTTGAATATTTATTGTGGACGGGTGCATTTATGTTTAGGAATTACATGGATTTATTTTGTCTACACTAATCATGTACCTTGAGTACATTCTATTGACAGTGAATCCTACTACTACCCATTTATGTGATGGACCCGTCTATATGAATATTCCTAATAAAAGGTCAAGCGGACGGGTCAATGCTGTTTGCCTATATCTCTTATTATTATTGAGTCACCATTCTCCGAGAAGAGGTTCAAACAATTGTAAAATTATATGATATAGCATTTTCTTGAATGTATTGAATGGTGATGAATAAAAACCACCTCTCCTATAGGTTGGTGGATTTAAGCTAGTCATCCTGCGGCCTCATTAAACTTCGTAAGTGGCCGTATCTTTTAAATATGGCGATGAATGAATGTAAGAAAATATGATGATAAAGTAGAACGCGATTCCTAGAAAACTAAGAACTCCAAGAGCTACTGTGACAACCAGCAAAATGTTAGTTATTTTGTAAAACCTGTAGGCTTCTATGTTATTTCCATGATGTGCGTGGTATTTTGTCTGAAAATAAAAAATTAAATAAAAAGATTAAAAAATTATGTTGTTTTTAAAAAAAAAAATCAAACCTTTACATCTAATTCATGAAAAATTATTATTCAATGCTGAATTATCATTACATATACTTGTCCAAAATTAATAGTCATATTTATGATGCAATATTATAATTAAAACAGTTCAACCAACTTGCAGGGTAAAAAAAAATAATCGAAAGCTTGTGAAAATATGCCTATTTTCTGTTTGAGATTGTTACCTTATTTCATTTAAACACTGTCGTGTATGCATGTATGTATGTTTTACTAGCAATTGTTTCTTCTCTCCTACGTTTGTGTGTGTGTGTGTGTGTGTGTGTGTGTGTGTGTGTGTGTGTGTGTGTGAAAGAGAGAGAGAGATTGAAGTAGTTTTATGTCACAATAAAGAATATTTCATTTAAATATAGAGTCATCACCACAAATTATAGGTAAAGTGGCGAAATTTTGAAGTGCGCTCAAGGCAATGTGCAGGGAGGATTCTGTAACGTGTGATCTTGGAGAGAGAGAGAGAGAGAGAGAGAGAGAGAGTTCACTCGACGAGGCGACCTAAATACAGTAAAAGCCAAACTATCTGCCCAAACTACGGTAAGTTACTTTTGATATTTAAACCATCGTAACAATATCAAAGGTAAAGGATATTTTGAACACGCAATATTGTAAATTACGTTTAATGAAGAATTGCTATGAAAAACCAACAATGCATTATTCAGAAATCTACTTAAAAAGTATTTATCTATTTTATCTTGACAAATGGCAAAATTTATGGTATGTTCACATTCACATAGAAAACGTAATTTTCTCCAGTAAGTTCTGCCTATTAGAACTGATTTAACAAACATTTAGGCACCATATATGTATGTTAAAAATTACCTTTATGTACAGTTGTGCGGCCTAGAGTTGTGTTGAGTAATGTCGTTTAACGTCCCAGTCAAGAATAATTCATGTATATCGAGACGTCGCCAGCTTTATGCTAAGGTGCAGAAAATTTGACTACTGTGCGTTGCGCTGATGGCATTATACATCAGGCCCCGGTTTCACAATCATTCCTTAGCTAAGATTTTCCTTAACTTAAATCTTGCAAAATTTCAAAACGTTATAATTTTGTTTATTTTCAAGATATTCAGAAAATTAAGGTGTCATTTTAAAGGTCAGTGCTAGATTAAAACACTAGAATTTAGTTTTTACAAAAATATTGATCAGTATTTCCAAAAAAGAATTACCAAAATTGGCTAAATTTAAGTTAAGGAAAATCTTAGCCAAGGAATGATTGTGAAACTAGGGCCAGGGTTCTTTATCGTGCCAAGCCTACCAAGACACAGGACCTCGTTCCCATTCGAAAGAACTGTGACTTTCATTTCGAAATGCCGAGTGCTTGGCTAAAGAACAGTCATTACCCACTTTTAAGTCTTGGGTCAGACCCGGCCGTGGTTCGAACCAACGACCTCCCACTTACGAAGGGAACACTGTACCAACTGAGCTACCGCAGTGGTTAGTTCGGCCTTGGTGTAGCATACTTACTAGTGCGGCCAGGATGACACCAAACAATCCAGTTGGCGGGAACATGAACGAAGCAACTATACACCATATTAACAACGACCTTGATCTGGTTTCTATCTTAATTTCTTCAAACTGTAACAAAAACAGTGAAACATTTATATAAAGACCAACCAGCGGGACTAAAACAGCCGATTTTTTTAAAAATGTACAATTGCTAATTCCTTAAATTTTTCTTTTATAAAAAACAGAAAAATAATTTCACTTATGATGATGATGATGATGATGATGATGATGATGATGATGATGATGATCTATGTCCATTAGTTGAACTATCAAAAATAAAACACACACACTGGGCCTCGATGGCTGGGTGGTATAAAACGCGCCCTAACGAATCACGGTGCCTTCCTTTGAATCAAACCCAAGAACGATCCTAGTGTGAGACAATTTATTAGTTCGATTGCCAAATATCAGTTGTTCTTCGCCCCCCCCCCTCCCCATTCCTGAACTGACCCCATCGATATAAGTGGAAATTCTTGACTTGGGTGTAAAACATGAAAATTAAATATTGTCTTCTTTATAGACACGAAATCGATAATACAGAACAGGCCTGTCGAAAGTTAAACACTAGGCTAACGAATAAATCCTGAATCGTCAGTTCATCTCGGGCCCTCGTTACCTACAGTACAGGCCTGTCGAAAGTTAAACACTAGGCTAACGAATAAATCCTGAATCGTCAGTTCATCTCGGGCCCTCGTTACCTACAGTACAGGCCTGTCGAAAACTAAACACTAGGCTATCGAATAAATCCTGAATCGTCAGTTCATCTCGGGCCCTCGTTACCTACAGTACAGGCCTGTCGAAACACTAGGCTATCGAATAAATCCTGAATCGTCAGTTCATCTCGGGCCCTCGTTACCTACAGTACAGGCCTGTCGAAAGTTAAACACTAGGCTATCGAATAAATCCTGAATCGTCAGTTCATCTCCGGCCCTCGTTACCTACAGTACAAACCCGTCGAAAGTTAAACACTAGGCCAACGAATAAATCCTGAATCGTCAGTTCATCTCGGGCCCTCGTTACCTATAGTACAGGCCTGTCGAAAGTTAAACACTAGGCTATCGAATAAATCCTGAATCGTCAGTTCATCTCGGGCCCTCGTTACCTATATTACAGGTTTGTCGAAAGTTAAACACTAGGCTATCGAATAAATCCTGAATCGTCAGTTCATCTCGGGCCCTCGTTACCTATATCACAGGTTTGTCGAAAGTTAAACACTAGGCTATCGAATAAATCCTGAATCGTCAGTTCATCTCGGGCCATCGTTACCTATATTACAGGTTTGTCGAAAGTTAAACACTAGGCTATCGAATTAATCCTGAATCGTCAGTTCATCTCGGGCCCTCGTTACCTATAGTAAAGGCCTGTCGAAAGTTAAACACTAGGCTATCGAATAAATACTGAATCGTCAGTTCATCTCGGGCCCTCGTTACCTACAGTACAGGCCTGTCGAAAGTTAAACACTAGGCTATCGAATAAATACTGAATCGTCAGTCCATCTCGGGCCCTCGTTATCTACAGTACAGGCCTGTCGAAACACTAGGCTATCGAATAAATCCTGAATCGTCAGTTCATCTCGGGCCCTCGTTATCTACAGTACAGGCCTGTCGAAAGTTAAAAAATAGGCTATCGAATAAATCCTGAATCGTCAGTTCATCTCGGGCCCTCGTTACCTACAGTACTGGCCTGTCGAAAGTTAAAAAATAGGCTATCGAATAAATCCTGAATCGTCAGTTCATCTCGGGCCCTCGTTACCTACAGTACAAACCCGTCGAAAGTTAAACACTAGGCTAACGAATAAATCCTGAATCGTCAGTTTATCTCGGGCCCTCGTTACCTACAGTACAGGTCTGTCGAAAGTTAAACACTAGGCTAACGAATAAATCCTCAATCGTCAGTTCATCTCGGGCCCTCGTTACCTACAGTACAGGTCTGTCGAAAGTTAAACACTAGGCTAACGAATAAATCCTCAATCGTCAGTTCATCTCGGGCCCTCGTTACCTACAGTACAGGTCTGTCGAAAGTTAAACACTAGGCTAACGAATAAATCCTCAATCGTCAGTTCATCTCGGGCCCTCGTTACCTACAGTACAGGTCTGTCGAAAGTTAAACACTAGGCTAACGAATAAATCCTGAATCGTCAGTTCATCTCGGCCCTCGTTACCTGCAGTACAGGTTTGTCGAAAGTTAAACACTAGGCAAACGAATAAACCCTCAATCGTCAGTTCATCTCGGGCCCTCGTTACCTACAGTACAGGCTTGTCGAAAGTTAAACATTAGGCTAACGAATAAATCTTGAATCGTCAGTTCATCTCCGGCCCTCGTTACCTACAGTACAGGCTTGTCGAAAGTTAAAAACTAGGCTAACGAATAAATCCTGAATTGTCAGTTCATCTCGGGCCCTCGTTACCTACAGTACAGGCCTGTCGAAAGTTAAACACTAGGCTAACGAATAAATCCTGAATCGTCAGTTTATTTCGGGCCCTCGTTACCTATAGTACAGACCTGTCGAAAGTTAAACACTAGGCTATCGAATAAATCCTGAATCGTCAGTTCATCTCGGGCCCTCGTTACCTACAGTACAGGTCTGTCGAAAGTTAAACACTAGGCTAACGAATAAATCCTGAATCGTCAGTTCATCTCGGGCCCTCGTTACCTACAGTACAGGCCTGTCGAAAGTTAAACACTAGGCTAACGAATAAATCCTGAATCGTCAGTTCATCTCGGGCCCTCGTTACCTACAGTACAGGCCTGTCGAAAGTTAAACACTAGGCTAACGAATAAATCCTGAATCGTCAGTTCATCTCGGGCCCTCGTTACCTACAGTACAGGCCTGTCGAAAACTAAACACTAGGCTATCGAATAAATCCTGAATCGTCAGTTCATATCGGGCCCTCGTTACCTACAGTACAGGCCTGTCGAAAGTTAAACACTGGGCAAACGAATAATAATAATAATAATAATAATAATAATAATAAACGTACGTGATCATTGTCAGGTCCTACATGTATGCCTGAAATAAATCATAGATAAAAACAATTACAACGAATTTTTTGAAAATTAAAAAAAAATTACATGTAATTAAAAACAAATGTAATTTTAAAACAAAAATTTGTTAAATTTTTGACAGGTCTGTACTGTAGATCGTTGCCAATTGACAATCAAACTTTCACTGTTTTTTAGTTACCTCGGTGTTTAACTTACGAAATAAACGTATGAATATGGCCATATTATGGTTTTATTACTTATTTATTTATTTATTTTAATCTTTGGAAAAAAACTTTAATATGAATACCTTATACATGAATCCTATTTTGTGAGGCACTCATTCCCTTGCAAAAAATTGATTGCGAAAATTGGCGATTTACATTCGCATCATAAAATTAAATTGCGATTTTATAAATGTACATGGATCTGCGCATTTATTTATAATAATAATTTAAGTTTGTCATTTGATAAATTTTGATTTAAAAAATAATCTTTAACTTTTCAAATTTGTATTTGAACTCAATTTTGTAGGACAAGATAGTCAATTGTGAAAAAAAATGTGTTTGCGAAAAAGTGAATTTCTGTTTCAATTAAAATACATAAACATGCACATTAATATTTGCCATTTTATTTTTTATTTTGTTATTATTTCTATTATTATTATTATTATTATTATTATTATTATTATTATTATTATTATTATTTTAATTTTACATCTATAATATTACCGTTTAAAATGTGAAACCAACTTTGTGGAAATAAAATTTAAATCAATTGTGAAAATTTGTATTCGCGAATTACAGTTTATCATTGATAGAAAAATATTGTACATTGTCAAACAATAATGTTGTTAAAACATATTTAATTTTTACAACATTTCTGTATCATAAGAAACAAAATTCAATATTCAACCTTCAATTCTCCTTTTACCCTTGAAATTACAATACAAAAATATAGCAGCGAGACCTAATTTAAATTTAACAACTGATTAAAATTTTTTTTAATGATTATGGAATCAAATCTTACATACATAGTATACTTACTTGCACTTCGATCGCTGTTAACCGTGCTAGCCATTCTGTTGTCCAAAAGTAGTCATTAAATGCGCGATGTAGAAAGTTAAAAAACAAACGTCAGAAAATACTCAAAACTGATGACATAAATGTTAAAACTTAAAAACACTTTAGTTATGGTTGAGTGCACTGCCAGTTTAAAGTACCCGGTTAAAGTTACAATCATTATCAGATCTTACAATACATGTACACTTCCTGTATTCTGTTATTTTGTACTTACATTTTTAGAGAGAGAGAGAGAGAGAGAGAGAGAGAGAGAGAGAGAGAGCATTTCCAAGCTGCGATATGCTTATTATAACAATATGCAATATTTAATTCTTCAACTTGCTTTTTTGTGTATTTTGAGCAAAGACTGTGCCGGGAGACGAGTTTACATAAGACCTTGGTCTTGTTCTCGAATCCTTTTCACCATGTATATGTATGTTATTGTATCATTGCATTTTGTGAATAAAATATTGTTTAAACTAAAAACTAGACGAACGTTCCATTCAAAAATATTTCACTCATGATAAGACGCCACCAGTTATATGTGAAATGGCAGATTTTTTTTACCTTTGCAACACCTGCCGTAACACAGGACATGGATTTTTCAGGTCTCTTCCAAAGAACCCCGTGACTTTTATTTCTAAACTTTCAAGTATTTGTCAGATCCCGGCAGGAGTTCGAACTCACGACCTCCCACATACGATTGCGAGGGGAGCACTGTACCACTGAGCTACTGTAGTGGTTCAAATGGCAGAAGGGTTCACTCTTTGTCAAATAATAATTTTGTAGATGCCCATTACCACATCTGCCAAGCAAAATGAAAATGTAAATAATTTTTGACCATCACAAATGATCAAAAATTGGAAATACGTCCATTTGTAACTTCCACTAAAATAGAATTTTTAATGAGAAGCCTTAAACGACGGTATTTTAAGCATTTCTGTGAAAATATTTTTGCAGAATACATTAATTTTTCAGTTTCATTTACGTTGTGTGTAGAGACTGACAATGTATATTATGTCTCTTCCTAATGATACAACTAGAAAAAAAGAAAAGTTTTTGTGCAAATCTCTGAAAAACTGGAGGACTGACTCCAAACAGTAAAATCAAAACATTTCGTGTTGTGTGAATAATTTTTTAGTAAGTAATTGTAAAATGTATATCAAATTATATATTGTTAATAAAAACAGTAAACAAATGTGTAAAGTTAAATTTGTCCCCACATAAAAAAGTTCCAGATGACATTAAACATTCTTGCAAGCAAAAATCCCTAGTGGATTTTATTCAGTTTGTAACCAGTCACTAATGTAAACTATTCTTTGGAACAAATTTACTGGTGGACCCTATCTGTCCATGTAAAGGTAAATTTGTCCCCACATATGTGTAAAGTTAAATTTGTCCCCACATAAAAAGTTCCAGATGACATTAAACATTCTTGCAAGCAAAAATCCCTAGTGGATTTTATTCAGTTTGTAACCAGTCACTAATGTAAACTATTCTTTGGAACAAATTTACTGGTGGACCCTATCTGTCCATGTAAAGGTAAATTTGTCCCCACATAAAAAAGTCCCAGATGACATTAAACATTCTTGCAAGCAAAAATCCCTAGTGGATTTTATTCAGTTTGTAACCAGTCACTAATGAAAACTATTCTTTGGAACAAAATTACTGGTGGACCCTATCTGTCCATGTAAAGTCCACGTGGATGTAGCACCAAACTTTTCTTCTTAGGGTCATTTGACTCATCATCATATTACCACATATAACATGTATATATATTAAATCATAAAATGGTCTTTCCGATTTTGTTAATCGTTAAAAAATATTAATTATTAGCTTAAATGTTAAGCAACAATTCACATACATGATAGCATGATAGTACACATGAGTTACCAGCATTATGCATGCGTTGAGTAAATTTGTTCTAAGAGTTATCGCTCTTTGCCCACGCAACAACTAAGATACCCTTTGTCGTAATAACACAGGTTGCACTCTATTCACCTTTTAGATTTGTTTTTCAATGGGATATGCCGCTGTAACACGTGATAAATGAATGGGGGTTTGCATTAATATATTTGACTTATATCGAAACGTCACCATATTTTAAAAGTCTTAACTCGATTTTTAAAAATCGACCCTTTGAGAATTAGTCGTTTAAAAATGGTCGTTATATGTACCAGGAATCAAATTTTGTCTTCTTGTATTGTTTTTTATTTCCGTTTTAATGAAGTTCGCCATTGTTCCACGTGAAATCCTCAATTGTTTGTGCGGAACTATTATTTCCATCAGATTAAGAATCATATCCGTGTTCATTTTTTCCCGTAAAACGACGTTATTCCGGAAAATTGTGACGTTAACGTTTCCCAAAACGTCCTGAACAAAAACGTTAAGAGGTGCTGATCACGTGGTACAGCGACGAACTCCATTTGAATAATACATGTTATTGTATCATCACTTCCGTTGAGGTTTGTCCCTGTATTTGAACTTTTAACAATTCCCAGTATGTACCGATTTTGATTTTGCACGAACCACAAAGTTATTACTATTGCATAAATAAAGTTGATCATCATAGCTATAAAATCTTAAATAACAAAAAATGGACGTCGACATTAACGCATGCGCTCGGAACGTTTCCGCTTCATGCAGGTAGGTTGGGTATCCATCCGTATACAAGTCTAGTGTGCGTTGTTCAAAGTCAAGCGTTCGTTGTCAGAACTACGATAACTGCAGTTACCCACATAATTCCAATAACAATGGAAGCTAATGTTAGCCGCTGAGCTTTCGTTGTGTACATCTGCGCTGATACCAAGTCACCGGTCTCGTATGCTTTTTTGGCCTATATGTGAAAAAAAGAAAAACACATAGTTTAAGCCGACTGAATAACATAATCAAAACAAACACTATTTTCTCATTTTGTATATCTATTTGGACTGAATAGGTTTTTGCACGGTAGAATACCAGTCTTTATAACGAGTGAGGTTTAAGGGTCATCTAAGTAGGAAAATTCAAGTGAAAATCATTTGTTTGAAAAGCGTAAAAGAAGGGTACAATTATGAAATTACCTACACAATTGTGAAGATTTATAAATAAAAATAAAGCAGGAATTGATAATTTAAGAATTTTTAAAATATTTGTTTCATTTCTTTATGGAAATTGTGCAAAAATACACAGTAAAAATACCAGCTTTACAGAAATATATCCGAGTTTTATTGGTCTCTCGTAATGATATGGAAAAAAATAACTTTATTCTAAAAAATGATCCGCTACTGACTGAGATCCGCTACTGCCGTAAGCACTGTATAACGAATTATTTAAAAAAAATGAAAAGATATTAACATAGTCAACGTCATAGAACAGTGCAAAGGGACCAGATTTTGTTAAAGAAATACGAGGTTTTTGAAAACTCAACAATTTAAGGTTGAGAATGTCTATGATTGGTTTTCCTCTTAAAAATGCGTATACCCGGCGTGATAGCTCATATTCTACGAGGTCCCTCGACCCATTGTAAGCTACTTGTTAGTGTCTTTCGACAACTGCTATCTATCTCTCTACAGCTTTGCGGTAATACGCTGACCATATACTGACCATGCAGTAGCCGAGTTTTGACTCTATTTCGTTAGATTAATGTTAAACTTTCGACAGGTCTGTACTGTATCTTGCTCAGATTTTGTCAATGGGTCATGACCCTTAACCTCTGCACTTGAATTTGATATGGGACACATCTCTCATGTTAGTTTACAGATCTACATGGAATATAGAGCGGATACAATACTATTAATAGAATTGGGATGAACAGATTCTATATAATCCCCAGAACTTCGTTTGTGTGGGTACAATGACCCCTGACCTAGAAAATGTTGTATATAGGTCACAGTTTGGGATAATTGACGTATCGCTGGCCATGCCCACACTGTACCGACAAAGGCCTGGCATGGTTGAATGACACACAAAAAGAACGATAACTCGGTCTGAATTGCGCCGTTTAATTACGTCACTGACACTAGTACGTCATCAGTGCAGTGACGCTGCTTTGGTACCGTGATGGCTGCCTTTGTCGGAATATTGTGGGCGTGGCTGGCGATCCGTCAATTGAACAAACTTGACTTACGTTAACAGCTGCATGTATTGCAAAAATCCCAGTTGGCAAACAACATATACAAGCGAAGGCTGCTGGGATTATCATTGTGTGGGGTTTATCTGCTTTGAAAAAGGCTGGCTTTGGTTCATCTGTTGTCTGCAATATACGTTACAGTAATATCAAATTTACGGCGACACAGAAGTGACATAAATAATATTTTTACAAAGCTGTTGTGTGGCAACGTAACAACTATTTGGTACTCACGCGAATGTTATCAGTTTAAGGTCTGCGTGAACAAGCTATAATTTTCGTGTGGACAGTCAGTAAATTTTTGCGTGCGCACGCGATATTAAATATTTTCTATGTCACACCTAATAAATAAATAAATAAATGCAATGCAATGCAATGCGATGAAATAATAAAAAAAATAAACAAATGTTAGTTATAATTACTTGCAACATACAAAGTTCACCCGAGGGTCAAAAACTTATTGTTCCCCTGTATTTTACCAAACAAAGTTTTACGAGAAAACGTACCAAACAAAACCCATATCCGTTGACCACTACCGTTGCTCAGTTGGTAGGATACTTGCTCCGAAGGTATTAAGCCAATACGATGTCACTAAGGCACCCCATAATAATAAACCTATCTCATATTATGGTCAACCAAAGTCGAAGCAAATGCGGTCTTTGGAGGAATGCTTCCTACTCACATCTTCAATGCTACATGTATGTCATTGATTCAGAGTTGAGTAATGGTGTTCAACGTCCCAGTCAAGAATATTTCACTTATATCGAGACGTCGCCAGCTACAGGTAGATATACAAAAATTATGCCTGTGCGTTGCGCTGATGGTATTACACATCAGGGTTCTTTCTTTCCCGTGACACGGGACCTTGTTTATGTAAAGGATATAAGCCGAAAAAAACTGTCTACTATGTAAAATATTGGACTTGTCGAGGCGCAAAGCACCGATGCCAGTCCAAAATTTTACATACTGCGGAGTTTCAGGCTTATATCTTACTTAAAATATTGCAAAAACAAACATTAAAAAGTTCCGATCCAAAGAACCGTGGCTTTCATTTTCTTATTTTCTTATGCCGAGTGTTTGGCGAAAGAACAGCCACTATCCACTTTGAAGTCTTGAATCAGACCCAGTCGGAGTTCGAACCCACAACTCCCACTTACGGGGCGAGCACTCTACCAACCTAGCTACCGCAATAGTTAATGATGTAAAAAAGTATCTGTAAATTACAAACAACTAACGGTAGTTTAGAAATGATTTTTTTTTTGGCGAATTATGCTGTTTTCGAAATGTTCAATTCCTTTACATTTTTAAAACAAAAAGAAAAAAAATTTTCATTTTTGAAAAATGGCCGATGCAACTGCTTAAAACAAAAGAGAATTAAATTATTTTCGGTTAAATATATTCTCTAACAATGGAATTTCAGATGTTAAAGTTACTCACTCTGTTGGTATTATCTTGGATTCTATGTTGAGAAAACCCAACATTGAAATTTGTGGTAAATGTTGGTATCTGTGTCAATGGCTGATCGTAGCCTGTATTGTATTGGTCTGACGGTGGTCCAGATAAAGATCCAGGGTTGTGGTGTATCTTTATATGTACATTACCACGCAGTCCACCATTATACCACTTGTCGTATGCATTTTGCCTTGCTGATTGCGCATGCACATTAAATCCCGTTCGTATCTGTCCCAAGTTTGTGTATCGTTGCGGAGTTGGCTGATAAAAATTATCGTCATATTGGGCTGTATAAGAGTCTGAATTAGGTATCACAGTGGTTTGGTCATATCCAGCGTTATACACATTGTCCTGAAAGTCTAGATCAACGGATACAAAACTGTTCTGGGATGCTTTTCTGTCATATCGGTTATCTCCCTTGGATTCTGTATATGGCGGAGGTTCACCCCGAAGTTCATCCGCTACCTCTTCATTATCATCTACAAAACAAAATTAAAATCAGAATTATGATTAAATGACAAAACAAATCAATAAAAATCTAAAATTACCCTGAATATATTTGACTTCCAATAGTTCCACGTTCCTTTTAGTCACGGTTTTCATTTTAGACATGGCGGAAGTACATCTATCTAAAAATAAAAAAAACAGGAAGTGCTCATCCTTCCGGAGCACCCGGATTCACCTCCCTGGTGGAAATGAGGTGATCAAAGTTTTAACTTTGCTTTTTGAATTGTGGTATATATAAACATGGGTCGATATGTGTTTTTTGCTTTTATACATGCAATCATACGGCAAGTAATAATAAAAAGCGATATTCACAGGAATCTCCATGTCTGTCTGTCTCTGTCAGTCTGTCTGTCCGTGTAAAATCGTGTTCGGTCCAAATCTCAGAATTCCTTTGAACGACTTAAAAAAAACATCACATGAACAATCTCCGTGGTCCAAAAATGTGCCATAACCTTAAACCAACGTCATATCGGGAAGGTCAAGGCCACGGGAAAACATAAAATGTTTAGGATGGGGGTATTTGGCTCTCAAGAGACAGTTCTAACTGTCATTCTAATGTCATAGATAAATAACATTTTGTAAGTTTATGTACTACATTTCTTTTATTATCTCTTGCAGCCGAAGAATCGCAGGTTTTCCAATTTGATAGAAAATTTCCCAAATTGGCCTCCGCTCAATTCATTTGTTTGAGTTCGTATACACATTAAATTTTGCTTCGACGGTAATCCACATAAGTTGTTTCTGATTTTCGCTTCTCAGTCATGGGAAATTTTAATCAATCTGGACAATTTAACGGAAGTAACTTATTAGGAAATCAGATTTCAGGTCTAAAATCGGGACAGTCGTAGTCCCGTATACATAACGGCTGCCAAAATGTAATTGACGTATCGCTGGCCACGCCCACAATGTTCCGACATTGGCCGCCATCACGGTACCAAAGTAGCGTCACGGCAACTAATGCCGTTCTAGTGTCAGTGACGGCATAAAACTGCACAATTCAGGCCGAGTTTTTATTTTTAAGCATGTCGACCCTTTGTCGGAACATTATGGGAGTGGCCGGCGATCCGTCAATTGAAAATGTTTGTGCAAAACTAAGTCCTAAAAGCCCTAAATGCACTATTTATTCCTGCAGAAGAATATACAACAGTATCACGCCTGTAAACTGTGGGTTGATGGATCGACGTGGCTTACTTCATGGGCAGCTTTATCTTACCGGAGATTACTTATATGAGAATACTAAAAATAATTAAAACATTTATCTATGTATCAGGCATAGTTATTAAATTATTAATATGTTAAAATCCTGAGAGAGTTTTTATCTGATGTTCAGTCGAAAGTTTAACACTGTGCTAACACAAAATACCTCTAAGTAGCTCTACTGCTGAGTAGAAAGGATGTGGATGGCTTATGACGAAAAGAGCAGCTGCCATGAGATAGCTAGCAGCTACCGATATGTAGCTAGAAAGAGGACAAAACAAACTGTCAGCTTAATGTTAAAATTTCAATAGGTCTGTACTGTAAGTTACTTTTGACAACTTAAAATACAACCTTCCATCGTTTAATTGCGGTTACAAAGTTAAAGTATGACTATTTAATTTCGTGTCTTTATGAAATTATCTCCCTTGGTTTATATATTTGATAATTTAATTAAAATAATTTATGGACCTCTGCATATATATATAATGATATTATAAAGTATTTAGACCACAGTAAAATTTACAACTACATGTACAAGCGTACCGGTGTACCTATGGGACTATATTTAAAGTACTAAGTAAATAAGTATTTCTTTATTTAAGACATATTTTAAATAGTACAGTCCAGTCGAAAATTCAAACTAAGTCAACGAATCAGTGTTGGTTGGTTGATTGGTTGGTTGGTTGAATGTTTCTTAACGTCGAACATCAGCAATGTTTCAGCTATTCGCAACCACAGGCGCTTGGGGTCAAGTATTTTTTTTCAATTTATTATTTTATCAACCAAGCAATGATATATTTTGTTATTTTATCATATCTGACAACGTTCTGAACTAAATGCATCAGAAATAAACTGATTTTATTGCACTTTAAAATGTTCTTGGTTTTCTCTATATAAAAAAGAACCGAGAAAACCAAATAAATTTTAAGGTGCAAAAGAATCAGTTTATTTCTGGTGCATTTAGTTCAGAACGTTGAGAGAGAGAGAGATTCGGTGTTTCTTGATATATTCTGTGGTCTGAGAGAGAGAGAGGGAGAGAGAAAGATTTGGTGTTTCTTGATATAATCTGTGGTCTGAGAGAGAGAGAGAGAGAGAGAGAGAGAGAGAGAGAGAGAGAGACTGAATAACATTCGAATTAAATTGTATAATAGCCTAAGTACTTAAGAGAGAGAGAGAGAGAGAGAGAGAGAGAGAGAGAGAGAGAGAGTTTTGATATTTTGAATAATATACCTGTTTTAGTAGTTTCTGTGTCCATGTTACTTATTTTACTGAGGTAAATAAAACTTTGTCATCATCCGGGAAACTTTACACATATCAAATAATAAACATAGTGTTTATGCTCTGATGAACATGTCATTCGCCTTCTTCCAATAAATATATTTATATAAAGAAGAAAAACTTTACATACAAAATATACCTGTATTTCGTAAAGGCAAACAACATTGACCTGTCTGCTTGACCTTTCATAAGGAATAATTCATGTAGAAAATCCACCCAATACATTGATAGTGTTAGGAATCGAAGGTTATTATATGGACAAGGGCCATGATTAGATGACGGAAACGACCCGAGTAATCAGTGCACTTGTACATATACATATTCAAATTAAAATTCAAGCAGACAGGTCAATATTGTTTGTCTATACTTGTCGGTACAACTGAACCCGGATTGAAAGTAGAATCCCTAGGCAGTCCGGGGTCACATTCGAGAATGCTCTAAAAAGTAGTTTTAATTTATGCTTGTTGTTTAAGATTAATTTTTATGGTTATATTGAGCAATAATTTTGTAAAATAAAACACAATCCCCTGAGGTAATGTAAAAACAGTTCATGTCTAAATTTTACATTAAAATTTTTAATTTAAAACCACAATATAAATCTTCATTATTTTATTATGTTGCTTATCACCTTTTCTCTTTTTTGCCTTTTTTCGATTTCTTTGTTTGCATTTTGATTGATTATCGCCATGACGTTAATCAATGTGTCATTTCTTCTCACTCTTTGAACCCATTGTGTTCATTCGAACGGTATTTAAAACGGTTTTAAATACCGTTCGAATATTATCCATGGTTCTATTAAAACCATAACCAATATTACAACTAGGTTTCCTAGAAAAATACTAAAACTACAGTACGGACCTGATAAAATTATGACACTGGACTGACGAAAAGTTGTCGAGCCGCGGCTGCCGGGTGACAGAGAAGCTCAGTGCAGAGAGATCATTGTAGCTACCAAAAATCTGTCAACGAGGGTCCGAGTTAAGCTGTCGATGCGGCACTAATTCGCTAGCTTATTGTTTCATTTTCGATAGGACAGTACTGTATGCATTGTAACGCCACATAGCAGTGTTGTCGCATAAACGTGTTCCAACACGTCAATGCGGACAATTTCAACGCATAAAGAGAACGTTTTATGCGGCAAAAAGGCTACCTTCAGCCGCATTTAAAGAAAAAATTTAAAGCACGATACCATAATATCATCACCTACACCTCCATCATCATTACAACCTTCAATAAAACACCACCATCATCATTATCATCGTGACGCGTGAAGATGATATGATGATAATCATCATTATCATTATATTATTATCTCCCCGCCCTCATGGGTGAGGGGGTGTAGTAATCTCTCTCTCTCTCTCTCTCTCTCTCTCTCTCTCTCTCTCTCTTGTTGATCAAATATACAGAATTAGATCCATCAACGCATACATACAGATACAGACAGAAACTTTCAACAGGTCTTTCAACAGTACTTTCCGTACCGTACGTATTACTCGATTAAGGGTCATCTAAGTGGGAAAATTCAAGTGAAAACCATTTGGTTGGAATACGTGAAAGAGGGATACAATTATAAAATTACCTACACAAGTGTAAAGATTTATAAATAAACATAAAGCAGAAATTGATAATTTAAGAATTTTTAAAATGTTTTTCATGGGTATTGTGCAAGAATACACGTGTTGGGGAAAAATGATGTTCACCTTGTGTAAGGAATTAATTTCAAAAATGAAAAGATATTAATATATCCTACATCATAGAGCAGTGCAAAGGGGCCAGATTTTGTTAAAGAAATACGAGGTATTTGAAAACTTTGACCCTTAATAGAATGACCCGACTGCCGAGTGACCGAGGTATGGATAGCTAATGACAGAGATACGAGTAAATAGCAACTGCCGAGAATTCAGTCAATATTTAGGTACTGACGAGCTGAGATGTCCAGTAGAAACTAATGGTCTTACTGTATCTTGTAGGAATAGCCAGTGTCAGAGATACGTGTAAATAGCAACTGCCGAGAAATCATTCGATATTTAGGTACTGACGAGCTGAGATGTCCATTAGAAACTAATGGTCTGTACTGAACATCTTGTACCTTGTAAGAATAGCTAGCAGTAGCGATACGTGTAAATAGCAACTGCCGAGAAATCATTCGATATTTAGGTACTGACGAGCTGAGATGTCCATTAGAAACTAATGGTCTGTACTGAACATCTTGTACCTTGTAAGAATAGCTAGCAGTAGCGATACGTGTAAATAGCAACTGCCGAGAAATCATTCGATATTTAGGTACTGACAAGCTGAGATGTCCATCAGAAACTAATGGTCTGTACTGAACATCTTCTACCTTGTAGGAATAGCTAGCGACAGAGATACCTGTAAATAGCAGCTGCCGAGAAATCATTTGATATTTAGGTACTGATAAACCGAGGTGTCGATTAGAAACTAACGGTCTTAAGCTTACTGTATCTTTAGGAATAACTAGTGTCAGAGATACGTGTAAATAGCAACTGCCGAGAAATCATTCGATATTTAGGTACTGATGAACCGAGATGTCCATTAGAAACTAATGGTCTTACTGTATCTTGTACTTGTAGGAATAGCTAGCGGCAGACACGTGAAAATAGGAGACGCCAAAATTCAAACCAGTCGATATTTAGGTACTGACGAGCTGAGATGTCCATTCGAAACTAATGGTCTGTACTGCACATATTGTACCTTGTAGAAATAGCTAGTGTCAGAGATACGTGTAAATAGCAACTGCCAAAATTAAAACCAGTCGATATTTACCTGTACTGACGAGCTGAGATGTCCATTAGAAACTAATGGTCGGTACTGCACATATTGTACCTTGTAGAAATAGCTAGTGTCAGAGATACGTGTAAATAGCAACTGCCGAGAAATCATTCGATATTTAGGTACTGACGAGCTGAGATGTCCATTAGAAACTAATGGTCTGTACTGAACATCTTGTACCTTGTAGGAATAGCTAGCGGCAGAGATACCTGTAAATAGCAACTGCCGAGAAATCATTCGATATTTAGGTACTGATGAACCGAGATGTCCATTAGAAACTAATGGTCTTACTGTATCTTGTAGGAATAGCCAGTGTCAGAGATACGTGTAAATAACAACTGCCGAGAAATCATTCGATATTTAGGTACTGACGAGCTGAGATGTCCATTAGAAACTAATGGTCTGTACTGAACATCTTGTACCTTGTAAGAATAGCTAGCAGTAGCGATACGTGTAAATAGCAACTGCCGAGAAATCATTCGATATTTAGGTACTGACGAGCTGAGATGTCCATTAGAAACTAATGGTCTGTACTGAACATCTTGTACCTTGTAAGAATAGCTAGCAGTAGCGATACGTGTAAATAGCAACTGCCGAGAAATCATTCGATACCTAGGTACTGACGAGCTGAGATGTCCATTAGAAACTAATGGTCTGTACTGAACATCTTGTACCTTGTAAGAATAGCTAGCGACAGAGATACCTGTAAATAGCAGCTGCCGAGAAATCATTTGATATTTAGGTACTGATAAACCGAGGTGTCGATTAGAAACTAATGGTCTTAAGCTTACTGTATCTTTAGGAATAACTAGTGTCAGAGATACGTGTAAATAGCAACTGCCGAGAAATCATTCGATATTTAGGTACTGATGAACCGAGATGTCCATTAGGAACTAATGGTCTTACTGTATCTTGTACTTGTAGGAATAGCTAGCGGCAGACACGTGAAAATAGGAGACGCCAAAATTCAAACCAGTCGATATTTAGGTACTGACGAGCTGAGATGTCCATTCGAAACTAATGGTCGGTACTGCACATATTGTACCTTGTAGAAATAGCTAGTGTCAGAGATACGTGTAAATAGCAACTGCCAAAATTAAAACCAGTCGATATTTACCTGTACTGACGAGCTGAGATGTCCATTAGAAACTAATGGTCGGTACTGCACATATTGTACCTTGTAGGAATAGCTAGCGGCAGAGATAAGAGTATATAGCAACTGCCGAGAAATCATTCGATATTTAGGTACTGACAAGCTGAGATGTCCATTAGAAACTAATGGTCTGTACTGAACATCTTGTACCTTGTAAGAATAGCTAGCAGTAGCGATACGTGTAAATAGCAACTGCCGTGAAATCATTCGATATTTAGGTACTGACAAGCTGAGATGTCCATCAGAAACTAATGGTCTGTACTGAACATCTTCTACCTTGTAGGAATAGCTAGCGACAGAGATACCTGTAAATAGCAGCTGCCGAGAAATCATTTGATATTTAGGTACTGATAAACCGAGGTGTCGATTAGAAACTAACGGTCTTAAGCTTACTGTATCTTTAGGAATAGCTAGCGGCAGAGATACGTGTAAATAGCAACTGCCGAGAAATCATTCGATATTTAGGTACTGATGAACCGAGATGTCCATTAGGAACTAATGGTCTTACTGTATCTTGTAGGAATAGCTAGCGGCAGAGATACGTGTAAATAGCAACTGCCGAGAAATCATTCGATATTTAGGTACTGACGAGCTGAGATGTCCATTAGAAACTAATGGTCTGTACTGAACATCTTGTACCTTGTAAGAATAGCTAGCAGTAGCGATACGTGTAAATAGCAGCTGCCGAGAAATCATTTGATATTTAGGTACTGATGAACCGATGTGTCGATTAGAAACTAACGGTCTTACTGTATCTTGTAGGAATAACTAGTGTCAGAGATACGTGTAAATAGCAACTGCCCAAATTAAAACCAACTGATGGGCCGAGATTAGCTGTCGATTAGGAACTAATTTGATAGTTTAGTGTTAAACTTTCGACAGGTCTGTATTGTACCCTATAGGAATATCGATCAAATAGACAATTGAATGCTTCAAATCGAACGGTTTATCAATCTGAATAATTTGTTCATTCAGCAAACTTCAATCACAATCTCTGTAGGAAATCAAATTAATTTCTAGGTAAAATGCACTTTTGTGTTTCGTGTATGGCTTCAGATTTCGTAAACTCGCCCGCAAACTAAATTAAACGACCTGTACTATGAAATATTTACATTTCGTAAACTCGTCCCTTGGGTAAATTAAACGGATATTTTGTAAATAGAAATCAACATTTTGTATTATATTAAATTGCTGTTCTCTAATTTATTAATTAACATTTTGTTAACAAAATTTAACGATCATACTATAAAATATGAAATAATGAAAACTAAAAGTAAAATAAATGAACATTGCGTAAATTCGACAATCAAAATAAACCCTCGTGTTATTAACTGAATTGCGACAGCATTTCAAGTATTTTAGTTTTTAACAAAATAAAAAATTGTTACAACAAATCGTTTTTTTTATTATCCTCATTTTTCCACAATACTAAGAAATTTATTGCAATATACCTGAACAAAAGATAGTATATTTCACTTGATACGAAAAAATAGCAGATCCGAGGACCGACTCCCAAAGATGGCATAGTGGTCCACATTAATTGTTGCTGATTTATAATTAAGTCAAACCTTCTGTCTATAAAGGCCACCCAAGGGAGCCAGTAAAACTGGGCTATATGGCCTTTATATACAGATTCAATCCCTTTGAATAAAGAACAATTGGGATACTGACCTTTATTAGCAGGTGGACCTTATACAAAGGTGGCCTTTAAGACAGGTTGGACTGTACCTGATGTTATGATCAGGATGATGGAACAATAACTCTGCAACTGATAATTTAAAATTTTACCAAGATCAATGGCCGGATCGGTGTGTCCGGTAAAACTACCGACCTTTTGCAAAATTTTTCGCACAAGAGTCTTTCCGGACCCCGTGTGGGATTCGAACCTCTGTGTTGAGAGTTGAGTTGAGTAATGGTGTTTAACGTCCCAGTCAAGAATATTTCACTTATATCGAGATGTCGCCAGCTATGGGCGAAGATGCAGAAATTTTGCCTGTGCGTTGCGCTGAAGGGTTCTTTAGCGTGCCAAGCCAACCGTGACACGGGACCTCGTTTGTTTTAAGTTCCCATCCGAATAAACCGCGACTTTCATTTCGTAATGCCGAGTTCTTGGCGAAAGAACCTCTGTGTTGAGAGTCGCTGCGACTCATAATCCTGTGCTTTCAAGAGACTGATCGGTCACCAAAGCCCTCAGAATGGACACTGATTGTTCCTTTGCCAACAATTTTGCATTTAGGGTACAGCGAGATGTCATAAATTGAACACCCTTCTGTCAGATTGGTCCCACTGTAGTGCGACGGTGCAACTATTTATTTATTTCACCGACAGTCCAAACTTTTTAAATGTCACATTTATATACGGACCACCTGCTTTTAAAGGCAAGAAATATTTTTACCCCATTTATATTATTTGAAACTGTATACAAGGACCACCTGATGCTTTTTAATGCCAGTCAAGTTTTACACCAATTGTTGTTTATTCGTATTATTTGAACCTCATATAAAGGCAACCTGATGTTTTAAAGGACCAGAAAAAATAATTGCTATTTATTTATGTTGAACATGTGTATAAGGACCGCCTGTCCATAAAAAGGACATTTTTACTTGTTCCCTTGGATGACCCATCATAGACATGGTACCTTAAATTTTATATGTGGAATCTTTGAGCGCTGACATTGGGCACTTATATTTATGGACGAGTTGACGCAAAAAATAAATTCATGAGAAATATTGATTGTTTTTAATGGTAAAAGTAGAATTCATTGAAAGTAGCCAGGTGAATCATTGAATATCGATACAGTTTGCTGTAAGGTGTTAGAAATATTTATTTACATAATAACAATACTGTAGAGCGAATTGATATTTTTGAGAATCTTGCCATCGGAATAACGTGTTTTAACAATCTATTTTGTTTTCAGAAAAATAGAGAGAATTCATAGACAATTCGAAAGGAAAAAAATTAGGGATTTGAGAAAAAAGGATACTTTGATAAAATGTTAATATAATTATACTTTGATAAAATGTTAAGATAATCAGTACAAATTTGGAGATGTAAAAATTTAATTTAATTTAATGGAAATATAGTGTTTTTAATTTTGTTAATATTTTTTAAATTGTTAGAATATAGAAATATCTCACATTTTTACAAAGATGATTGGAAAAATATTCGAATGTGCTAAATTTGTACTGGAACTCACCATTATTGTTGGATATTTTGTAACAGGTAAAAACTCTCTCTCTCTCTCTCTCTCTCTCTCTCTCTCTCTCTCTCTCTCGGGAATTACATCTGTAATGTGCTTATCTTCAATTTTTTTCTAAATTATTATTTTTATTTTTTGATATTTGAAAATCCGTGGAATTTAAAAATACATCTAAACATTATGACACAGTAAGTAAATACTTCTCTTATCATCCCGCTATTTTGAAGTCCCAAAACTATTTTGTCTTTCTTTTTCATCACATTTTTTTAAAACGCGGAAAATTGACTCAACCATTGGTGGAGATGAATTGATGTTTGACTGAAATAAAAAAAAACAAACATTCTATTCCATGTCCAAATCACAATCCAGAAGCAAAGTAAAAACTTTGGAAATGACAAGTTAGGTTAGACAAGAGAACTTATACTAGGGAAGTGAGGACGTGTGCTCCGGTAAGCACCTCCTGTTCAGCTAGTCACATCCGTTTGTAATCAAAATTATGTGAAAGGAACGTGGAACTATGAGACGTCAAATATATCCAGGGTCATCCTGGACACAAAGACATCAAACTTAGCAACAATACTGTGATAAAACAGTTTATTTTTATTTTTTAGATATATTATGTACAACATGTTACAAGAATGATAACCTCGGGAACGTGGAGGGTAATGTCTACTACTGCAATGAAGAGGGTTTACCGGAGTGTTGTGAGGAAAATCAGGAGTTTACATGCTGTCAAACGCAATCACAAAAAACTATGTAAGTAAATCAAAATATTCCAGTCAACATGTTCTTATATTCCCAAAATTATCTATGATGTCATATGGATAAATCCCACGTCACGCAACGTTCTCGACACAAATTTTGAAATAACATCCATCTTAGACTCGATATCTACTTACAGTGCCTGGAACTTTCGTTTCCATGAGGTTCTACAGATCACCATGAAACGATAACAACGCATGCAAACGACGGACAATTCGAGACTGGCACTCACCTTCTACACGACATACTGACATTTCCGGAACTATGACGTCTTACGGAAAACCTCACACCATGAAACGTAAAAAACTTGCATCTGTCTTACCTTGACATCTACCTACATTGCACATGGAACTTTGGTTTCTAACTATGACATTCCACGGATAAATCCCACTTCATGAAACGTTAACGCCGCTAGCACCCGTATTACACCCTATATATTTACTTACATTGGCCGAAACAACCGTCTATATAGATCTATGACGTCATACGAATAAATCCCCCACAATGGAAAGTTTTGGAAAAAAAAACTATGGTATTCGTCTTTCCTCGACATCTACTTATATTACCCGTAACCATGACGTCATACGAAAATTCACACACCATGAAACGTTAAAAAACTGACCTCCGCCTTTTCTCGACATCTACTTCGTCGTTTCAAACTTTCAAACTTTGACATTCTACGGACAAATCACACTCGTGAAAAGTTGAATAATAAATGGCATCAATCTTCCCCAACATCTGCTTACATTGTCCGGAACTGTCGTCTAAATCTATGACGTCACAGGGATAAATCCAGCACCATGAAACGTTAAAAAATGTCATCCATTTTTCATTTGATATCATACTATATGTACTTAAGTTGCCCGGAGCTTTCGTCTCTATGACGCTTTATGGATAAACCCCACTTTATGAAAGGTTGATGACGCAAATTTCGTAACGAAATAGACCTATTGGCGGACATGATCGCGTGGTTCTGTCACTGGCTTTCGAAGTCAAGGGTATCGGTTCAAACTTCATTCTGGACTTGGAAATTTTCTGAGATGATTTTTATCTCCTGTCCATACTAGAGCTGTAAAAAAGCAAAATTCTAGTATAGTCTCTCGAATGAGACTAAAAACTGAGGTCCCGTGTCCCAGTGCACGCTAAAGACACCTCTGTAGAGTTCGAAAAAAGTAGGCGCCCTGTAGCCGCTACAGATCAGGGGACGCTTACAACTAAAAAGCAATTGAAACAGACTGAACAAAGTAAGTAACTGGCAACCATCTTCCTTCGATATCTTTCCCGGAACTTTTGCTCGAGCTATGGCGTCATTCGGATAAATACAAACCCATAAAACGTTTACGACGCCGTTACCAATTTTCCACGCGATATTTATTTTCATTGCCCAGAACTATCTTTACAAATTATGAAATCCAACGGATAAATCCGTTCCACTCTAAATATCTCCTCTATCTATGACCTATGACGTCATACGAAATAACCAAAGGCATGAAACGTCAAAGACGTAAATTTAAAAAAAAAAATCAAAAAAAAATTCAAAAAAAAAAAAAAAAAAAAACGTCATGGGGTGGGGGACATCAAATGATGCAGTTTGTCACAGTTGTAATATCAATGTGGTTTTTTTTTTCTGTTGTAGGGAGGAACAGTTGATTTTATGGGGATCGGTTGCTGGCGTTTGTGTTCTTATAGCCATAATTTTCTGTTGTTTATTCAAAGACGTAAAATGCTGTGGCTCAGAAACAACAATTAGACAGAAATGCTGTAAATGTTGTACAAAGTAAGTTTTGATTTGAAAAATGCTGCTGCTGTCTTTAAAGGTCATATAAGTAGGAAAATTCAAGTGAAAACCATTTGGTTGAAAAACGTGAAAGAGAGGTACAATTATGAATTTACCTACACAATTGTGAATATTTATAAATAAAAATAAAGCAGGAATTGATAATTCAAGAAATCTTAAAATATTTGTTGCATTTTTTTAATGGAAAAAATACACATTTTCACCTTGTATAACGAATTAATTTAAAAAATGAAAAGATATTAACATATTCAACGTCATAGAGCAGTGCATAGATGACACTCAAATCTCTTGTCGAAAAAAACTTTTTTCTGATACTCTCTGTAGCTTAGTGAGGTTGGGGTTCTAGACTTTAAAGTAGGTAAAGATTATTTTGTACCAAGTTCTTGTTAGAATTAAAATCACTGGTCCTAAAAAAGGGTCCTATCTTAATTCGATGCCCGTATCACGGGAGGCATTAAAACGCTAAAATATCCTACTTGTATATTGCCTTGAGCGCACTGCAAAGGTCCATGTTTTGTAATTGGTCAGGTTCCGATATAAGTAAAACATTGTTGACTGGGACGTTAACCCCCCCCCCCCCCCCCCCCTCGATTCAATGAATTTAGAGTGGCGATGGTTGTAAAGTATAAAATCTGAATTCATCTAGTAATCATATTTTAATTTTTGATTTTCAGAAAAGAAGAAGATCAGGTTGAAGCAATGAACCATTACAAATCTAAATACGAACCGTTTCCACACAGGGGACGCAACTCCTCTGTAGGGGACGAAGATTTAAAAATACGCCCAGATTCGTCAACCTCCAAGAGTGGCGGAAATTGGTTACAATATTATTAAATGCTGGAAATAAGCAAACAAGTTAATTTAGAGCAAAGTGATCTACCCTCAACTCGAAAATATAGTGCCGAAGTCATTGGCGGATTTAGTTTGATTGAACCGGTGTGCTCGTTAATATTGCATTATTGGCATTTATTTCCCGGACATACTAGCCGTCCGACATATTTTACAGCGGATGAAAACGTCACACTATAATTCAGGCGCCCTGAAGAAAAGACGGAAATATTTATCTATTTACTGCAACTCAGATAGCATCAGATAGAATCCAGGATTTCATGTCATTTTTATTTTAAAAAAAAAAACTAGAAAAACTGTGAGCCACAAGCTCACAAAAAATATCCCCGCTCCCAAAAATCCATCGGATCAAATTTTTAAGTAGGAGGTGCACATCTACATTATATCACAAAGATTGTGTGAAAGTTTCATGAAAATCCATTGAAGGGTTCAGGAGAAGTTGCGGATAAGGGATAGGTACCCTAAGGTGTAACGGAAGGACGGACGGACACACGGACGGACACCCCTATCACTATATACCCCCCACTTTTTAAGCGGGGGGTATAAAAATCTTGATCCCTCTTACTAAAAACCTAGATCCGCCTCTGGCAGTAGATTATTACAAAATGTATACTGGTAACGTGGGAACGTTCCCATATATATATGATTCCAAATATGTCGATAAAGTTTATCCTTTGAATGAGGTAAATTTATATATTAAAAACTTAAAAATAAGTTAAAATGTTTTCTAAAACATAACTGAATTTATTATTTGTAAAACATGTTTCAACGTTGTGTACGGTTCTAATGTTACATTGTATGAAAAATAAGTTAAAATGTTTTCTAAAACATAACTGAATTTATTATTTGTAAAACATGTTTCAACGTTGTGTACGGTTCTAATGTTACATTGTATGAAAAATAAGTTAAAATGTTTTCTAAAACATAACTGAATTTATTATTTGTAAAACATGTTTCAACGTTGTGTACGGTTCTAATGTTACATTGTAAATGTTACATATAAATGATACATTTATATGTAACAAGAAGAACCGTACACAACGTTGAAACATGTTTTACAAATAATAAATTCAATTATGTTTAACTTATATTTTTCAGATTTTAATATATATATATCTTTATTGAAGCTAGTTAATGATATAAGAAGGTAACTTTGTAAACTTCGGTACATGATATATACACGTAAATACACTCTAAATTACAGGAATTGGCTTCGAATTTTTGTCCCGATTAATAAACAACCCAATTCAAGACCCTACCAAATTCCGCTAGTTGAATCCAAAAAGAGTGTAAAGATGGTGGCATTATTGTACGGATCCCTTTGAAGTCTTGGTCAATTTTAGTGTTTTGATAAATTTTAGTGTTACCGTAACGACAGGATAACCAACCCTTTTCTGGGATGACTTCTGATGTGCACCCACTCATTGGTAATTAATTTGCGTTTTCATGAAAAAAGAACTTCACCATCGGGTATAATTACTGATTAAATTTGGGCTTTGTGTATCAGAAACATTTGATGCGGCATTACTTTCTTAAAACGTTGCGCCCACAAGGATATGCAATAAGTTTGTTTGGATGATGGCAGTTGCTGTAGGAACAAACCATTGGTTTTATAGTTAATGTTTTAAAAAACATGTTTGCATTTTACCAAGTACACATTGTTGTTACACAATCCATTTGTTGTTGAAAAAAAAAATTATGAAATAAACACTAATAGAAAATTTACAGTAATGTGATTATTGTTTAGATGTTTTTTTTTTTTTTTTTTTTTTTTTTTTTTGTGTGTGATTTTCTGCACAAATATAATACTAGTATTGTCATAGGACATTTCACATTATAACATGCCTCTTTCATTATTTACGTGTATCTTTAAGTTATTATTCCCATGACATTAACTTGATAAATTGGCATGTCGATATTTTTGTTTGCCGATGGAAATTATATCAATACTAATTAAGCATGTCGAAGTGTTTGCAAGGCACGGTCGATGTTCGATTTGTTTCTGGGTATTAGTTCACATATTAAACCAGTGTTAATTTTACAGCACTAGTACTAGACGACCGTTTTTCGAATACAATTCCTTACCAGGAGTACTCGGACTAATTTTGTGAAACAATTTTTTAAAGATGTTAAAAAGGACCAAAATATATATGTTTTACAAAATTTAGCTAAGGAAATATTTTGCATGAAGCCGTAAACATTAGTTTTTTTTAGGAATTTAAGATTGTAGTAACATTGCTAAGAACGCATTGTGTTCCTATTGTTCTTGGGTTTAGTTAATAGTGTAAGTGTCTTATTATTATTATAATTATTATTATTATTATTATTATTATTTGTAGTTTACTGTTTAAAAATGTCGTTTAAACTTAACTAATTTGAGTTTCTTGCCACAGTCAAGATCCATTCAATTATATCAAGGCAGTCTGAAGTTCTGGGATGGTGGAGGAATCCGGAGTGTGCTGATAAAACCACTAACATTCAGTAAGCGAACTAACGGACTGCCTCACACTAGAACCCTCTGTCCTGGTGGGATTCGAACCTAGGCGGCGACAGGTGTGAGCATACGCTTAAGACCACTTGGCCATCGAGGTCCTTAAATTCGTTAGGCCGAGTATAAATTTCAAAAGTTATCCTTGATACGGAGATGAAAGGAAATATCAAATAATATGTTTAATACTTTTTCTGAAAGAATTTGCCATGTCTTTGTTGTTTATGTATTGTCTGAATGCTAAAATGAAAGTCTTTTTAGTGTGCAGTTTACACGGGCGCCTCGGTTATAATCTAGCCTACGCGGGCGCCTCGGTGATGGTCCAGCGGACATAGGAGCCTCGGTGACGGTCCAGCTTACCCGGGCGCCTCTATGACGGTCATGGTTACGCGGGTGACTCGGTGACGGTCCAACCTTTGCGGGCGCCTCGGTGACGGTCCTGCCTACGCAGTAGCCTCGGTGATGGAGTGGTCTCATTATAAAGCGCACGATTAAGTATCACAACGCCTATGATAACCTAGGCCACGGTGGCCTAATGGATGACATGAGTCTACATGTACAAATTCAGGGTCTCTCGCCGTTGTGAGCTCGAGTCCCGCCCAGACCACATGTTGGAAAATGAATTTTCCTTGCCATTGGCTTTTACTGGTTCACCCGATGTCAGTATAATGTGACTGGGGGAATGGTACGCTGTGGCGTACTAACTCGGTGAGCTAGCACGTTAAAGTCGCCCTAAGTGCGCGCTGGTACAAGGCAGACCATAAAACACTGGTATTTCATATGCATACCCGAACTTGTTCATTGCTAATGCGTCGTTAAGCAACGTTCAACAACAACAACATTGAATTTCTGTTGTAAGAAAGTTACCGAAGGTCTTCTGGGGATTCCGATTTTCTTCACATTCAAGACGGGAAAGCCTCGAAATAAGTGGAATAATCTTGATTTGAGCGTAAAATACAATATTGGTCTTTCTATTCATGATCATCAAATGACGCATAAAGCTATTCATTGTTCTATGTAACAGTTCTTCAATGCTTTCAGAGATTGAAATTAAAAAAAAAACAACAAAACAACATTTATTACCAATTAGGAGATAATAGTGTTTGTTGACAAAACTGAACAATCGATGAAGCTTTTGATTAACACAGTCAAAATAAAATTGAAATAAGACACACTGTTATTTATCTCTGAAATACAGTACAGACCTGCCTAAGGTTTAACACTGAGCTACAGTATACAGACATGCCGTAAGTTTAGCACTGAGCTACAGTACAGACCTGTCGAAAGTTTAGCACTGAGCTACCGTATACAGACCTGCCAAAAGTTTAACACTGAGCTACATTACAGACCTGCCCAAAGTTTAACACTGAGCCACAGTACAGACCTGCCGAAAGTTTAACACTGAGCTACAGTATAGACCTGTCGAAAGTTTAACACTGAGCTACAGTACAGACCTGTCGAAAGTTTAACACTGAGCTACAGTACAGACCTGTCGAAAGTTTAACACTGAGCTACAGTACAGACCTGCCGAAAGTTTAACACTGAGCCACAGTACAGACCTGCCCAAAGTTTAACACTGAGCTACAGTACATACCTGCCGAAAGTTTAACACTAAGCCACAGTACATACCTGCCGAAAGTTTAACACTGAGCTACAGTGCATACCTGCCGAAAGTTTTAACACTGAGCTACCTATTTAATGTCGAAGCGGCAGCTCATTTCGGCCCCTCATTAACTGATATCTACCAATTCTCAGCCTTTTGGGTACAAGCTATCCATATATCGAATAATCTGTAGTCGAGGTTTGACTTCGAGTGTTAAACTTCCGACAGGTCTGGACTGTGCACGTGTGTGATAATAGATAATAGTGACTGTTGACCAAACTTAACAATCGATGCAGCTCTTTATTAAAAACAGTCCAAATTAAATGCTTTAAATATGACACACATAGTTATTTGTTTATAACATACATGTATAATACACTATTTTTGAAAAGTTTAAAAATGATGATAGGTACTCAATTTGATGATTTACGCAATGGCATTATTCGATGTTTAAATTAAAAACAGCTCCAATTAACCGCTTTCTTTAGCAAACAAGACTATTAATAATGGCCGAATAAGCAAATCATGTAACTATTGTATTTAAATTTCTATTACATCTTCAGTAGTTTATTTTAGTCATAACAAAATCATTAAACTCGTTGATAATTGATATTTTGAACTAGTATGTGAAGACTAAACTGTAATGTTGGTTAATAAACCAAAAACTAATTCCATTTCTTGAAGTTATGCTTGGAAACTATAATTATTTTATTCTACTTTATTTATTTTGCCACCTGTGATTATTTTATAATTATATATCGAGAGTGCTCGCTTCGTAAATGGAAGGACGTGAGTTCGAACTCCGATCGGGTCTGACCCAAGACTTGGAAGTGGGAAGTGACTATTTTTTCGCAATGTTCTCGGCATTTTGGCCTTTCATTAGATATATCTTAGGAACTGATATCTACCAATTCTCAGGTTTTTGGGTACAAGCTATTCATATGTCGAATACTCTGTAGTCCAGGTTTGACTCCGAGTGTTACACTTCCGACAGGTCTGGATTGTTGGTTGATAATAAATAATAGTGCTTGTTGACCAAACTAAACAATCGATGCAGCTCTTTATTAAAGACAGCATCAATAAATAATGCTTTAAATATGACAAACATAGTTGTTTGTCTTTAAAATACAGAAACAGACCTGTCGAAAGTTAAACACTGAGCTAACGAAATGGTACCGAATCGGGCAGCTCATCCGGGTCCTTTGTTACCTATATCTAAACAGTTTTTCAGTGGCTGCCACTGTAAACGTATTTATTTTCGCTGTGTTCTATTTTCGCTTATTTCGCGGTTGTTTATATTGCGCAAAAAATTAATAAAAAGCGAAAATTATATTATGGTTATCGTGTTATAATGCATATTTCAAAAAGGCGAAAATTTAACTACGCGGATGTGTCTAAATTCTCTTTACCGCGAAAATAAATACCCCCAAAATAAATACGTTTACGGTATTTTTGTCACAAACTTTGCAATATATACATATCGACCATATGACAGCCGAACTTCGTCTTCTTTTCGATGGCTAAGTGTTTTACTTTCGACATGTCTGCACTGTATAATACACTATTTTTGAAAAGTTTAAAAATGATGATAGGTACTCAAACTTGAATTACTTTTGATGATTTACGCAATGACATTATTCGATGTTTAAATTAAAAACAGCTCCAATTAACCGCTTTCTTTAGCAAACAAGACTATTAATAATGGCCGAATAAGCAAATCCTATAACCATTGTATTTAAATTTGTATTACATCTTCAGTAGTTTATTTTAGTCATAATAAAATCATTAAACTCGTTGATAATTGATTTTGGCATATGTGAAGACTAAACTGTAATGTTGGTTAATAAACCAAAAATTAATTCCATTTCTTAAAGTTGTGCTTGGAAACTATAATTATTTTATTCTACTTTATTTATTTTGGCACCTGTGATTATTTCATAATTATATATCTTTAATTAATCAAAAAACAAACACAGCCACTACGGTAGCTCAGTTAATAGAGTGCTCGCTTTGTAAATGGGAGGACGTGAGTTCGAACCCCGATCGGGTCTGACCCAAGACTTAGAAGTGGGTACTTCTCGACATTACGAAATGAAAGTCACGGGGAAAATAAACGAGGTCCTGTGTCACGGTAGGCGTGGCACGAAAAAGAACCATGCTGTATAATGCCATCAGCGCAACGCACAGGCAATATTTCTGCACATTCGACGTCTCTATAATTGAAATATTCTTAACTGGGACGGTAAAGACATTACTAAGCTAAAAAATGCATCGATCTATGCTTAAATCACAATATCAAAACAAAGTTAAAATTTTGAAAACTGGCAAAAGTTAAACGCGTAAACTTCCATCAGGGAAGTGAGGCCGGGTGCTTCGGAAGGGCAAGCATCTTCTGTTTAGCTAGCTACAATCGCTACGTATGTAATGGAAATTGAAAATGAGAGGAACATGAAACAATGGGATGTAAAAAATAACCATGATAATTACAATTCATAAGTGATGGGTTAGTTCCAGTTGATAGAGTATTAATTGCCTCACTGATATCGAGGTGGTCAGTGTAGGTGTGGAGGGGAAATATGAGTATCCAGGGAAAACCAATTACACGTACCTTCGACAAGCGAACTGACAACAGCTCAGTTGAATGAAAATTAAGTTATCCACAAGCACGCGCTTTAGAGCACTCGGAAACCGTAACCTTGTTCGAACTTTTTCAACTGTTTAATAGTCTTCAATACCCCTTCTGACGAGACCTACTTCTCATGCTTTGGCGGGAAACTTTCGTTATTTTAGAAACGGCGGGACATATAGTGTAAGTTGTTATTCAAGTGATAGTTTGTCGACGACATTGTTAGTAAACTTGATACACGTGGTCACCAAAATATGATACTGTGGGTGTGTCGGAAAAGGAGGTAAATCTGTACAAATTATTGCGCCCTTTTAGAATTTTAATCAACATTATCGTACCCTGCTTACTCCTCTAACGCGTCTATATTGGGACAAACCGGGTATTATGAACCACAGAACTTAAGTTGCTAGGCAGATTTTAAATTGGAGTTTTTTTTCCGTCCGGCCGCCCGTCCGTTCGTCCTTCCGTCCCTTCGAAATACTTGTCTGTGTGAATTCTCTAAAACTATAAAGCACTATTTCACGAAACATAGAGCAAAACATCCGCATTGATAGAAGATGCGCATACCATTAAACCGAGTTGGTTTGCTAATTTTCCTGAGAGTTATTGCCCTTTGAAAATAAGTTGAATTAAAAAATAAGAACCTGCTGGCGGAGGATCCTAATTCACTGGATTTGCTTGTTTCTCGCGATACATTATACTACCTTAATTTTTATGTTTCTTTTTATACTTTGTCGTCATTATGGACTTTAATTTACAAACCATGTAATGGGAAAATGTAAAATGGCGTATCCTTCTTCGCATAGTAGAACGCTTGTTTAACATTGAACGTGATATATATATACATAGACCTGCGGCTTTTTGATAATGTTTATTTTCAATTTTGTTTCCTAATTCTAAATCACCATGGCTACAACTACTATTAGGCACATACACTCTCACTCTCTCTCTCTTACACACACACACACACACACACACACACACACACACACACACACACACACACACATTGAACGTGATATATATATATATATATACATAGACCTGCGGCTTTTTGATAATGTTTATTTTCAATTTTGTTTCCTAATTTTAAATCACCATGGCTACAACTACTATTAGGCACACACACACACACTCTCTCTCTCTCTCTCTCTCTCTCTCTCTCTCTCTCTCACGTGTACACTTCACTCTACGTTCTATTTAGACTAAACCAACAATACATAAACATTTGAAAGTTGGCATCAAATAAAACGGGAATTGATTTCCGTGTTTTATTTAATGGCACCGGAACTTTCAGTTCTATAGAAATCGATATGATTACCATTGCAATAAAATTCTGTTCAATAAATTGTCGCCAGGACAAAAGATTTTATGGATTTTTGACACCATGATCCTACATCAAAATATCGATTGGTGTAAAATAGAAATAATTAGAATATTGAGACAAATTCCTCGAGGTGGTTACAGAATATATTATTTATTGTGTTTTAAAAAGAGTTTTTTCCCAATTGCAACTAGCACTGTTTCGTTTCTTGGTGTGTTTACTCAATTGGAAGAGTCCCCGCTTCGTAGGTGGGAAACCATGGGTTCGAAACCCGGTTGGGCCTGTCTAAGATTTTAAAATATATGCAGGCAGTGACTATTCTTTTGGTCAAGCGCTTGGCATTTAGTAGTCACGGGGCCCTTCGATAGACACGTCAGGCGTGGCACATAAAAATCTTCCCCAAGTATTGCCTTGAGCGAACCGGAAGGTAAAAATTATTTCTGTCACTATACCTATAGTTGGTGATGTCTATTTAATTGAAATATTCTTAACTGGGACGTAAAACCCCAACCAATCAATCAATCAATCAATCAATCAATCAATCAATCAATCAATCATATCCGTCAGTTCGCTTGCTGAAGGTCGATGTTTTACTACAAGCACGCCGGTTGCCACCATTTTTTAACTTACCGTCTCGATATAAGTGAAAGAAACTTGACTTGAGCGTAAAGCACCATTGTTCCACTCATTCTTACTTTTCATTTACAAGACTATCCAGAAGAACTTGATAAGCAGGGTTTGTGAAAAACTAAGCTTTTGTTAAGAAAAGTAAATGTAAATGTTTTCTGATCAATTTAAGTACATGGTGTGTCAAACAAACAAATGTGATAAATAAATATGTCTGAAGAAGAATCGATTCCAAGTTGCAAAATTAGTTTAAAAGTAAAAATAAAAATCAATAGAGACAAAAAAATCCATTATTTAAAATTTCAAAAAGGCTTTTTGAAATAAACTGGACCAGTGAGTTTATCCTTTAAAGAAAAAATTCTGAATAACTTTCTCTTTTTATGTTTTGTAATAAATATACGACGATGGTTTTACGTCCCGGAAATGCTGAGTGAAATTGACATGAGATTGACATGGGTTTTAATGGAGTAAGAATAATGATGTCGATTTCATACGTGTCTATTTCCATCATCATAATTCATTTCACCGGTTTGGTACAATGCGGTGAGTATACCCCATTACGTGTGTTCTAAATAAGATGTGTGCTACATGTACTTCTGAATCTGATTCTTTTATTTATATTTTATAATAAAATAATGGATTTTATAGTATCTTTTAAATGAATTATTTCATTAAAATTCAAAAGTAGACCATGGCAGAAGAATTAGATATGTTGATGCCCAAATTCATAAAATCTGGTATGTTGTTAAAAATCTATTTTATTGTTCGCAAGAAAGAACATTTTGGCTGAAAAGCATACCCATGTATATATATACTTGGCAATAATCAGTAAGAATTACGAAACAACGTACAAACGAAATAAGCATACATGACAACACAAGATATAACTGATTATAAAACACCAGACTTTGGACGGTTGGTTGATTGAATGTTGTTTAACGTCATATCAGCAATTTTTCAGCTATTCGCGATGAGAACTATTCTATTAATCTATATGGATTAATCTATGAACAATTTTGTGTATGTATCTTAAGTGCGAGTGTGTTTTATGGTCTGCCTTGTACTACCGCGCACTCAGGGCGACTTTTACATTAGTACGCCGCGGACAAGCGTACCACTCCCAAAGTCACATTATACTGATACCAGGTGAACTAGTAAAGGCCAACGGCAAGGAAAATTCACTTTTCCACATGTGGTTTGAACGGGGCTCGAAATCAAAACGGTGAGCGACCTTGGATTTGAAGACTGATGTTATCCAATAGGCCACTGTGGCCTCTAGACTTTGGAAGGGCTCTAGACTCTTGGCTAACAAATATCTAGCGATATAAGTTAAAGCAACGTCCTTCTCTTCCCATGAAAAAAACATTCAATTGATAGAGTACTCGCTTCGTGTGTGGGAAGTCGTGGGTTCGAATCCCGGTCGGGTCTGATCAACACTTGAAAAAGGTATTAAGTGTTCTTTCGCCAAGTATTCGGTATTAAGAAATTCAAGTCGCATGGTCCTTTGGAATTGACCTTAAAATCCCGTTGCCTCGTGTCATACCTGGTGTTGCATGTAATTAAAGAACCCTCCCTGCAAATTGCCCTGAGCCTAATGCAAAGGTAATGTTTTCTGCCACTTCAATCAAGCTGGAGACGTCTCAATATAAGTGAAATAATTTTACTGAGACTTAAAACCCAATTCATTCAATCAATCAATCCTTCTTTTCCAATATGCATTACAACCATGTGGCTCATACACATTTTAAGGTTAGATTAAAACTAAGCTTATTTCCAACAATACCGCATGCATTAATGAATATTAACTTTGAAAATTTCACACATGGAAAATTTGATCGAGTAAATCCTATTTTTCTTGTAGCAAAAGACAATCCAGCATGCATTGTAGATCCAGAAAAAGCAGCCACGGCTACGGATAACTATATGGATTGTGCTGCGGACGAAATGGTAGCAGCAGGGACCACGGAATGCTGTACAAGAGACAAAAGTGTAGGATGTTGTAAACCAAACGCTAGGTAAGATTAAAACCAGTTTTGTCAAAACAACTGAGACGGTTTGATTAAAGAGGAGTAATGACATTGTTCACTTATATCGAGACAGTCAGTTCTGGGATGGTGAAAAAACCATGAGTTTCTAAAAACCATCGGTCTTCGGTAAGTCAACTTTCTCATGTCCAAGTGATATTTCAACGAAGATAGTGAAAAAGAGACCCGTGATTCGCTTTAGAACAGTTGGCGACACCCCGTAAAGAGTCCTACAAAAGAATTAAGAGAGGTCATGGGTTCGAACCCCGGCCGAGTCTGATGAACACAATTAAAGTATTGAGTGTTCTTTCGCCAAGCACTCTGTTTTTAGAAATGAAAGGCCTTTTACTCGGTTACCATTTGCAACGCCAATCTGATCCGTAGTATTTACTTTAATCATGTAGTTTCAATATGACTTTTATTGAGTTTCTTAGTGCGCTTATTTGTTGGGTTGTGTTTTTGCAAATGGTTGCTTTGGCTTTTCCCAACAACAGTTTTGCAATTTTCAATATTCTAGACGGGACAATACTACTCTTACTGGTATGACCTTTGTTTTGCATTACATATGGAACAAGATGATTGCTTTTGGTTGTGGTATTGGTGTGGCTTTTGCCGTTGTTACCTTTGTTTCTATTCATTGTGGGTGTTATTGTAACCTGTTGTTTCGGTGTGATTTTTGGTTCGTTTCTATTTATAAATGTATTTATTCAGGTGGGACAAGATGATAGCTATTGGCTGTGGTATAGGAGTGACCTTTGTTTCTATTTATATTTTTTTTTATTTTACTTTTTTTGGGTATCAGGTGGGACAAAATGATAGCTATTGGCTGTGGTATCGGAGTGACCTTTGTTGTTCTTGCTTTAATCCTTATATATCTATTATGGTGCAAGAAAGACACAATACCTTGTCTTGGGCGTTGTCAGGACAGGATAGAGAGAAAATACTACGCAGTGGAGGAGAAAATATGGTATGTATAATGACAAATAATGGCTTATTAAAATACTGTGCATACATGTAAGTCACTTTAGTTTCAACTCGGCCATTAACAAATAAACTTATCCAGAAAATATTTGTTACATTGGCATTGTCCTTAACATGTGTTTATGTTGTTTTCATTGCCTATGCAAAAGTGTTAACCAAATTTTCCAGTCATTTCCTACCGGGAAATTATTGCAATTCATACCATTTTATATTCAATGGATATAATAGGTCTACACAAATGGAAAGGCCACATGTTGTACATGCTTGAGCTGTACTGTACCATTGCACAACATAACATTATAACACCGTGTATTGAAATATCATTATTCTCGAGTTGTTCAAATTGTCATTGTTTTCGTGGATAGCCTGGTCATTGAATTAACATCTCAACGAAGTTTATATTACAAACAGCATAACTTAAACAGACACCAACAATTTACATCTCTATAAATAGTTCTTGTTTCTGAAAACCATAAAAATAGGGCATTCCAAAAAAATAAATGATTTTACAGTTGCTGTTTTATTTCTGTATAAGGTGCTGTCAATCCCGAGTACAACAGAGGAAACAAGTTGAAGAGATCATGAAGAAGGCCACAAGTGAAGACATACCAGCATACACCCTCCCTGATGAGATAGAAGATACAAAAGTCCAAGATGAATGGTGGCAAGGACAATTTATCAAAAATGCTTAGCATGGAACACAACATGTGGAACACATAACATGGAACAATTCATCAGAAATATTTAACATGGAACATTTTGGACAATTCATCAAAAGCACTTAACATGGAACACTAGACAATCAAGAATACTTAACATGGACTTAACAATTAGGACAATTCCTCAAAAAAACTTAACATGAAACACTTTACATGTGGAACACTTAACAAGGAACAGTTCATCACAAATACTTAACACTGAACACTTGGGACATTTCATGAAAAAATTATACCTAGCTTTGATCACTTAACATGGAAAAATTCATCAGAAATATTTACATGAAAAAACTTAACATGTGAAACACTTAACAAGGAACAGATCATCGCAAATACTTAACAAGGAACACTTAGAACCAATTCATCAAAAATACTGAACATGTGGAACACTTAACAGCAATATTTAACATGAAACAGTAAACAGATTGAACACTTAACATTTGATTGGAAATACCCAATGTTGATTTTAAATTCATAAATATCACAATAACTATGGTAATATTCCATGTTTGTTCACAAAGTTTGATGCTCAGCTTCCAGTTGAAATATGTAATTCCACAGAAAAGATTAACAAAAATGTCTTGTTTTCTTATGTTTCATGCTTGTAATAAATATTTTTATAAAGAAAATAAAAACATACACTGCTCTCATGTTATTATTTTTTTATTAATGAAAATAAATAAGTTTTTTTATTACATGCAGTTTTGTATATGTTTGCAATATAATTAAAAAATGCTTTCTTGTGACACAACAATGATATGGTTTGTAAATGTACAATGAATGATAGCATAAATAAAAAACATTGGATTCCCCACATGAAAATATCACAAAAAGTTTGTCCACATTAATTTGGCAGAGTTCAATTTCCTAATGGGTTAATCAGCCAAAATAGTATGTAATTATTCAATCATGAAATGACTTGTCTTGCTTATTCGCCCTGCTGACTTTTTCTTAAACCTTATAAACAGACTGTAATGAAATTATAACCTCTTAGATATTGGATAAAAGTAACCAGTCAAGATTTTATAATTTATGTTGAGAATAGTAAAGGAAATAGGAGTATCTAAAAAAAAAAAAAACACACTGGTATCCAGCATTCAAGACTTGACACATTTTCACACACTATGATATGCCAAACGGGAACTCGGCCTAGGCAGTAAGAGACGCTGTCATCCACAAGAACTCTCAATGCCCAGGAGAAATTTAACCAAGGCAGATGTATTTATAACCTCTCAGAGAGTGGAGAAGAGTAACCAGTCAAGGTTTTATAATTTACTTCTCCAGTCAAGATTTTATAATTTATGTTGAGAATAGTAAAGGAAATCGGAGTATCTGAAAAAAAAACCCACTGGTATTCAGCATTTGAGACTTGACACATTTTCACACAACGATATGCCAAAGAGGAACTCGGCCTAGGCAGTAAGAGACGCTGTCATCCACAAGAACTCTCAATGCCCAAGAGAAATTTAACCAAGGCAGATGTATTTATAACCTCTCAGAGAGTGGAGAAGAGTAACCAGTCAAGGTTTTATCATTTATGTTAAGGATAGTAGAGAAAATCAGAGTATCTAAAAAAACACACTGGTATCCAGCATTCAAGACTTGACACATTTTCACAAACATGATATGCCCAAGAGGAATTTGGCCTAGGCAGTAAGAGACGCCGTCATCCACAATAGCCCTCACTTAAGACCACATGGCACACAAAGACTACCAAAAACAAAGAGGACAAACTATATAGTACATGATTGTATATGACCATAAATAATCTACGAACACTAGAAGCATGTTTTACCGGAATAATTGCGAAATTTCTGAATAGTTGGACACTTTCTGTAATTTCAGGTGAAATTTCCAAAATGTTTAGGCAAAATCCGGAATGATCCGTCAAAATCAAGAATAGTTTTTACGGTAAATTTTACGGAGTCTAAAAATTCTGGTAAGTGACTGATTACTACTGTAAAGGTCTAATCATTCAGGCAAATGTCCAATTATGGTAAAATATTCCAAATATTTTATTTTATTTTTTTAAATTTACCATAATAATTGGACATTTGCCAGAATAATCAGACTTTTACAGTAATAATCAGTCTTTTTTATCGAAGAAATCAGACACTTATCTTATCGGAATAATTAGATTCCCGAAATTTTTCTAAAAAAATAGTCAAATTATTCCTGATTTTGCCTAATTATTGCGGATTTGGTCAGATTATTCCTGATTTTGCCCGATTGTTTTGGATTTATCTGGTTTTATTCCGGATTTTGTCTGATTATTCCGGATTTTTTGCTAAGATTACGGAAAGTGTCTTAACTATTCCAGAATTTTGCAATTGTTCCAGTAAAACCCCTTTCTAGTGATAATGTCTATTTTATCACAAGTAAGGTACACTACAGACATTTCCCTCTTTTTACATGTTTTATACATGTATATGATCATCAAAATTCTAATATATTTTTTTTATAAATTAATTTCCACATAACAGACAATAACTCCATGAACAGACCAAACAAAGTGTTGTCACATGATCATGATGATTAAATGGTACAATCCATACACAATCTGACAGCAGAGTTTTCATGTTTTTGGATCAGTTTATTATTGTTATTAGGGTATTGGCAACTATCAACAATGGCTGATGTATAGGGAAAAAAACTTTGATCCGTCTTCTTGACCTTTCACTGAAATATTTATCACAGATGATGTACATCCATGTACAGGGAACAAAGATGTTTATTTTGTATACATCTCACCTGTGTTGTATTAACTTGGATCCTAAAACTACCCATATATTGGATGGATTACCGGTACCCTATATGAATATTCCTAATAAAAGGTCAAGTTGACAGGTCAATGTTGTTTGCCTATATCAATTACCATATGTTATGATGAATGTTTTTGTACCTGTCACACCTATGACACATAATGGACTCATTGTTTACTGTGTAATCAGATTATGTATACATCCTATAAATCTAGTTAAGTTCTGATGACATCAATCCAAAGATAATCTTAACAAGGATTGTTGTAACTTATACAAAATCTACAGAAAACTAAATGCATAGATGATTATAACAAATTTTGTAGTGTGAGTTGAGTGTATAACAAGCACAAAACCAAAGTCATTAAATGTTATCTTGCAAAATGTTCAAAACAAATATTTGACAATGAGATAAGATCCTGCTAAAGACCAACTAAGAAATCAATTTTACTTATGTCCAAATACATTTTATAATAAATATCTAATAAATTTTATGTTACAATGATTCAGAAAAAACCAAATTGGAGGACTGTTAAAGGACATATTTGAAAGTTGTTACAAGTAAATTCAGTGAAAATTAGGATCCCCTGCCAACAGGTTCTATTTTTGTGGTTTGCACTTATGTTCAAAGGGCAATAACTCCAATGGAAAATGAGCAAACCAACATAGAATAACAAAATGTGCATCTCCTATCAATGTTGAAGCTTTGCACCAAGTTTCCTGAAATGGTGCTTCATTGTTTTAGAGAATTAGTGCAGACAAGAATTTAGGAAGGACGGACAGACAGAAGTAAACTGAAATTTTATATCCCACTCTTTCTCCCAAAGGTGGGGGATAGTTATAAAAATTTCTCACACTGTCAACAAAACATTGTAGATTGCTTGCATTCTAGTATCTAGTCCATTAAACTTTATTCAATCAAAATAAATATCACTGATCACCTGTCCATCAAGAACATTGTTTCAACACCCTTTTGTTTCATATTTGAATCAAAACGACCCTCTATATACCAACCAACATGTCTATAAAGTCCATATTTATGAGCTCTTACAGGTGATCATTATATACAGAATTTACAGTATATCTTTATTGACAAAATCACTTTTCCCCCAATATAACTCTTCAAAGAACCTACTGTTCCAACACATACATAACTTTCCATACTGTCTCATCTCAAGGTGAAGAGCTGCATAGAACTTTGCATAGTAGCAGAGAATCGTGTTCAAATCAGTGCTGTTGATCTCACTGAGAATGCAATTTCAATAAACAATAGAGCCTTTTGGATTTGTTGATTTTCAAAAGGCATTCAACTCTGTATGGTATACAAAAAGTACACTAGCGTCATTCTCATTTGTTAATTTTTAAAAGGCATTCAACATCGTCTGACAATTACCTGGATTTAACATATGGATAACACTTGTGTCGCTATATTTTGTTGATTTCCAAAAGGCATTCGACACTGTCTGACAATCACCTGGATTTAACATATGATAACACTTAACTGTGTCACTATGTTTTGTTGATTTTTAAAAGGCATTCGACTCTGTCTAACATTTAAATTTAATACTAGACTATGCTAGAGTCATTTTGTTAGGTTCATTTTCAAAGGTGTTTGACTCTATTTTAGCATTTAATAATTATCACTTAAGCGCAGTTACACTGTCTTTGCATTAAATTTTGATATCTTCTCTATATCCTTATACCGGTATCTGATCTGTAAAAAAAGAAGATATGTATATTACTCATAAAAACTAAACCATTACATACCAGAAAATTAACACTGACTGTCTAAACATCATAATAAAGTGCCAGAAGTTTTGTTCTAAGCATGCCACAACTACTGTGACACAGGAATCAGTTTTTAAAAGTCTCTTCTGAAGAATATTGCTGGATTATAAGCCGCCATCACGGTAACAAAGCAGTGTCAAGGCAACTAATGACTTCCATTGTAAGTAACATTCTTAAATGGCACAATTCAGGCCAAGTCTTCATACTTTTTGTGTGTAATTCAAGCATGCTGAGCCTTTGTTGGAACATTGTAGGCGTGCTTGGGAATCAGTCAATTACCAAGGTAATCAACTACAATTTAGCGCCAAAAGGCTGTTTCTATAGAAATTTAGATGGAATGACATCAATGATTTCTATGGATTTGGCAGTTTTTTCAGAAACATAATCTAAATTCTGTGGCAACTAAATGATCCTGTTCTGTGATTGATCCATGCCAAATGTCCCTCATTACAAATGGTATATTAAAGGTGACTACACTTTGACAGACATCCTTTTAACCTTTTAATTAATAATGCAAAAAAAAAAAAAGATAATTTCAAGATTCTACTAAAAACCTAAAGAACAGCAATACAACTAGCAATTACATTTAAAAAGCATAAGTACAGTAAAACCTTGATTCACTGCCACCATTTGTTTAAATTAATCTGATCTTGAGGTGTTTTAAAGGCAGGACAGTACAATAACTCTTTTGCTACTAACTTGTCCTTTTAAACAACGACACAACTTTTCAACTTGTCTGGACACAAAATATCTTGTCCCACTTGTGCATTATTTCAGTACAATTTTTTTTTTAATTTTTTAAAGACAGCGCAGTACAATGACTTGTTTTGCTACTTGTCCTTTTAGACAAGGAAACAAATTGTCAACTTGTCTGAACAAAAAAAAAAAAAAAATAACTTGTCTGACTTGTGCATTATTTCAGTACAAATTTGTTTTTTTATTTCAAACTTTGAAATAAATCTTAATCATGTAACTGAAATCACTGATTCCGGGAACATGTTTATTTTGATGATGACTCCCAAACTGGACAAATTGACTGATATTCAAGTTTTAAATATTACTTTTAAAATGGTACACTTGTCCTGATGGACAAATATCAGTGATTTTGTTTGCTTAAAATTACTACTGAATAAAGGTAGTTTCCTCTAAAAAAAAAAAGACTAAAATTTCCCATTTTGTCTACAAAAATTCCCTAAAACAACAGTCCTTACCCACAAAACATCAGATGGTAGTAGTACCACAATATGGTGTCTTTGCATTGGAGACACTAACTATTATCAGCATATCTTAATGCAGTTTGCTAGATCGCAGAACTTCCATTTTCCTAATCTCAAAGGCAGAAGGTAGTTCTCAAAAAAAAATGTGAAAAAAATCACTGAATATCAACTGCTGAACTTGTCCGTCTTCAAAACCAACTGGTACAAAACAAATGTACTGCCCTGTTTAAAGGGTTTGGGCGATTCATCCATTACCACTTATAAAGAAACAAATAAAAGATATAGACTTTTTGACTTTGAAGTACTGTGGGGATAAGTGTAATGGCACAGTAACTGAGGGGCAATATAATCAGGTATTACTGTACAAGTAAAAGAAACCATAACCACAGAAAGCATGCCAAGTAGGGATATACAGTCAAACCTGTCTATAAAGGCCGTCCAGGGGAACCAGTAAAAGGTTCAAATAATATGAATAAAGAACAATAAGGATACAATTCTACTGGCCTTTATAAGCAGGTGGCCCTTATACATAGGTTGCCTTTAAGGCAGGTTCGACTGTATATAGAATTTGTGAACCACAAACAAATCACTGCTGAGGATCGGGAGATGTCATAAATATACATGTATCAATGCATGCTATACAGAATATTAGCTAACTGCAAACATCTTAAAAACCCAACCCACCTTTTGACCATATTCATCTAGAAATATTGCCCTATTATCAAGACTACATTGCCAAAAGTTCAGTGGTATCGCAATGCCTTTTTGTCTCATGATTACAGCTCTAATAAACATAACATATAATGTTCTTAAATCAACCAGAAACAAAATGCCTTGTTTTAAACAAATTTGGTAATACCAAGTCATGCAGTGCCACTGAAGATAAATACCATTGCAATCCAATGAGAAAAAGTTAACAATAAATAAAGAAAAAAAGTAAGTAAAGAGGATAACATTACTGTAAACAAAACAAAGGACAGAAAAAAAACATTTAAAAAAACATGAAAAGCATATATATATATATATATATATATTGGGGAAAAGTTCATAATGTATATCATTCTAACAAAATAAAAATATTTGTAAATTAAATAAATATCAAAATAAAATTCATATCATACATAGCCAAGTTGTAAGCAAACTACATGGAATTCCCAAGAACAGGTTTGGCACAATAGAACAATTAAAACCCCTGACCCCTCTAGCATTACCATAGTAACTACAAACAAACAGATTCAATTCCAAAACTGGTTTAAGATGATCTAGATGGATTCTTCGGATACAGAATTATTCATTTACACAACCAGAAAATTAAGATCTCCATAAAATTAATTGGCATCAAGTTTATAGTTTAGCATGGAAACAGTGAATCAAATGCTTCTAATATGATTTTTGCTAATATTTTTTTTTAAAATGTCTTTGCTACTGATTTTTTTCTAGTCAGTTTTTTGTACATTTTTCATGTCAAAATCGAACATTTTCAATTACTCTAAAGCGAGAAAATTAACTGAGAGTTTTTTTAATCACGTGCTGAAATTAAGTTCTCAAATGTTAAACATGTAAAAGGGTTTAATAGCTTATTTTAACTTCTTCAATATCTGCATTATTTTAGCCTTTTCATCTCTGTGTTAATACCTCACAGTTTTTTTTTTTAATTGAGAAAATCCATTTGGGGCTGTAAAGTATCTTTAGCAATTTCAATTGCATTAATAAATATGTTCCAATACGAGCTTTAGAGTACCATGAGTACCAAAGAACCTTTCTTAAATGCCAGTAATTTTTATCCCAATCTTTTTTATTCTTGTTATTTCAATCTGTGTATTAAGACCACTTTTACTGGTTCCAATTACTGACCTTTATAGACAGTTGTGACTGTATTCTTAAATATTGTGCCAAACCTGTTCTAATCATTAATATTCATAATTTCTGACCTTATATAGCAATCAATCAACTAGAATTTTGTTTGGTTACCCATCAACATGGCATTCTGATTGGCTACTACATGTTTGATGGCTCCTCTCATTGTTTTATTGAAAACTTTTTGCAGACTCTCTGCTGCAGCTGGGACATTGACCAATTGTTTCGCTCCATGCAAAGCTGAAACTGTTACTTCTGTAACAATACAAGTGTATGATGATAAACATGGTACCTCTTAGTAAACTAAAACTACATGTAGTTAAAACTACAAAACTTAATCCAGTCAGGGTGACAGAAAACAGTGTGAAATAGAACAATCACATAAAAATAACAAATTTCACAAAAATGACATGCAGCATGCACATGTCAACTAGTAAAGTTAGTTTGATTGGCGTTTCACATCCCTGCCCCTTCTGTTGTTCATGATTATTTCACCAATATCGGAATGTCAAGTTCTTGGATTTGTGTTTTAACACGTAAACACCCCTCTTCCCTAATTCCTGATTATTTCACTAATATCCAAATGCCAAGTTCTTAGATTTGTGTTTTAACAGAAAACACCCCTCTTCCCTAATTCATGATTATTTCACTTCTGCTAAAGTGTTAAGTTTTTTAGTGGTGGACGAAACCAGAAAACACAAAGAATACATCCACTAAACTTTGTTAAACAAACTGACCAATCAAAATCCTTCTTATTTTTCTTATAAGCATGATTTAAAGATGCTCACAATTTTATTTTGTCAACATTGAAATTTCTAAAAATATATTTTAGCCTGGGATGAACCTTAACTGTTTTTATTGGTGGAAGCAGGGGTGGGGGTGGGGGTGGGAGCAGGAGGAGTTGGCAAAGAAGTTGTAACCGTAATAAATAGCAAAACTATATAAAGTTTAGGGGTCAGACTTATTTTCAAGAATCAAGGGCTACTAGGCCCCTACTAATCTTAATCTCTGTAGTTTAGCAATTTGATACATTTCTTGTACCTAAAATAACCAATAGACAAAGATATTAATAAAATTATTATATCTCTAAATAATAACATCTAAATTCTAGCGAGAGTTTGCAAAGTCCAGATAAAAAAAGGAAAAAAGAAAAGAGATGAAAGCTCCTTAGAAGATGAATAGCATTACTTCATACTGTCATAAATGATTTCGCTCCTGGCTGGATTAAAACTACTAAAATGTTAGTAAAAACAAACATACAAACATGTTAACTATCTATGGCACAAAAACAAAACTCAAAATTATTATCAGTTCCTTCTATAAATACTTAGCATGCCAACCAAACTCAAAAATTATTTCCATTCCTTCTACAAATACATGTACTTGACATCCCCTCTGTTACAAAACAAAACTTTTCTCATCAATATTAGCTGCGGACATTGGAGATATGACAATAGCTCCTTTGCATCTTGCATACTTGCCTACCCTTTTTTGAAATGAGGAGCAAGTTTGGGTTAATTTTGATTGTACATTTTACAAAACCAATTGTTAGGTTTTATTTTCATGTTTGACTTGACAGCTATATATGGATATGCTGTAGAATACTTGGGTTTATATTTTTGATCACATTCCTCACTTTTCTAGGCGACTAAAAATCCTCATCATTGTCACTTTCATAACCACCACGTTAATAACCCAGTTTTATACAAATTTACTACATAAGATTCCTGTCTTAATGTCTTGAACAGTATTTACGTATTATCCTCCTTCACTCAAATTGAATTTGAGAAAGATATTTCACTTATATGCAGACTAGAAAATGTTTTCCACTCAAATTTCCAGAAATAATAATTTTTTTCTCGTAAGAAATCATGATCATAGGGTCGCAATTTTAAATTTAAAATCGTACAACTTGAGCCAAAATTTTGAGGGTAGGCAAGAATGATCTTGTGCAGGTGAGCTAATAAAATGTGGATAACAAAAATATTTCCCATTGTTTGGGTAGTTACTTACTTTTAACGGCTTCATTGATGTCTTTAACATTTTCATTCTGTAAATTTGCTGAATCTGCTTTTATTTGTTGATTACTGTTAAATGTGTCTGATAAATCTGTAATAAAAGATTGATAAACTGAATAAGGTTTTATGTCCCAGTCAAGAATACTTCACTTATATCAAGACATTACCAGCTATAGCATGTACATGTATAGTCCAAGTGGCAAAAATTTTGACCTTTGCCGTGTGCTCAGGGAAATGTTCATGAGTGTTCTTTAACATGCCACACCTGCTATTGCACTGGCATCTGTTTTTAAGGTCTGTTTCATAGGACCCTGTGACTCATTTCTAAATGCTGAGGGCTTGGTGAAAGAACATTCACTTCCTATTTTCCAGTCTTGGTCAGACCCAGGCTTCCCACATAAAGAGCGCTTGGCAAAAGAACAGTCACTTCCTATTTTCCAGTCTTGGTCAGACCCAGGCTTCCCACATAAAGAGGGCTTGGCGAAAGAACAGTCACTTCCTATTTTCGAGTCTTGGTCAGACCCAGACTTCCCACATAAAGAGCGAGCACTACCAATACAGCTAACACAGTGGTGTAATGATTACATAAATGAGTTAAGTTGAGTAATGGTGTTTAACTACCCAGTCAAGAATATTTCACTTATATCAAGACGTTGCCAGCTTTAGACGAAGGTGCAGAAATTTTGCGCTGATGGCATTATACAGCAGGGTTCTTTAACGTACCAAGCCCACCGTGACACAGGACCTCATTTATTTTAAGTTCCCATCCAAAAGAACCGTGACTTTCATTTCGCAATGCCGAGTGCTTGGCGAAAGAACAGTCACTACCCACTTTCAAGTCTTGGGTCAGACACGGTCGGGGATCGAACCCACGACCTCCGACATATGGAGCGAGCACTCCACCGCAGTGGTCGATTAAATAAATGAGAGGAACCAACTAAATTATTCACAAGATAAATCTAGTTTTCTGGAATACCATGGTTACCGGTAATTACTTGTAAGTCTTGTCATGATTTCAACTGTAACTTTTTTACATCATTCTTTGAAAATAAGAATCCTTTGGACAAAAAATAAATCAAAGTAGAAACTAAATGAAACAGCCCTCAAAGTGGGTTTCAAAACTAGGTGGCTAGCTGGCCACTAATTTAAATTTTCAGGCGACCTGTGGAAATTCTAAGTGGCCAGGCAACCTATTCTTGCAAATGAAAAAAAATTAAGGCATCTTTTAGGTATGGAGAACAAAATGTGGTCAATTGTTGAACAATCGTGGTCAAATTTTGGTCATTTTTCCCCAGGGGAAACTACCTTTATTTGGTAGTAATTTTTGGCAAACAAAATCCCTGATTGTTATTATAAAGTGCAATGAAAAACAAAAGTCATTTTACTATTGAAAATAATCTAATTATAAAACTAAAGTTCAAAACTACATGAGCAAAACACTTACCTTCAACAATTTGATGATATGCAAAATGTAAATAAAGTAAAAATAAAAGATGAAGTGTGACAATGGTACCACAGACAATTAACCGTTGTGACTGTCCATGTGTTCTGGATATGATAATACACACCTGAAAATCAAGACAAAAGAGCATTAATTAATAAGGAAAGGTACATTTTTTTTCAACCAAATCGATGCACACATTCATGATAAAGCCAGGAAACTCTCAGCTCCTGATCAAAGTCAAGATTTTTGTCTGTCTTTTCTTGTCTGTTTTAGTCAGACCAACCAGGTGAAGGTACAGAGGCCGCGGTGGCCTAATGGATGAGACGTCAGTCTTCAAACTAGGGTCTCTCACCGCTGTGAGTTTGAGTCCCGCTCGGGTCACATGTGAGGAAGTGAATTTTCCTTGCCGTTGGCTTTTACTGATTCACTTGGTATCGGTATAATGAACTGGGGGAGTGGTACGATTGTCTGCAGCGTACAGACTCTGTGAGCTAGCACGTTAAAGTCGCCCTAAGTGTGTGCTAGCACAAGGCAGACCATACAACACACTCGTACTTCACATGCATACACAAAATTGTTCATAGATTAACTAATAGAGATTAAAAATAGTTCTCGTCGCAAATAACTGAAAAATTGCTGATGGGACAATAAGCAACATTCAACCAACCAACCAAGATTTGCAGGTACAGCCTTTTGACAGATTTAACCAGAGAGGTGATAGATAGACAATTGGACAGACACACATCTGTCAATAAAAACAGAGGGAATCACATAATACCATGAAACTACATGTATATAATGTGAGGCAGTGATTTTTTAAACACATTCAATACATGTATGTACATAAATCTCTAATACTTTACCATTTTTACAGCAGAGATTCCACCAATTACAGCCCATAGCAGGTAGAAAAACAGATGATCGTGTGATGTGTGGATAAGTGTTCCCAAAAATAATACCAAACAGTGGCCAACTAAACTGTAACCCTGTAAATATAATTGTGAAATAAAAGTAGAATATATTCATTTTAGTGTGTATTAAATTAGGTTCATGTGGAATGTTTTGGAAAAATGATTATGTCTCAAATTCCTGTATTAGATTTCCTGTTACAACTAGGTACAAGTGAAAAATATCAATCTTTATTAAAGTTTATCTTATTTTCTATGGAAATAATGAATATTTTACTGTCACAAACAGAGTGATCTCTAATACCTAATACAGTCCTCTAATACTGTACATGTATATTATTCGTATGATTTTCCTACAAATGGTTAAGAAATATTTTTAGCTATTTTTTGTGGGCTTTTAATTTTTGAATTTAACTATTAACAACCACAAGTCATGTCTTAATACCTTGGGACAAAGGATTTTTTATCGTTTCCAAAATTACATTTTGTAACGGAAGGTTCCAGACCTGTTTTTTTAATTTGTTTTTTGCAGATCTCATATAAGTTTTGAAAATCCAATATCTACGTACAATTATGTTATTAGTGAATGATCTAAAAATGGGGACCTTGTAATTATATATGACAGGTCCATCAGACATTTTCAGTTGAAATGTCAAGGGTATAATTGTAAAATCAAAAGATTCTGGACCTTGGACTCAGAAAATTTTGATCCCCCTGAACACCCATGAAATAATGAGTGAGTGAGTAATGGTGTTTAACGTCCCAGTCAAGAATATTTCATTTCTATCGAGACATTGCCAGATATAGGTGAAGGTGCAGAAATTTTGCCTGTGCATTGCGCTGATGGCATTATACAGCAGGGTTCTTTAGCGTGCCAAGCCCACCGTGACACGGGACCTCGTTTATTTTAAGTTCCCATCCGAAAGAACCGTGACTTTCATTTCGTAATGCAGAGTGCTTGGCGAAAGAACAGTCACTACCCACTTTTAAGTCTTGGGTCAGACCAGGCGGGGATCGAACCCAGGACCTCCCACTTACGGAGTGAGCACTCTACCAACTGAGCTACTGCAGTGGTCCCATGAAATAATGGTCTACTACATGAAAATTTCAAAAATCAATACATACCATCATCGACAAAATCTGTAGCATGGCAATCCTAGTATTACAAACATAAGCCAGAAACCATACTAGTGTTGCTGCACCAAACCAGTACGTGAAACAAACACCAAACGCTGTCCCCATCAATGTACCTTCTTCCTGTTATAAATAAAAACCAGATGTCGTGTTATTTTGGTATTTAAACAGATTGATGAATAACTGAATTTGGTCGTCACCAGCTATTAGGCAATGGCCAAAAATGTTTAAATTTGGTCATTAAAATATTTAGCTAATAAATATGGACATTTTTTTAATTAAAAAATTAAGACTAGAGTCCTAATTTTTCTATTACATAATGTAAAATACTTAATCTATAAATCCTTTGGGCTCACCATGAAAACTACAACTGTCTCTTGAGAGCCAAATACCCCCCTGCCACCAAACACTGACCTCTTGACCTTGACCTTTGACATATGTACACACATTTGGTATGCAACACATCGGCTGGGTTGGGTTATAATACTATGCACTTACTACTTTATGTTCAGCTGTCTTCATTTGAAACAGTAACAAGGCTATCAATGTAAAGATGACCATTAGTGGACCATATAACTCTCTATATACCCTCTAAAACAAACAACATAACACACATGAAGTATACACACAATAAATGTCAACAATAAACAGTAACCATGGTAACAAGGCTATCAATGTAAAGATGACCATTAGTGGACCATATAACTCTCTATATACCCTCTGAAACAAACAACATGACAAACATGAAGTATACACACAATAAATGTCAATAATAAACAGCATACAGATGTATCTATTTGGGGCTGAAAATGGACCCCTGTCCAAGGGGTCACACCTAACTTTTTTCGGCGGTCACTAAAAACTGCTAAGACAGCGAATTTGTTTGCATAAAATTACTACTGAATAAAGGTAGTTTCCTTTGGGAAATGACTAAATTTTCCCAATTTGATCAAAGAAATTCCCCAAGCAACTGTGATATCCTAGATAGTCACAATATAACATCTTTGCAGTGAGGATCCTTATCTATTGCAAGCGTGTCATTATGCAATTTGCTGTATTTCAAAACTTCAAATTTTTCCAATTTTAAAGGCAGAAGGTAGTTTTTGAAAAATGAAACAAAACGACTGTAAGGTAATTTAATCTTAGGTTCTAAATCCATTGAAACCAGTGCATTTTTACAGCAACTATAAGATCAATGAAATACTATGCTTTTGTCGCAGGTGATTATGTACAAATGAATATACAATATGCATGTACATGATACATTTCATGTTTGTTATTTAAATTTATGTTTTGAATGATTCTGTTACCCAGAATGTGTGGATTACATGGACCAATGCCGAAATCAAAGACTGCAAAATTTATTCAAAGTTTTTTCCACACTAAAAAATTACTAGTTGCTAAACTTATCACCAGAAGATAAATTCTAGGTCGGAAATTCCAAAACTTAGGTAGACTTTAGCACAATTGCATGCTTATTTTTAACCATGCATCCCAAAATGCAACACCGGCAGGTACATTTTCCCAAAATATGTAGGTGAATTTTTCCACTATTTTTAACTGTATTCACTATCACATTTTCTTTAACAATACATTTAACATCACTTATTCTCCAAATAAATTTCATAGACCCTGGACCCAATCAATAGTGGTAGGTGTGATAGTAAGTCTCATCACAAGGACCCATGTGGCCAGAAGATGAGAATTTCTCAGAAGTAGTTCTCGTGTTTGAACTTGGATAACCAGTGACAGTCACAAGGTACTGAATGACTGCTTTATTGAATGCGGTTTTACCTCCCAGTCAAGAATATTTCACTTATATTAAGATGTCACCAGCTATAGGTGAAGTTGGAAAAATGTAGCCTTTGCAATGTGTTTAGGGCAAGATGCAGGGAGAGTTCTTTAACATGCCAAGCCTGCCGTGACACGGGACATCAGTTTTTAAGGTCTCTTCTGAAGGACCCTGTGACTTTCATTTCTAAATCCTAAATGCTTGGTGAAAGAATAGTCACTTCCTATTTTTATTTCTTGGTCAAAACTGACCAGGGTTTGAACCCATAACCTCCCACATAGGAAGTAAGCACTCTACCATGGTGGTGTTTGTCACAACATTGCATAAGGTATAGTGTAATTTATACATGTTATAATGTGTGCCCTACCTGCTTCTCGTTTGCTGGCTTCTGTGGTATAAGAGACATAAGTAACCTGTAATTAAAACATATCAGAGTATAGTCTATAAATTCTAAAAGGAAACAATTTTGATAAATAACACTCATCTTAGTATTAAACATTCAAATACAGTCAAACCTGTCATAAAGGCCACCCAAGGGAACCAGTAAAAGTGCCCTTTATGGACAGGCGACCTTTATATACAGATTCAAATAAAATGAATAAAGAACTATTGGAATACATTTCTACCTGCCTTTATAAGCATTATCATGCCTTGTTTAAAGGTGACCTTTAAGGCAGGTTCAATTGTATAGCTAAATGGAAATGATATATTTTAATATTATACATTGTAACACAATATATTGTATACTCATATATTAATGAACATTTCACCAAATTAGCCCTAATGTATGTTGATTCAATGACATGCTTTTCATATGAACAAATAGGAAAATTTAGCAAATCAAAATAAATCCGAGCTCTGGATCATGTTAATCAGGGACCTAAATATAGCCAAATAGTCTAAATCATTGTCTTACATAGCACCATTCACAGCTATCATGTAGATTTGAATCAACTCCTAGTGTGTGAAAGTTTATAAATTCACTAGTCAAAGATTTTCAAGTTTGCCCTTCCTCCACCACACTAGATCTGACTGTCTCAATATAAGTGATAGAATCTTGACTTGGTCATCATTTCATTAATTCACTCACTCTCATAGGTGTTAATGAATCTCACATCACCTTTATGTCACAAGTGCAGCTGTACTTTGTAAAAGCCAGCTTGTCACTGATCTTACCTAGTTTGTACTTCATGTTAATAGGTGTTAATGAATCTCATGTCACCTAAGCTAGCTTGTCACTAATCTTAACTGGCTTGTACTTCATGTTAATAGGTGTTAATGAATCTCACATCACCTTTATGTCAGAAGTGCATCTGTACTTTGTAAAAGCCAGCTTGTCACTAATCTTACCTGGTTCGTACTTCATGTGGTTCTACATTAAAGTATGGACGCAGTATATCTATATTGCCATACAAACTCCAGGCTTTCTTGGCTTGTTGCTTTCCTGCATTCCAAAACTAAATAAAGATAACAAAAATACAACACACATGTACACTAAAAAGAACTAGAATTGTCACTTGAGAGCCAAATACTCCCTTCCCCAACATTTAATGTTTTCCCGCGACCTTGGCCTTTATAATATGACCTTGGGGTCAATCGATGCATAGTTAGACGGATGGTGTTTTTGAAAAAGAAAACAATGTACCAAACCATGTATTGCTCAGTAAAAATGGCAGAACATAATCATTACATAAATATATGAAAAAGACAATCAGTAATTAAAATTTAATAAAGTTTTATAAATTGTACCTGATCGATCGTTGTCATTTTGGATAGAGAGAAAGCAGACCGACCGCTGCTATGAGCATGATGAGGGGGTTCATTCTAGCTTTAGTATGTAACTGGATCATTTGATGTTAACCCTGGTTTTTAATAATCTGCTGATTATCATTCACAATATTACGGTTTCATGTTAATCTTACTTCCAAATCGGTAAAGTATTTAAAATCCACATGCTCAGTTTACACACGGCACTGTACGATTTATCTCCCTTTTCACAAAGTGAAATGTAACCGATAAATCAGTGCATACCGCAAAATACCAAAATATTTTATTATACCCTTCCAAATAAATTAAAATTACCATAGATTTTATAAAGAATTAGTTAAATCCACCTGTCATTGTTGTTTATTTCACAAAAATTTATGATTTTACATCGTAGGATGCAAACTTCCTGGACTACTTTTCATTGTATTTACGAGATCAGTTCGCCAGATTGCACAAATTATTGGATGCATCAAGCCGCAATATTTTACTAGATTCTGAAATATATTCCGAAAATTTATTCTAAATGTACATAATTATGTAACCAAATGCATTACCCGTCTCAGAATACATATCTCACTATAAAACATACATTTATTTCACTTTCATTTACCAGGTGCACTATTTCCATAGAAAAGAACTCCAATCTTCTAAGCAGAAAGCGATAACAAAGTACCGCTTTTACTGTCGTGAACGCCGTACAAAAAATTAGGCAAAGAACTCATATCACTGAAACCAGAGTAGACATGTGTATGATAAGTATATAAGCCTTCAAAACGGACTTGTGCTGTAACAAATTAAAAAAATCTCTAAAGTAGTTAATGCTACACCTAATGAAGTTATGAAGATAATACCGATATTCAAAATTCAATGACAATGTAATTTTACCATTTCAGTAACATGTTGACCAATTCTCTGTCTTGCTTCCTCCTGAATTCCTTTGCCGCCTTTATCTTCTGGTGGAGAATCTGCAATTGAGAAAAATACTTTTGTGTACTCAGATAGAGCTCCAGATGAGAATTGGACATAAAGGGTCATTATCCCCTAGTTTTTTTTTCTAAAGGGTATCCTGTAAAATCTAAAGAGTATCAACACTGATCCATAAAAATGTAAAGAGTATTTTAAATTTTTTTAAGCCATTTATTCCAAAATGTGTAGCTTCTAACAGTAATACAGTAACATTATCTTCATTGTGACAATGGCATTTCATAGGTACTTGGGTCAGAAATTCAACCCCCATAGTAGGCTCTACTGTTATAAGAATTGTAAAGGGTAATGAGGATTTTCAAAGGGTTTTGATACCCTTAAATTTACAATTTAAAGAGTATTTTTTAAAATATTTAAATGATATTTGCACAAATACTCCTCTTATCAGGAGCTCTGGTGACTACTTTTAAACATGTTGTTCTATGTGGAAGGGTCACTTTGCCATTTCCTCTATAAATAATATTTGTCCCACAAAAGAACTGTCTGCTGCAGAACCCTAGTCTATCTTTAACTTTTGAATAAATTCAGTTCTGTCATCCCATTTGTATTTTCTTTGGGGATTCATTTAAAAAATTTTGAGGTTTTGTTTCAAACATATAAATTCCCCATTCTAGTACAAAGGAGCATTAAATCACCAGAATATGGTTTCATTAGGGCTCTGTATAACCTAATCAGATGGTCAAAATGAGGTAGAAATGCTGGTAATTTGACTCTTAATACTGCTTTTTTAAGGGCTTAGCAAGGATGACCCAAATAACTACATTTCTGGATAAAACACTGTTATGATGTTGAAGGTTGGTTGGTTGAATGTTGCTTAACTTCACATCAGCAATGTTTCAGGTATTCACAATGAGAACTATTTTCATTCATCTATATAAATCAATCTTTGAACAAGTTCATGTATGCATGTGAAGTGTGTGTGTGTTTTATGATCTGCTTTGTACTAGCGTGCACTCAGGGTGACTTTAACATGCTAGCTCATAGAGTCAGTACACTACAGACAAGTGTACCATTCCCCCAGTCACAAAATACTAATACCAGGTGAACCAGTAAAACCCAATGGCAAAGAAAACTCAATTTCCCAGACGTGGTCTGAGCTGGGCTCTAACTCACAGCGGTGACAGACCCTGAATTTGTAGACTGACGCCTTATTCATTATCATGTTGAGGGTGAAACTGTGACTTAGCTTTGTATAATGCAAGACAAGACCATCAAAGGACATGCATACAAGAATATTACTGGAAATGTTAATTACACACACTTTAAAAATCCTGGGCTAACATACCAAAAATAACCTAGTAGTAAATCTTATCAACAATTGTCACCCTTCAAAGAAAATTCTCACATAGCGATTGGTTTATTTGCCGGGGTACATGGAACGATGTTCGGAAATCTGCCGGGGTACATGAAAGCACAAAACGTTTAGCGGTAAAAGGGAAGTAACTCGTACATCTCTGACGTCTAGTTACGGTAAACAAACATGGCGACAACACATGCAAGTCACAGAAAATACGAAATGGAAGTTAAAAAGATCAAACTGGTAACGCTTTGAAGGGTGACAAAAATGGTATACAGGGCTTTGGCAGGTTACACGGTCCCATGTACCCCGTCATAGATGAATGTACCCTTCACGTGCGACTCAGGGTACATAAATCTTTGACAGGGTACATGGGACCGTGTAACCTGCCAAAGCCCTGTATAACTTATAATGTACACCAGTGTTCCTGCAATCATTAAAATTAAGGCTTCCATTTGACTTTTGACTTTCAAAATCCAAAATCTCAAGAGTCATTATACATGGTTCCCACAATTGATTTCATTTAAATTTTTTATGCCCCAGTCAAGATTATTTTACTTATATTGAAGCATTCAGTTCATCGATGGTGGAGGAAACTGGAGTACCAATAGAGAAATATCAACCTTAAGCTATGTTTCCATTCCTGGTAGCCAAAATCGCCATTGGCTACTGATTTCTGAGGAATTCTTTCAAAAAGTAACCTATTTTAGCAAATTTGTGGAAAAATACTTTAAAAAGGACTATATTTTCACAAATTTTGGAAATTTGGCTACTAATTATTTTAAATTTGTGGAAACTTAGCCTTAAGCAAGCAAACTTACAAACTATCTCACACAAGAGACTGTCCCAAGTGGGATTCAAACCCAGGCAACTGTGATCTGCAAGCATGACTTTTAGACCACTTTACTAAGGTAGTACAGAGGCCCCTCCATTGTAAGATGGTGTTAAACATACCAGCAAAGCCTGTCTCATAATCTGAGTGGTCTCCTTCATCATTAACTATCTCCATTTCTCCAACATCACTTAGATTTATAACTGCTGATTGATTCATACCCTAAAATACATATAAACACACACATATAAACATGATAAATAACCATAAAGTTAAACATTGTTGTTCACTGGCATACCAGTGGTCGCTACTCCTTGGTGTTTGTGCTAAACATTTAGAAAAAAATGTGTACATCACAATTTGTGACATGAGGAAACTACACACAATATATTTAGTAGACTGACACAAAACAAGCTAAAAATCAGGACATAAAGATGTGTATTTATTGTCTTCTATTTTTAGCAAAACCTTTTGAGAGCCAAAATTCACAAATACATGAATAAATAAACCAAAGGAAATTTATGAATAAATGGAGTGCCACTATACTCACTTTCAAATTATTCATTATGGGAGGCATAAAGAATGCCACAGAGTTGTAAATATTGGAATGGAAACCGAGACACAGATTCTGAAATTGTAGTCAGTTCACAACCAATGATCATAATTTGAAAGCTTAAACATATAACAGTAAAGAGGAAACACCTGAAAAAAACCATTTCCTCACCGAGTGCCCAGTTGAGGATTAATATCCAGCCCTTGGGGTTAAAAGATATGGATAAAAAGTCTGGCAGTAAATCACTCTATTATATCTCCTATATATATACTACACCACAATTAGCTCAGCACCATTATATTCCCCCCTTGTTGTCTTAGGATTTCCCACTTGAAAACCTCAAACAATCCATCAGTGGGATTTTAGTTAAATGCCAATGTAACAAGAGAAAGGAAAAACATAAAAAAAAAATCCACCTCCTCAAGGAATGTCCCCGCTGAAGATCCAACCCAGCCCTCACAGTAAAAACAATCCTTCTACCACAAGGCTAAAAGATTCAGACCAGAAAGACTGGCGCCAGTGGCGGTAAATCACTCTATTATATCTACTGTAAACAACACCACAACTAGCTCAGCACAGCTACAAACACAACACTTACCAACTTTTTTTTATTGGATTCAACTACCTTGAATCGAAACCATCAGGTTCTACCCTGGGACCAACCTGTTGGTCAACCACTTTCCATGGTAGGACGAGCCTCCAATGTAACAGAAAGGGGAAAATGCAGTGACCAAACCAAACTCGAACACAAGACCTATCCAATACTAGCCAGACACTCTACCCACTGAACTATCCGTTCACCTATCAAGCCTTTCTGCCATACTAGATATCAGATCTTAATTTGATGGAAACATCATGGCTTCAATGCTATGGGTGACCATATGGGTTTTTTCTTTCTGTCTTTTTTGTCTCTACTGAGTATTGTCTTTGAAAAGTGTCTACCAACAGTTACAAGTCAGGAATTATGTGCCAGAAATTACTGGAGTTTCTTACTTTATTACACCCCGGATTGATTGTACTAATAAGAGAAATTTACAAGATGCAGATCAAATAGTGCATCATTTAATGTATGATTTAACTTTTTGATTATTTAGAAAGTTGTTACAAATAAATTATGACATGGAAATTATCATACACAAACTCAGGAGACTGGGGATATTTCGAGGCAAAACATCACAAATATGAACATTCATCGTATGAAAAAGCATTGAAAGTTTCACTGACTGATTAACACGACAGATCAAATCCGAAATCAGGTAGGTCAGAAGGTTTTTACCTGTTGTGATGACCAACTGCTTGACGTGTCAGCCATGTTGGCAGGTTCGTTAATACACTAATAACTGAACTGGAAATGAATCGGAACCGAATTACGGAATTGTAACGTTGATGAATACCAAACTATACTATGGCAAGCAAGAGAGGGTAAAATCCTATTTATTAATATCAATAACTTGGCACCATTCAAATCAAACAATACAGTCAATGAATGGAAATGTAATTATGTGATTCCATGGTAAATATGCCATGTAATTCTGAGTGTGTGTAACAAGTAATTCAAGTCCACTGACTGTCTCTGATAACCGCTTGCCTGCTTACCGACCAGAAGGATATGACTGTATTAAACATGTTGAAACGGAATCAGGGTGAGGAACACACACACACACACACACACACACACACACACACACACACACACACTTTAATAACGTTTATAACTATCATTGATCAGATGGCAATTTTTATTTCAGAGATTTTTCTGATCATAATCCTTCATTTGCGTTTATTTATGTTATTTCCGTTTTTAAATATTTTTTCTTATTTTTTTTTTCAATTTTGTAATCATTAAAACAGACATATTTTATATATTGTATACCTCTGATCAAAATAAAAAATTCATTTTCACCAAAAAAATAAATTAAAAAATGATTTATTTATTTATTTACCGATTATATCTGTATTAAATGTTCAGCTGATTTATTTATTTATTTATTTATTTATTTATTTATTTATTTATTTTGCGACCATCTGCAAAGTTAAATGCATACCATGTAGTGTGGTATGACGTGTCGGAAAAATAGCTCCCGCGCGATTTTTGTGCTAAAACTGATTTTTTTGTTGTTTTGCTATGGTATGATGTTAAGCTATTGGGAAAAAATGGGGTTCAAATTTTGCTGACCCCCTAGAATTTGACACCTAAAAACCCCTTTATGAACGCATCTTATGTATTATGACATGTAATTTCGTAGATTGTTGTTTGCTAAAATTGGTATTTTTGTGTATAATTACCGGGTTTTGATCAATTAATCACAAAGTGGTGGTTTTCAATTTATTATTTACCCCTGCTTCTATTTATAGAAGGGGGGGGGCAAATTTAGACATACCCTTGTATGATCTTCAATAAAAAACATTTTAGCTCTTAAGATTCACACATTCCTTTTATTTTGTTACACTGAAATAAACTTTGAATTAAAAACGGATCAATTTCAACCCTATAACTTGACCGGAAGTGGCTACCGTCTGCTTCCGGTGACGTAAATTGTGCTTTATCTTTGAATAACAACAAATGTTTCACTCCTAGAATTAGTATGTTCTTTTTATCTTTTTATATTGAAATAATCGCTTTAAAAATTTAAACTGATCAATTTCAACCCCATTACTTCACCGGAAGTGACAACTGTCTGCTTTCGGTCACGTAAATTGTGCTTTATGCTCTACTTCTTCAGTTTTCTTATAGTTTTGGTTTATATCACTTCGCATTTCATGCTAATATCGATAACTTGCTTTGTTTTACCTGGTTTCGCTTTTTCGTCTATTTAGTTAACGTTTACCATGGGGCATTTTTTCTTATATAATTATCTTAATTTTTTTTAATCTTTTTCTTTAGCTCGAACAGAAGTGGTTAAACTCACGTTCGCTCACGAATATTCCAGGTATAGCATGTAGTTTAATATTCTCGGTTAGTTTTAGGAAACACCCATAGGCGTGATATGATGTTGTTAAACCATCCTTTTATGACCAATGTTTGAGTCATTTCATATAATTTGGAAACGGACAGTTGCCAGTCTGTTCAGCAGTTCTTTGATATTTTCCATAGATTATATAAAAATTATATTGTTTCATGGAGGTTGCTCTAATCCCCAATTGTTACTTTTGAATGATGTCCTGTCCCATAGCTCTATGCAAGTGAAGTGTTTCTTCACAAATCGTGTTCCTCTTTTTTGCGACTCCTCTATCTACTGTATATCCCAAAGTTGACTGACTAGTTCTGATAATCATTTTCCTCTAAGGGATTATTTAAGAATTTCAAGTAGCCAACTATCGCATGATATAATAATATTTTTCCTTTACGTTCTAACCTATGGCAACACCTGTACAGGAACTAGAAGGTCAGTTTCTTTTAGCATTAATACAATTTTTCAAATAGAAAGCTTATTGTTATAAATATGCCGACCAAGTTGTAAGGGTGAGTTCTCCTAAATTCTATAATTTAGTCTTAATAAAAGGCATGGTCTTAATTTTTACAAGAACATCCTTTGAGAAATATGAGAATATTCTTGATGATTTGACCACCCAATGAGGCGCATTGAATGAGAGATACTAAAATGTTAGGAAAAGGGTCTTTATGATAAATTCTGTCAAGGATGTGATCATAACAATGCTACATATTAGTGTCTGTTGGTAAGGGTGTCCCTAATCTACACCTACAATAATTCCATAACACTGACGTACAACAATGTGTTGTCCCTGTATTTATCATCTTTACAATAATTGTTTACTATTCCTACGTATAATATGTTAAAATATGTTTAAGAAATTGCATGCCATTGATTCTCTTCAAAAAGACGACATTACGACATTATTGGACTGAAACTGCAGCTTATACATTGAAATATATCAAATGATCCTCTTAACGTTATCTTGATAGTGACCATCACAACAAGTCATTACAATTCACCTTTTAAAGATACAGTGTCAGATATTCAAAAAGGGTTTATAACTTATATAGCATGAAAGTCGGGAAACAGGCCCTGTAGACAAATCACAATTATTGAAAGATGGTGGATAAACAGACAACGAAAGGATTCTACTAACCACAGTGTTTTGGTATTAGGTATAGATAAGGGGGTTCCCTTAGCAACAGATAACAATGGGCCCTATTTGATGGTCACACCCTTGTCAAAATTTGTTATACCGTTTCCTAACATTCTTCAACGACCTCCTTGAAGTCAATTACTCAGAGACCATGTTCTACATGGAATAAATGACTAGAAGTCAAGAATAGGGTACACCGAGCTCGAGGCTTCTATAAGGACTTGATTTCAAAACAAGGCTTTCAGAGTAAAACAAGTGTCTTTCTATAGGAGAGGTTGATTGTATTGCTGTCAACTATATAAGAAACTGGTGGTAAATACCTTCATAGGCGATGACTTCGATAAAAACACATTGTCTTCATTGTTTGAGATATCTGATCAAACTTTTAAAGAATAAAGACTACCAGAGCGAGTCAGTCTGTACATTTGGAAGTGCAGTTGATAGAGGAACATAAATAAGAGGAGCAGCACTTGTGAACAAACACTACATTGGCAAAGAACTAGAGATCATCAGTCAAACATATTGACGAGGTAGGTTTACAGCTTGTATGAGTATAACTTCTAGCGCAAATATTCCTTCTATTCTTGAAACAATTTGTGATTTGAACAATCTCCATGAGGCATTATTATTATTGTATAATGTATAAAAAAGCGGGGAGCAGAGAATCGAACAACGATTATAAAAGGAAGGTTTCAACAGCATCATATCAATTCTACGGGACTTTCCTAACTAACCGGAAGCAAGAGATGCGCTCTGTTACTGGAAGATTACGTATATCATAAGTTATACACCAGATTCCAGTATATTTAAAAAAAAGAAAGAAACGAGGAAACATCATGTTTGATTTCAAGAAAAAAAAAATTACTAGTTCAAAAAACAAAATAGTGCATTAATTGCCCCCCCCCCCTCATAAATGGATCAAAGATAACAAGTTAAAGTAAACCAGAAACAGAACGAAACAAATAAAAACAAAACAATATTAAAATGAAATACAAAGTAGGAGAAAGCAAAACTTTAAGAAAACTTAAAAAGAAGAAACAAAACCCATTTCACGCGACCGGAAGCAGACAGTAGCCACTTCCGGTCAAGTTGAAGGATTGAAATCGATCAGTTTTAATTTAAAACTTATTTATATTCCAACATAAAAAGAATATTTTACTTATAAGAGCTAAGCACAAGTTTTTATTTAAGATTATACTAGGGTAAGGCCTAATCACCCCCCCCCCCCCCCCCCGCTAAAAAGGAAGCAGGGGGTCGGAAAATTTGAACCCCACCATTTTCTTATTATTTGGCCTAAACTTAGTTCAACTAAACAAAAAAATCAATTTTAGCAAAAAAATCGCGCGGAATTACACGTCATACCGCACTAATGATGCAAATTAAAGTTCGTCACGCCGACGAAATGGTACATGACACTGATGAATAATATGTCTGTCATACACCATTTTTTTTAAAATTTAATCATAAAATAAATTCAAAAAATGATATATGACAATAATATCTTTAATATTTGAATTTATTTTTTTAAATTTAAAAAATGGTATATGACATCAGTACAATCCAATGCTGGTCATATCACCCCATGTGTTTTAACAGAGACATATAAATATTATATGTCTCTGGTTTTAATTACATTTTTACACCCGCATATATCAATTAATTCACAAGTGTCCCTTAATTAAGAAGAATACCTAGGGTTATGATACATTTTACGTTTCAACAAATCAAATGGGATGTGCAAATATTAAAAGGGTTGACCGGGCAACTAATGAACATCTCATATCCACCTATGCCCTCGGGTGACCTTAGCGTCCTTATGTATCCACGTGTATTAGTCTGTTTAATTATATCGTGTTTATTGCCATTTACATGTATTTATCGCTGAAAGTGCAATAATGCTAAAATTCTAGAAAATATGATAAAAAAATTCCTTTCATTAATAACATTATACATTTATTGCCTTTGTGTGAGGGAGATATTATACATTTATTGCCTTTTTATGAGGGAGATGTGAACATTTGTTCACCCGCAACAAGTCATATTTCCCGAGGGCGAAGCCCGAGGGAAATGTGACTTGTTAAGGGTGAACAAATGTTCATATCTCCATCACAAAAAGGCAATAAATTGTTTATTATACCGAAAGATAACCATGGTAATAAGAAAGACAGAAAGAAAGAGAATATTTAAAAAAAAACGTCTGAAAACATCAGTCCTTCTCCGATTCATTGCTTTTTCTCCTATCGGAACTCATCGGAGGCAAACGCTAGAACGTCAAGATCGATTCTCCATCGATAACGTCATATCATTGTGACGTCATGGTGTGTTCCGAAGAGGTGGGATATGATGTTTTCAGAGGGATACACGATGTTTTCTCCACCCTGATCACATGATCCAACGATCCAATCAAATTACAGATAGTATCGTATTTTTCTAATGAGGTATAATAATATATTATACAGTTGTTTTATAGGGCGTTGTGCCAGTATTCTCGATTTTTTTATTCTTAATTATTGTTAAATGAGGCAATATACAATTATGATCTCTTTTTGCACTCAGAACCTGTTTACATTTGATATCCCATAGTTCAAAGTTCCTTTCACACAATTTTGATAACATAGCTAAACAGGAGGTGCTTACCCTTCCGGAGCACCCGGTCTCAATTCCCTGGTGGAAGTTCACGTGTACATGTCTAACCTAACTTGTCAGTTCAAAAGTTTTTTCTTTGCTTCTGATTTGTGCTTCGAACGTGGATTTAGTATGTTTGTTTTTGATAATTTATTATTTATATACATGTACACTGGTTGAAAAATAAAGGGAATGTCTACAAATATTATTATCACGTGATAAGACATCATATTGATATTCGACCAGTTTTCGTCCAAAGATGGATGTATATGATTAGTTGTTTTGTCATGTGATAATATTAATATTGAATTTCTATTAAAAAAAATCAAAAACAAACATACGTATCCATGTCCGAAATACAATCCAGAAGTAAAAAGGAAAAAACTTTGGAGCTGAGACGTGAACTTCCACCAGGGAAGTGAGACCGGGTGCTCAGGAAGGGTAGCAGCACCTCCTGTTTAGCTAACTACACCCGCTACGTGTGTAAACAAAATTGTGTAAAAAATATTACATGTCTCAAAATAATGCATTCAAAATCAGCACATGATAGTTCTAACAAAAATGTTGTCTTTGTCTTTTCTTTTTTTTTCTTGTCATTTCTTCTGCTTCATTTATAAAATTTTGTTCTCGGATCCATTGGCCAATGATTTTTATTGGTTTTTTTTTCTAATTTTGTTACAAACTGCTTATTTTGTTGTTTTTGAACAATGCTTTATAGTTACCGAGATGAACAACTTCAATAAAACCGAGAGAAAAGTAAACAAATTTATAAATGAATTTTTTAAGTTGCAGTTGCTGTTCAACAACTTTCATACTTCAACGCTTCACATTTACCAATTAGATAAACTTTTCAAAGAAATAATAATAATAATAATAATAATAATAATAAACACATAAATGTTAAGCTTTTTGCGTGCTTTGTACATTGAAGCATGTGTCCAAAAATTTTTGCTTAACATTTGTACATTATCATATTGCGAAGGCAGCTCACATAACCGTACAACTTTATAGCATGTAGCAGAAACAGTAGAGGTAATTTGTTATTCTAAACCCTTACAATATTCGGCAAATATTCATTTCCATTTTTAAAAAAAATCTTAATAATTAAGCACCTTGAGATTCTTGCATTTACAATTACAAAATAACTCGAACATGAGGAAACCGTGAACATAACACAGGGAGTTATTGTATCGTGTTTACGCTTACATGTATATCCAAAAGTGACCAAAGATGTCCAAGGAGAGACCCCAATTTATGCATAGTTTTTAATACACACCAGTCGGAATTTTAACACTAAGGTAGCGAAATGGGGTCGAAACCTGGCTACCGAGTGACCGAAGTATTGATACCTTGTGGTCAAAAAGCTACCTAGAGATAGATAACAGCTGTCGAAAAGCTGTCAAAATGTAGCTAGCGATGGGCTGTCAAAATGAGTTACCGTTTTGCAACTAATTGACGGATAGCCAATCACGCCCACTATGTTCCGAAATAGGGTCGACATGCTTGAATTACACACAAAAAGAATAGAAATTCGCCCTGAATTGTGCGGTTTAATGATGTCACTGACACTAGAACGTCATTAGTTGCCGTGACGCTGCTTTGGTACCGTGATGGCGGTCAGTGTCGGAACATTGTAGGCGTGGCCGGCGATAAGTCAATTAGTTAGCTTACTGGTAAACTTTCGACATGACTGTACTATAATTTTATATAACACGTAACAATGCTATCTGAATTCATAATCATATACGAATGTTAATTAAATACACCTTTGCTTCAACCAATGTTAATTTTAATAAACAACGCTTTGTCATTTTATAGAGGGACGTATGCAATTTGTCTCTTAAATTGTATTTTCACTTTCAACATTCTTAATTATTGTTTTGGCTAACAATGTGTTGGCGACGCAATGTTGTAAAATTTTATATAACATATTCATTAATTCTGATCTTAATTTGATTTTATATTGGACCAGCCCTTTTGGTGATTGGAGGTTCAAGAGGTTGTTGACCTAGGAGCACCGTCTTCTAGATGATACAAATAAGCAGTGGAATGACTCAGATTGAACAACAGATATATTGCATTTGTGGTCAGTATTTCACGTTCCGAATTTTCCTTAAAGAGTAATTTCTTCGGGGTTTTTTTTTTTTTTTGTTTTTGTTTTGTTATTCTTTTCTTTTCCTAATTTTTTTAGATATTGTCAATTTTAAGTTGTTTGTTTATTTATGTATCTTTGAAATATTGCTGATTTATTATTATTATTATTATTATTATTATTATTATTATTATTATTATATTGTTATTATTATTATTATTATTTGCGATATTATTTATTTATTTATGTTGTAGGATTTTTTCTGAATTTATTCTTTTGTCATGGCAATACATAATTTTGGGGTTTTTTCATTTTTACAAAGAAAAATATATTAATGTATCTGAAATTCTGCACGTTGAAAATGTTTTAATATTTTCTTAAGTTAAAAAAATCTATAAACGACATTTTTCTGACATATATTTTCTCTAGTTTAAAATGTTCCATATAATCAAAATATTTCAAGTTTAAAAAAAGAAATTCTAAATCGCACAGAATGTCAAAATTATGAGAGAATTCTTCTTCTAAACTTTTATTGCCTTTTCAAACGGACAAGGCTATATTTATTGAGCATTGTTAACAAAGAATGCATGTATCTAGAGGGAATATTGGAACGTGAAAGATATTTGGAACAAATATTTTTATTTTGAAAAATTGGACGAATTAATCAGACATTTGTATCGTGGTCAGTGAAATGACCTACATGGTATATTTAACACCAGATCCAGATAAGCCAAACTGACCATTTAAGAGCACTTTTAAACGATGTAAGTATTCTATTTTAGATTTTAAAATAACAAATTAATGAATTCTTATAATTAAAAATATTAGATACTAAACAGACAAGTTGCTGAGCCGGTAAAACAGTCAACGTTCCTCTACATTCAGAGTTGGTAGAGTGCTCGCTCCGTAAGTGGGAGATAGTTGGTTCGAACCCCGACAAGGTCTGACCCATGGCTCAAAAGTGTGCAGTGACTGTTATTTTGTCATGCACTGACATGAAAGTAACGGTTCTTTCGGATGGGAACTCAAAATAAACGAGGTCAAGTGTCACGGTAGGCGTGGAACGATAAAGAACACTGCTGTATAATGCCATCAGCGCAACGCACAGGCAAACGTTTTGCACCTTTACCTAGAACTGGCGACGTCTCGATAAATGTAAAATGTTCTTGAGCGGGACGTTAAACACCATTACTCAACGCAACTCAACTCTAAATTCAGAGATGTATGTAGTGTTCTGTAAAAGTACAAATTGCGTATCTTATCTCAGGAATTCAACCCAGATTTACCTCTGGAGTATTAATAGTACCAATTACAAATTAAAACTAAAACTACGATTTGAATAATCATTTATATTTATTTATTTATTTATTTATTTACTTATTTATTTATTTATTTATTTATATTAAATAATATGCTAAATGATTTCAAAAATGATAAATTTTTTGCCATATGCCACATTCAAAACTTCGTAAAGAGCATGTAAAGAATAGCATAATCTCCGTTGAAGACTTTGAAAACCAAGGATAATATTATCAAATACAGAGTCAACAATTTTATGAACCCTGATATCTTTTATTGGAAAGAATGGGGTCTGTAGTTCATAACATGCATTAAAATAATACATACCATATTATTAGCCAGTAAAGACGGGGCCGCGGTGGCCCATTGGATAAGACATCGGTCTACAAATCCAGGGTATTTCACCTCTGTGAGTTCGAGTCCCCGGCAGACCACATGTGGTAAAGTGAATTTTCCTTTGCCGTTGGATTTTACTGGTTCACCCGGTGTCAGAATAGTGTGACTGGGGGAATGGTACGCTTGTCTGTGGCGTACTGACTCGGTGAGCTAGCACCTTATAGTCGCCCTGAGTACTAGTGTGCGCTAGTACAAGGCAGACCATAAAACAAACTTGCACTAAACATACACACACGAACTTGTTCAGAGATCAATAAAGTAGTTCTCGTCGCGAATAGCCGAAAATTGCTGATGCGACATTTAACAACAACAAGCCAGGAAAGTATTTTGATAAAAAAAATTAGGAACTCTTAATTATTTAAGATTGAAGGGCAAGATTGTGTTTGGCTTACAAACAGCATTTCTTTGTACCAGAACTTTGGTTTAGGAACCAATGAAGCAAGGGCCTTATGTCGAAGCACTGTAACAACTCCTAATGAAGTCCGACGCCTAATGACGTCCGGACTTCATTAGGCGTCGGACTTCATTAGGAGTTGTTACAAAGCACCTTTGCAAGGTTTTATGATAATATAATGGGGCAAATAACCTTTATGATTCACGAAATTAAAAAAAAATATGTCGCGCATTAATTATTTTGGCATCATCGATTTTCATTTTTCTGTGTTTCCAGTTCAACAAGATGTCAAGACATAAATGTTTATCGACAACGGTTATTTCATTGGCGGTGGTAGTCATGGTTACCAATGGTGAGTTTTATTTTATTTTCAAAAAATATTTATCTATGAAATATAAGAAATTACATTATCATTTTGGGAAAGTTTATATTCGCGTATAGTCAGTCATATTACAAACACTGCTGTATCTCAGTTGGTAGAGTTCTCGCTCCGTTAGTGGGATGTCGTGGGTTCGAACCCCGACCAGATTTGACCCAAAACTTCAAAGTGGGTAGTGCCTGTTCTTTCGACAAGCACTCGACTTGAGGAATTAAATTAGAATTTTCAACCCGTGCACCTTAGTTTTATGTGTAAAGTAAACAAACTTTGTCTCTGCTTAAGTATTTTATGTACACTATTTATGCAATTTTTTAAATTAATCAAATATTAAAATCATAAAAAGCTGTTGCCATAGCGCAAGGAATACACTCTAGGCATGATCGATATATTCAGGGTTAAGAAATTTCATCATTAGTGTCAGTGTCTTTTTATTTAGAACATTAATATCAAATCTAACCTATTTATTTACTAGCGTCATAGATAAGTTTAAAATCAAGCATCGATGCTCCAGTTGTAGAAAAACTTTAATATCAAGCACCGGTGTATCAGTGGTAGAATGTTCGCCTGCCACGCGGGCTCGATTCCCGACTGGTGCTCATTTTGAGTACATGGGCTGAATCTTCGATTTTTTTCACACTAACTTTTGCCGAGGTTTTTAATTTTTGATCTGTCAAATGTCTTGTTGTCGTGAATCATTCTATTGGGAGGTTGTGTTTTCCAACCCCGACCAGATCTGACCCAAGACTTAAAAGTGGGTAATGACAGTTCTTTCGCCAAGCACTCGGCATTACGAAATGAATGTCATGGTTCTTTTGATGGAAGCTTAAAATAAACGAGATGCCGTGTCACGGTAGGCTTGGCACGATGAAGAACCCCGCTGCCATCAGCGCAACGCACAGGCAGAATTTCTGCATCTTTGCCTATAGCTGGCGACATCTCGATATAAGTGAAATATTCTTGACTAGGACGTTAAAAGCCATTACTCAACAATAATTAACTCATATTACAGGCTATTTGAAAGCTTCATCAAAATCATACAAAATCCGTTGGTCCCAGTTTCACTAGAAAATCGCAAATTACACGATTAAAGACGATTGATTATTTGGTCGATTGGCTGACTGGTTGCTTAATTGCTCAGAAAATTAAAATGAATAATAGATTTGATTGTAATTCTTAATTCTGAAAAAATAACAGTGTAAGTTTCAGCATAAAATGGATATATTTATTTTTTTTTAGCTCTGAAAACAGAGGGACTCGAAAATTCTAGACACAGAAGAAGTGTAAGTAAACGAAAACTACTTAATAATCTCAATGGATTAATCTATGAACATATAAAGTGAAGTGCGAGTGTGGGACAGAAATGAAAGGTGCTTAAATGCCCTAGTAAATGTTGAAACCGTTAGTTCTAGAATGGTAGGACAATGTCCAGGTCCCCATTCGCCGTTTTGAAGAAAAGATAAGTGTGCGATTATTTTAAAATCAGACTCTAAAGTACACAATTATTAAAAAGTACCCCGACTACATCGTTAGATACTACTTTTACACTATACAAAAAGTCGTCTCTGAATGGGGTTCGCCGCTGTACCACGTGATACCGTCTAATGTGTCTGCGAAACGCTTGTTTCCAATAGACATGGAATCGCACAATATGACGTTTTCCCGTAAAACGACGTTATTCCGGGAATGTGTGACGTTGACGTTTTCCAAGATGTTCTGCAAGACATTAAGAGGTATTGACCACATGGTACAGCGACGAACCCCATTCAAATTTAATTCCCCCATGTAATGTACAGTAATATTTTCTCTCACGAGACTAAACAAAAAAGGGTAAATTAATATAAGTAATTTCTCAGGATAGATGGTGTCAAATACATGATTCTGTATAAGTAATGCAAAATCATCGATCTAGACGTATTAATCAAGAATGCCTGGAGTAAAATTTACATATGTGGAAGGTTTCATTTTTCTTACATGTACTTACTATTAGAAAACACGATTTCAGTTGAGTAATGGTGTTTAACATCGCAGTCAATAATATTTAACTTATATCGAGACGTGAAGGGAAAATATCATTTCAAAACTACACAATGAAAGCTGTTCAAGTTAGTATTTTAAACATAATACTTTTGATTCTGCAAGTAATTTCTTTACATGCTAGTCTGTATGAGACGGTTTCAATGACCGCACTTTCGGGGCAATCAATCTCCGACGTAAAATAGGAAGGTGGTTTAATGAGGTAGTCAAATACCTATCTTCAGCAAATTCTCTCAGTTCTACACCCATTTCTTAATTCATGACCGATTGTTCCTTATAATACAGTCTATATACTAATGTTAATGTCATATACCATTTTTTTTAATTTAATCATAAAGTACATTAAAAAAATGATAATATACCATTTTTGAATTATTTTATGATTAAATAATAATAAAAAAAATGGTATGTGACATAATCTATAATTTTATTCGGGTGAAAATTTCCTGGCTTATTCCGTAAATTATTATTCTTGGATATTATTTAAGGAATAACTGTGATACAAGAAAAGAATAAAAGAAAAAACGATTTGCACAACAGTTATTATTTTTTTTATTGGTGTATAAAAGAAAAAACGATTTGCACACTGGATAATGCGCGTAGCGCATTATTCAAAAGTGTGCAAATCGTTTTTTTCTTTTATACACCAATAAAAAAATAATATCACAGTTATTCCTTATAATTTAATTTAGACATTCTTTAATTATTCAAGAAATTAAAAAAAAAATTCTGAAACATTTAAATCAAGTTTAATAATATCTACATCGATAGTCATCATGAGGCGGATGAATATGACCTGATTGTTTTTTTATAATCGTGATCTCATTCATAGTACTAGTGATGTGTATTCAGATGTAAACAATGAAGAAGTTCCGGTTAAATCCGCCAAAACGGGGCAATTGGGCGGAGCTAATCTAAATTTTTTTATTGAAGTATAAAGAAAAAAAATGGTCACGTGGTCTCCATTGTTTTGTATTGTGTTTTGTTGTATAAACAAATTTTAATTAAATTATATACCGATAAATCATTACCCATGGAACAAATCTCACGAGAAAATATAATCTTAGGAAAATATTTACATGTAATGGGGGATAAAATAAACCGTTTCTCTTGGTCCATTGTAAGAAAGTTCATTCTTTTTCCGGAGGCGGTTTGTCTCTCCGGGCAGTCTGTCATCCCAGATGTCGCTGCCTCGGAAAAAGACTATCGTTACTATTGTACTACATGAGCGTTTATGCATTATTGAATTTATGTAGATCTAACTCGTTGAATAATTTATTAATTCAAAAAGTTTTTTTTACGTTATATCCATAGAAAGAGTTGATTTTCGGCAATACACAGAAGTCACGTAAAACGTGTACATGCGCCCAAAGAGTATTATTAAATATTTGTTTGCAGAATTACATAAAAAAATATAACGTTGACTTTTCCATAAAACAAATGCATAAAAGCAACATTGTTCTAACTGATATGAGTTCTTGTGTATGATGTTGAAATAACTAAATGAAGTGTATCAGTAAAACAAACAACAGTTGACGTCAAAGCGCGCGCACATTGTAATGTCGGCCGCTGGTTACCAAGGTCACGAAAACAATATTACAAGTGTGTAATATGATTTTTATTACAGGGCTTTATTGTACAGATTATTGAGAACGTTATATTATGAATTGGGATATTTCAAATATCAACTCATGCCAATGCACTTGGCTAAAACTCTGCCATTAAACACACCTGTAAATGCAATCTGAAAACTATCAAATCATTAATATATATATACAAACACCCTGTTTGAATGGACAGCAGACATACGCATACTTTTTGTTCCATTACAAGAATTAAGGTATCGCCAGCCACGCCCACAATGTTCCGACAAATGCCCGGCATGCTTGAATTACACACGAAATGAATGACAACTCGGCCTGAATTGTGCTATGCCATTTGATGACGTCATTAGTTGCCGTGTCGCTGCTTTGATACCGTGATGGCGGTCAGTGCCGGGACAAAAATGCGTGGCTGGCAATACGACAATTGACGGAACGCCGGCCAGGCTACGCCAACAATGTTCCGACAAAGGATCACACATAAAAAGAATGAAAATCGCTCTACATTGTGCCGTTTAATGACACTAGTACGTCATTAGTTGCTGTGGCGCTGCTTTGGTACTGTGATGGCCGCAAGTGTTGGAACATAGTAGGCATGGCCGGTGATACGTCAAATGTCATAAAATGTATTTAATGTTTCTACTGTTTATTTTTCAGGTAAACTGCAGTCCTATATATAGCTTTATACCGGGACATTCGGCATGTCTGCCTCCTTCACCTCACGTGAGGGCAGCAGGTAAGGTGATCAAAACAAATTCGCGCCCTTATCACTAAACTTTGAAGCTGACAAATTGGATTAAACACTTGAAATTCCATCAGAGAAGTGAGACCGGGTGCTCCGGAAAGTTAAGAGTTAAGCTACTAGTGTTTAGTTAGATACACCCGCCAAGTGTGTAATCAGAACTGGGAATAAAAGGAAAATGGAACTATGGGACGTTAAATATATCCAGGGTATTTTTGGATGCAGAGACATCATACTTATCAACAATATTGGGTGACGGTCATTAAACTTTTTGGGGGCCTTGATAGGCCTAGGCTTGCAACATCCTTACGCGTTACGTCAACTGGTTTTTGTAAGCAGCTTGCTGCTCTGTAAAAATCTCCCGTAGTGTCAACAACTCTACCATAGCGTATTAATTGTGAAGCAAAGACACCATAAGCAGGAGAAGCCGATATATTGCTGCATAGAAAAGGAAAGTTTACAATAGATAAAATTGAAGTCATAATGTTTGTCACAAAGCTGCAAATGTGACATTTAGTTGGCGTCATAATTGAGGTTTAAAGCTAAATATAAAGCAGAACTTGAAGAATTAGTCGTAAATTTTATTTTAAGCACTCCGTATTTTTACACAAATTATGTGATCAGAAGGTTGGTTTCTAGCTCACTAAGATACTCGTTAATGATGATTTTCTTTCAAACTACAAAATAAATTATAGGTGTTACGGAAGCTGAAAAGGTGTTGATAGTCAGGGAGCATAACATGTATAGAAGTGGAGCCAATCCTACAGCTGAAGATATGATTAAACTGGTGAGTACATTTCAGTAGAATCAATCAAAAACAAACACGGATTAGTATGTTTGTTTTTAATTTCGATACATAGTATGCAAAGGCACTTGATTCACAACATGATCAGTGTGCAATTGGGTACTACACAGTGTCTGTCCAAAAGTCGGGTGTTGCATTTGCAGTGCTCACACACTGTAATTATTTTGTGTCTTCATTGAGGCCACACGCAATTGACGTATCGCCGGTCACGCCCACAATGTTCCGACACTGGCCGCTATCACGCTACCAAAGCAGCGTCACGGCAACTAATTAAATGACGTTCTAGTGTCAGTGACGTCATTAAACCGCACAATTCAGGCAGAGTTTTCATTCTGTTTGCGTGTTATTCAAGCATGTCTACCCTTTGTCGGAACATAATGGGCGTGGCCGGTGATCCGTTTATTGCTCTGTCTTATACAATTGTAATGTAATGTTTCAGTATTGGGATGAGCAGGTAGCACAAGTTGCCCAGTCATATGCAGAGAACTGTGACTTTACCCATGATAAAAACTGGCACAGATACATACCAGGTAAGCTTAAAGTTATAAACCAATAGTAGAGTGCTCGATCCGTAAGTAGAAGGTCGTGGGTTCGAACCCCGACCGGGTCATTTTAATTGGGTAATGACTGTTCTTACGCCAAGCACTCGGTATTACGAAATAAAAGCCAGGGTTCTTTCAGATGGGAACTTAAAATAAACGAGGTCCCGTGTCAAGGTAGGCTTGGCACAAAAAAGAACCCTGCTGTATATCAGCGTAACGCACAGGCAAAATTTCGGCACCTTCGTCTATAGCTGGCGACGGCTCGATATAAGTAAAATATTCTTGACTGGGACTTTAAACTCCATTACTCAACTTAACCTAAAGTTATAAACTATAAATAATATTTTGAGTCAACTATAACTTAAGTTACTAAACTTACATTGACCTGTCCGCTTGACCTTTGATTTAAATATCCATTATGGACGAGTGAATTTAAGTAATAGGGATCACGCGTGTATATTTCGTCTACCTGACATGTGCACTAATCATGGGCAATGTGTATATGTATCAACTGCGAATCCAAACGCTACCCATGTATTGGGTTGACCCTTCTATATGAATATCCGTAATGAAAGGTCAAACGGACAGGTCAATGTTGTTCGACTATACATGCCTTTCAAAATTGTAAAACTAAGTTAACGAATTGGTAACGAATCGGCTGCTCACATCTGCTTCTCTTCAGATATATATCGACAGTTTATTGCGACAGCCTCTATCTATATCTCAGCAGCATTCGGTCATAAGTTTTCCTTATTTCGTTACCTAATTAGAGTTTCTGCACTGTACTTTGACAAACATAAAAACACAATAACCGATATGGCGAAATCATTAATCCCCCACCACACTGTGTGTGGGAGATTAGTTAGTTGAATGTTGCTTAACGTCGCATCAGCGATTTTTCAGCTATTCGCTATTTCAACTATTATTAATCTCTGGGTAAATCTATGAACAAGTTCGTGTATGCATGTGAAGTGCGAGTGTGTTTTATAGTCTGCCTTGTACTAGCGCGCACTCGGGGATGGGGTATTCGCTTGAATGTGCTAGCTCACAGAGTCCGTATGCCACCGACACGCGTACCACTCCCCAGTCACATTATAATGATACCAGGTGAACTAGTAAAGGCCAACAGCAAGGAAAAGTCACTTTCTCACATATGTGTTGGAGACATTACTTTTGCGTTTCTCCTCTTTTCTTCTTCTTCTTATTGACTTCCCTTTTTCTCAGAGATGCTTCTATCAATCTCAATGAAACTTTACAGCAACAATATATCAACCATGTAGATGTGCAATCCGCATTTTAAATTTACAACATGTCTGCTGTTACCATTGAAACGTGGGGGAAGGTGGGAGACTATCGTCATTGCGCTTGCCACAATTACATCTCTAGTCATATTATTTATATTTTGATGCACAGGTAGGTTCAACTGTGGCCAGAACTTGGCAAAATCGACCGTGAAAAGTCCATGGGAAAACATGGTCAGAATGTGGTACAATGAAATAAAGCATTTTACATATGGCGCACAGAATGATTATCGTAAAACGGGCCATTACAGTGGGGTAAGGCATTTTATTACGAAAGATGTAACACAATGTGTCAGACTTCTATTTACCATTGCAAAATAATTACTAGGACATCTGTATAAAGAATTGCCATTGGCTACTGCTTATTACACACATGGCGGGTGTACCTAGCTAAACAGGAGGTGCTTACTCTTCCGAAGCACACGGTCTCACTTCCCTGGTGGAAGTTTACGTGTCTACTCTAATTTTTCAGTTTCAGAGTTTTTACATTGCTTCTGGACTGTGATGCTGACATGGATTAGTATGTCTGTTTTTTATCATGAAGTGTGGAAAATGCCTTAAAAATATAAGTTTAATTTCATTAAAATTAATGAAACAGTTTGTCTTCTGTCTATCTCTGATTAGAATTTCGATGTTTACATTTTAGTTTTAGATACAAAGAAAATCAGATTTAAGACAATTTTGTTCTGGCATAAACCAAATATTTTGAATCGTGCTGTCAAACACATGATGTATTTATATGATGTTTTCGAATATATTACAATCGTAAACAATTTATTGAGCACATTTTGTAACCTCAAGTTTGTCTTCTGCCGAAACTTGACGATAATATAATATTTTAATTCCTCAGATGATGTCTGCTCTGAAAACTAGAATAGGATGTGGCTATGCTGATTGTGGAAGCGATATCGGCCATATTTTTGTCTGCAATTATGGACCACCGTAAGTGTTCATTTTTTAAAGTTTCCTTATTAATACCTATTTAATGATAACTCCTGTGACGTCATTAGGGAGAAAGTAGAACAAATGTCATAACATAGTTCATTGGTTTTCTATGGCAAAATGTATTTTTTTACATAAAGTATTAGTTTTTTTAAATTATTTTAAATAACCTAATTGGAAATGTTAGATAAAAATATTATATACACAGTGTGTATGTACAACCCTCAGTATCAGGTCGAGTCCTTTTTTCGTAGCTGTATACTACTCGTTGCGCAAAGCGACTCGTAGTGCTATGGCTACGAAAAAAGGACTCGACCTGATACTGAGGGTTGTACATACACACTGTGTATATAATATGTATGTAACAGGGGGCGGAGGAGTTGAAAACCCGACGAAAGCCACACCACTTTATTTTAACACGTTCAAATTTGGCCCAAATATATGAAAGTATGAATGTTCTTGTCATTACCTGACCTCGTACTCTTTGCAGTGTTTTGCTGTTGCTAAGTAACTAATTTTTAAATACTTATATCTCGCCTGCATGAGGAATTCAAATAAAATGGATGGAACTATGAACCCTTATGCAAAATATTACCTTAGCTGAATTTGGTAAAATTTATTTTGGTCTTTTGGGTATCTTTTTAACATTTTGAAAAAAAAAAATTGGTTTCACAGTTTTGGTCCAAGCAACACTGACGAGAAATTGCATTCTAAAACGGTCGTCTAGTGCTGTAAAGTTCAAACTGGTATAATATGAAATTGGTAAAAAGAAAAACAATGTTAAGTGTTAAACAACTCTAACATGTCTTATTGGGAATTATATAATTACATACACGTATGTTCAAGAAAAAAGCATTTAAACAATTTAGTGATATCAAAGTTTTGTCATCTCCAGATATTTGACATGGTCCCCTTGAACGATGTTATATTTTTTCTAATAATTATTTGTTTTTTAATAACAGAGGACATTTTGGTAACACACCCTACACTAAAGGACCATCGTGTAAGCAATGTCCTGGTCACTGTCATAACAACCTATGTGGTAAGTATTACTGAAGCAGACGTTTTAAATAGTATTTTTACAGCTGTGGCGGACCGGACTCGATAGCCTGGGTATCTCAGTGTGTAGAGCGTTCCATTAGTATTGGGAATGTCTTGGGTTCGAGGCCCGATTAAGCTGCTGCATGTTCCCTTTCCTGTTTAATTTGCGGGCTTGTCCGACCCTGGGAAGTGACCAACTACTAGCTTGGTCCCAGGGTGGAACCTCGTGGTTTAGATTCAAGGGTGTTAAATAAAAAAAAGACGGAAAACATGTGGTGGGCCGGACTCGATAGATGATTCAGTGGGTAAAGCTTTCCGGTATTATTGAGAATGCCCCGGGTTCGACTCCCGGTTAAACCGCTGCATTTTTCCTTTTCCTGTTACACAGCTATAACATATAATGGTTTTACGTATGAATATACACGTAGAAAAAAATTGATGTCGTGTTTATAACGCTTTTCAAACACTGCACAAAAATCAGTACCTGTTGAGATTAGTAGAACTAGTGATAAACAATAAAGCAGAATAAACCAGCCTTATCAAAACGTTTTATGTCAACAAACATATTGTTGATAAGAATGATGTCTCTCTATATATAATTAACATGTAATATACATATTGCACTGTTCCATGAACTTCTAAATTCCGAATTTGGATTTCACACGTGACAGATGTAGCTAGCTAAACAATAGGTGCCTAACCATAGGTAAAGCCCGGCTTCGCTTCAATGGTGAAAGTACATATGCCGTAGTGATTAGCCGGTTTTCAAAGTTTTTTAATTTACTTTTTGGATTGTGGTTTGGATTAGCGTGTTTGTGTTCTGTTTGTTTTCACGTTTTATGCAGTTGCATGCCTTAGTTTTTGCCAAGTACACGTTTGTGAGCCAAACATGTACACTCAAAAAACCTTTGTGCAGTATGCATATAACTGGTATTTTGTAAATGGCGCGCACGTTTCTTTCTGTTTATGATAGTGGGTTGTCAATTTGACAAGGCATTGATTATTATATCCCCCGCAAATTAGTTTGAGGGGGTTAATTGGAATCGCCATTTCTGTCCGTGTAAAATCGTGTTCGGGCCATATCTCATAATTGCTTTGGACGACTCTAATAAAACTCAACATGAACCTAAGGTGTGCTATGCTCTTGAAACAAGTTCATATCGGAAATGTCAAGGTCGCGGGCAAACATCAAAGTTTTGTGCGGGGGTATTTGCTTCTCAAGAGACATTTAAAATCAAATGTTCCATGATGTTCAGTCCTTTATATCTCTTTTCAGACTGCAAAGGTAAAATTTGTTTGAATGGTGGAACTTTGGACCTCAAGACTTGCAAGTGTCAATGCAGACGATCACTTCCACATTATGTTGGGGACGACTGCAGACGTAAGTATTTAAATGATTCTATTTTTCACGTAATGCCTTTTAACGCTCTACTAGTATTACACAATTCTACGTTCTCATACAAAATCTTATTTCAATCGCAGATTTTAGAACGTTTTTTAACGGTAAGAAACGTAATTTCTATAAGAAACAATGTATGCATCATGTGTATGGATCATAACTATATTACACTAAATTTTAAAATTTACATTCACTTCAAAGTGCTCAATTGGTTTTGCTCCTGTACCTGCCTTAACGTTTGTAAAAAAAAGACAGAAATGTCACCAAAACAAATTTTTTTATTAAGTAATGTCGGCAAACGCCAAATTTTTTTCACTATACGTGATAGCTACAATACCCAATGTTCAGAAACCACAACCAATCACTTAAACATTCACTTCAAAGTGCTTTATTGGTTTTGCTCCTGTATCTGCCTTAACTTTGGTGAAAGAAAGACAGAAATGTAACCGAAACATATTTTGGTTTTTCATTAAGTAATGTCGGCAAACGCCAAACTGTTTCACCATATGCGATAGCTACAATACCCAGTGATGTGGTTTTGTAACTGTTCAGAAACCACAACCAATCACTCATTTTCCATTTTTTCCGGATATTCGTGTCATTTCTAGTACGACATTCTAGATCCTCATTTTTAGGATTTATGCAAATTGCGAAATGAATTAGTTTATTTTTTTCAGTAATCCGTTCGTTATTACGTTTAACTTTTCCACCATACGCAATGGTCACATTATCCTGCCTTTGACTAAATTCTATGGCAGTGATTGACTAAATTTAATCACATGACCATCCCAGTATCATTGCGTACATAGCCGCAAGCACAAATATAACGTTAACGTAAAGGTCAACCGAAATGGCGACGGTGAATAAACGGTTTACGGAACCTTCTGCTGAAGATATTGATTTAAAACGCATTAAAGTATCAGTACGAGAAATTGAAAGCCAACGAAAAAGCTGCTAGACATCTTCAGTATGCTAAACTTTAGTATCCGTTTTTGTTTTTGTTTTTTTATGTAGTATTTTATTGCTGTCAAATAATTTTTAATCTTTTTTCATCGACTTTGGCAAAATTTAATTTTATATTTTACTTTCTGCAATAGCGTTTGTCATCTGTAGGGTAACGCTTACGCCTCACCTGGTATCTTTTCTACTGTCCATGCATCATTCCATACCGGCCACTTACAAACCTATTCGGCTGTGTGTTTAAATTGCAGTTTATTTTACATTTATCTTCTTTTCAGTAAACTGTTCGTTATTACATGATCCATGGCAATGTGGAACTGGAACGTGGAAGCCTAGTAAATGTAGCTTGTTCAATAACCTCCCTTATGACTGTGTTGGTATGTGTGGTATTTGTCCTTGTAAGTATATATACAATGTACATTGCAACTTGCGTCATACACCGCTGTTTTTATTTTATTTTTAAATATTTACAATCGCAATACTTTTCCTTATATGAAACAGGTCTTCCTGACTATCTCTATATCTTCATGGAGAGAGTCGCGCACGCTACCCAATTCTGACTGGCGTATGAATACATAACTCCCAATACACATTACCCCGACTACACTATCGATCCGCAGTTGGGTTTTTCGTTGTCTTCCATTCAGCCATCAATGATTACAAATTCCACATTTAATAGTTGTTCGTTTAATTTTAATATGAAAATGTGACTCTTACCATTGATTATCTTTTAAGTAAAATAAAATATTTACGATAAGCTGAGGGATTATGTTTATTTTTCCGTCACCTGGAGACGGGTACGGGCGGAGCTTCACGTCAATCACGTCAAGTTACGTCAGAGTGGGCGGAGTTACGGTTCTGTCAAATCCAATTGCTGTTCTATCAAATGATGTGCATCCAGCCACGGAGAGTTGGTAAACAAGTAAATTTAAGTGCCATCCAGAAAAACACTCGTGTTTTTCGTATATTTTTGAAAGATTGCAAATATAAGAAATGTAATTTTACTTTTTTTCTACCATGAGGTCATGGGAGAGAACGAGAATGGCGCAAATTTAACATGAAGTGCTTCAATTCCATTTCTTAAATACATTCCTGAATATAATTTTTTGTAAAGATTTTCGTCTTTGGTGCTCTCGTTTTTCTTTGTTTAATCCTTAATGAGCAGATTCGCTAAAAACAAATTAAACGCTTTATTTAAGATGGTGGAGTTGATTATCTAAAAGATGGAGCGCATAAAACGACAAATCCACATACATCAGAAAGAATCCATGTAAAAACTCATCGTCCAACTGGATCTGTTCACACAACGCATGGAGCTCATAAAACAACGCACAGACGGCCCCATACAACCCATCGCGTGATTAGATCTACCCAGAAAGGGAGTCACACGACACACAGACGACACGTGACGACTCAAAGAACAACCCAGGAAGTAGCCGCTATTTTTGGCCGTTGAAAGGTGAAGGTACGATACATGTATTAATTTGACGTAGTTTATGTTATACAAAGGTGTTTGGTAAAGTCTTAAGACATGTACAGTCGAACCTGCATTAAAGGCCACCTCTATATATGGATCACCTGCTTATAAAGGCTAGTAAAATCGTATCCCAATTGGTCTTTATTCAAATTATTTAAACCTGTATATAAAGGTCACCTGCCCATAAAGGCCACTTTTACTGGTTCCCTTAGGTGGCCTTCATACACAAGTTTAATTGTATAATATATTTCATAAACTCACATTAACATATTCATATCATGTCACCTTCTGCGAGGCTCTCTCTCTCTCTCTAAATATATTCTAGTCGTACCTATAAACAAGACAATGTTAATATGAGCTGCATCCATAAAATACATTTCAATTTGTGTGGAATTGCGAAAGCATTGTAATGATTCGTGTTGTTGGCTGCAATGAATGTTGCCAAGTACCTGTTAAGAGTTGTAAATCTTCGAGCATAATTAAAGACTATTGAAAAATTTGTTATATTTTAGCACCGCAAACAGCTCTTATATTTGAGTGAATCAAACTTTAATTATTCATGAAGTAATACATCTTGAACAGTTAAGTTGTTACAGAAACGAATGTTTGTGATTCATAGTTGTGGTATTTGCAATCATTTTTCATGAACATGTCAACGCCAGCAAAACAAGGAAATGCATTAAACTAAGGCACAATGTTAACACCAACACGATGTATGTGCCAATTATATGTACTTTATATGGCTGTGGTAACATTGATGTATCTGCATTTTACCTTTCAGTTGTCAGTTAAAATTTGTTTCATGTCGCATCAGCGGTTTTTCAGCGATTGGCGACGAAACATTAAAAAAATTTAATCCAGACATAAGTTCATGTGATGCTCTGTACTAATGCACAGTATACCGTCTTTTTGAGTGTTATGAGATTTGTACGCATTGACGAAGGTCAACATCGTGGGCGACTCTTCCATTATAATGGCACTGCGTTAAGGAAAGCTTTGGGTTTGAGGACTAACTTCTTAACCACTCGGCGCTTAAATGTGGACTCTCAATCACCGAAGAAACATAGATGACAGTTACAAACTAAGTCACAGGTGATTGTTCAACTGACTTGAGTTGTCTCTCTTTGATTATGCTTATTTGTAAGCATAACAAAGAATTACGCTTAAGGCGTTAGATGTTTCAATATTAATATTCTGCTGACAGTTTGTAACAGTAAATACCGATCTATCTGTTGTGTGTGCAAGTGTTTTAAATTTTATAGTTATAATAAAACTTGTCTTTAAAGGCCACTCAAAGGACACAGATTATCTTTATAAAATATTTTGGTTGAAAAATGAAGCATATGGTCAATGGACAGGTGGTCTTTATATATATGTACGACATATCATGTTTGACTGTACCTGTCATTTATATTTTCAGGTTGATTAGAAAGAAGATGGGGGTTCAGATTAAGCTCTGTATAATTGATTTTAAAAAATTTAAACTTTAAATTATATTAATTATGTATATTTTCAATCTGACCAGGTACCTGGCGGCTTGTATAGCATATAATAAAATAATCGCAATGGATATCTAAGCTGTTTTTTGTGATGTTTTCATTTATCTTAATTTTACCATTGTACTGTCCTGTTTATAAGTATTTGTGCTAAAGAGATACACACATGTAGATAAACAAGTATTTTGATTGTGAAAAGCATCCTTGTCGCCACCTACATCTTCTGACAAAGGTTTAATGATGTGAAATGAAGTGGTATTGTCCTGATGTGAAAATGTTTTAATGATGGCATAGAAAACAAGTGCATAGCTTTTAAAAAAGCCAATAAAGAGGGATTATTTCAGGTGCAAAACCAACGAATAGTTTTGTAATTTGTGCAGTACAATGGTTGTTGAATGATTTCATTCCTATACCGGTAAAGTGTCCATATTCTCACATACAGTCCAACCTGCCTTAAAGGTCACCTCTATATAAGGGTCACCTGCTTATAAAGGCCAGTAAAATTGTTTCCCAATTGTTCTTTATTCATAATGTCTAAACCTGTATATAAAGGCCAATTGCCATAAAGGCCACTTTTATTGGTTCCCTTAAGTAGCCTTTATTGACAGGTTTGACTGCATTTAAGAACTTACGTTATCATAGATACAGCAATTGTACATTAAAGGATTGTAGGAAACCTTTTAGTAATGAGAAACATAAAATCTAGTATTGTTGTTTTAATTGAGCGGAGTTTATCTAGTTCGCTTGGTTTCTCATCTTATTGTTGATCTTCTTTGATAGACACAACACCATAAACATATATATGTTCAAATGAGAATACTTCGACAAATATTGAAGTAAAAAAAATCACAAAATATATGTAATAATAATCTCTTTAAGTGCATTGTCTCCAGTTAACATCCAATTCACTTAAAATGTCTCATTTCACTTTCTCGTATATGCAGAAAGGCAATACATTCTATTACTACAAGCCATTACACAAGAAAAGAAACAAGCATAAAATATACGTAATAATGATTTTATTAAATGCATTATATACAGTGAACATCAAATTCACTTAAGATTAAGACGTGTCCCATCTGATTTCTGCATAAATGCGAAAAAGCAATACATTCTGTCATTGCCAGACATTGCATTTATAAATTGTTTTGTAAGAATAATCCTTTAACGACATCATGATTTACGTAATATTCTCACCAGGGATAAACCTATTAGTCGAGTATTTGGATTTTGTCACATCGTTATTGACATGTAAACAAGTTATAAGCATTCTTTGTTGGATGTTATTGGATGTGTTTAGAGTGCTACCGTTCGCTAATAGAATAAACAGAATTTCGCGGTGGGTCAAAATATGTGTTTTTCATTTGTAGTATTGAATTTATTGCAACTATCAGTAAAACTGACAAAATTTATGAAAAAATTTTTGGGATGAAACAGAAACAAATTACTCAATTGTACAAAACATAACATGGTTTATAACACAATATGATGTTCTGATCTGCAATTGTACGATTGTTAATTCACATACATTTTTAAAGAGACAACAGAACATATTTGTCTGTATTTTATGTAACCAACGATGTATTTTAAAGTCGATTACTGTATATAAAAAGACAAAAAATAATAGTAATGTAAAAATGAAATTATAAATCAATGTTTTGTGTGAGTCTAGGTTGTCCTTTGTTTCCTAAAAGCATTAACTTGTTGACGTTGACAATAATATTAGATTTTCGAACTTGTATGTACTTGATCTATTCAGAAAAAAAGAGATGTACAAAACTGATTTTACAGATAAAAAACAATATATCAATCCATGTGCAAATCACACTCCCAAAGCAAAGATAAAATTTGAAATTGACGAGTTTAGTTATATCCGTGAACTTCCACCAAGGAAGTGAGCCAGGATTCTCCGGAAGAGTAACAACCGCCTGTTTCGCTACACCAGCAAAGTGTTTAATCAAAATTGACAATAAAAGGAATTATAACTTTGTTACATCAAATATATCCAAGGTAATATTTATACAGAAACATCATACTTATTGACAATATTGTGATGGAGGCCATAGGACGTTTTGGAGGCCTTCGTTAAGTCGGAGTTAAAATTTAGCAATTAACTGAAAGGTAGTTGTTGTCCCTCTGATATGTTGATATTGCATATTCGACAGTTTCATTTATATAAGTCATTCAGAACACAGCTCTGATCGGCTAATACCTATTCACGCTATACAGCACAAACATCAAAATCAAGAATAAAATTCATTTATTACATGTGTTTTGCCCAAAGCGAAACGATATTTTTAATTCATTGTTTTAAAACTACAAAACATTCAAGGACATCTAACAAAACTGAGATTTTTGTCTCAAAAGATGAAGTTATTGGCTAGGATTGCCAAACTTAAAGGGTCTATGAGTACTAAACCGTCTTCAGTACTCAAGGATCCAGAAATCAAGGCAATTCTTACAGACATACACAACAAATATGTTGTTGTCCCAGCTGATAAGGCTTCCAACAACATTATTCTCGTTTGTAAGAGATTCTACCTTGAATGTCTTATTAAGGAGCTTGGTTTAGATAGTATATCAAATAACCCTGCATATTCTAGAACTAATTTTACCAAAGATGAAGTTCTTTCCAACCATAGGGGAGTTCTCGAGTCTTTTGGTATCAATCTTAAAGAGGAAGATCTTGATCTTCCTTACTTGTATTGGATTCCTAAACTTCATAAAAATCCATACAAGGAAAGATATATAGCAGGCTCATCTAAATGTACTACTAAATCATTATCGGTAACTCTAACACAAATTTTGACAATCGTCAAAGATGGTCTTCAGTCTTATTCAGAAAAAGTATATTCTACATCTGGAATCAACCAAATGTGGATTCTAAAAAATTCTAAAGAATTACTTGAACATCTTGCTTCTAATACTTTATCTCATGTAAAAAGTATAAAAACATTTGATTTTTCTACACTATACACCACAATCCCTCATTCTAAATTGAAAGAACGTCTTAAAGAAATTATTCACTTGTCTTTCTTCTACAAAAACGGTAAGCCAAGATACAAATATCTGGTGCTGAACAGGGATTCTGGTTATTTTGTCAAGCATCATACGGATTCCAAACAAAAATATACTGAAGATACCATCAACAAAATGTTGGAGTTTTTGATAGATAACATATTTGTTGTGTTTGGTAATATAGTATTCCAGCAAACAATCGGTATACCAATGGGTACAAACTGTGCACCATTGCTTGCTGATTTGTTTCTTTATTCTTACGAAGCAGAATTTATGCAGAACCTTGTTAAATCTGGAGAGAAAACTGTCGCCAAATCATTCAACTCAACATACAGATACATAGATGACGTTCTGTCTCTTAACAATCCTAAATTTGGAGACTATGTAAATGTCATCTATCCTAGTGAGCTTGAAATAAAAGACACGACTGATTCCTCAAGTTCTGCTTCATATTTAGACTTATACCTGAATTATGACGCACAAGAAAGGCTACATTTGAAACTTTATGACAAACGTGATGACTTCAATTTTTCTATTGTCAACTTTCCTTTTTTATGCAGCAATATACCTGCTTCTCCTGCTTATGGTGTATTTGTTTCCCAATTAATACGCTATGGTAGAGCTTGTTCCCACTACGGGGACTTTGTACAACGAAGTAGGCTGCTTGCAAATAAATTGTTGACTCAGGGATATTGCAAGCCTAGGCTTATCAAGGCCCTCAAAAAGTTTTATGGCCGTCATCACAGTATTGTTGATAAGTTTGATGTCTCTGTGTCCAGGATTGCCTTGGATATATTTGACGTCTCATAGTTCCATGTTCCTTTCACACAATTTTGATTACACACGTGACGGGTGTAGCTAGCTAAACAGGAGGTGCTTACCCTTCCGGAGCACCCGGCCTCACTTCCCTGGTGGAAGTTCACGTGTCTAACCTAACTTGTCAGTTCCAAAGTTTTTACTTTGCTTCTGGATTGTGATTCGGAAATGGATAAGTATGTTTGTTTTTGACTATAAAGCATTTAACTACGTGGTATGCGTCATCTGAATTTTGATGTGCGCCTGATAAAAGCTGGTTTATTTGATTTGTAGACATAATATAAGAAATTTTATAAATTGTTTCAACACATGTTATAAAATAACAGATCTACATATAGCATTTATGAAATTTTAGGTAAGTTACCCACGATTTTTTAAGGTGACATCGGTATTCATCACTGAATACGTGACCGGACCATAGTACACATAATCTCCAATATATGAATATATTATAAAATATATGATGCTTAACTTGTATGATGATAACGACAATTTCAATGTATTGGTTTATAATAGTTTTAAATACATTGAAAAAATAACAATGAAAGAAAATGGATCGAGCTCCTTTTCGCAACATATAATTGATAAACAAAATTGTGCACCGGCCGGGAATCGAACCCGGGCCGCCCGCGTGGCAGGCGAGCATTCTACCACTGAACCACCGGTGCTTGATGTTTGATTAGTCCTATACATATCTAATTAATTAGAATATTATTGTAGTAAAATATTAGTAACAAAATTATCCTTTATTTTCAAAAACCCTTTAAGTCATTGTTCATTTACTTTTAAACGAAAGGATTGATTAAAAAACTGCAAATAAAGCAATTTTAAATCAGAGTTTAACGGCAGTCAAGTTTATTCAAAGTCTTTATGTAACAGCTGATGGTTTGTATATTTCATTTATTGACAAATCTGAATAAATGATTCAAATGAAATGCACAAATAGGGGTAGGCAGCGTATTTTACTACATAACATAGTAACAGTATGTTTCATTTTTTATGAACATACATTAAGCAATCAGAGTTTCCATGTGCAGACGATTCGTTCGATTAAGGGTTTAGTGGATAGCACTTGAGACAATTCAGGATAAAGTAAAATTGTATAAGATGATGAAATATGATACAAGTATAAAAGCTGGACGTTTGTTAATCACACAGTTCTAAGTCCTTAATGTTTCATTGGAAAAAAGAGCTGCAACTAGTCATGAAAAGCATGACATCATTCAAGACAACGAAGAATACAACATGTAATATAGAGTTCAACGAGACAGAGAAAGACATATGTATTTTGATCAGGAGTATTAACATGTAAAAAAGTTATACGGAGTCTTTGTGTGCTGTCAATTAATATGTTTAATGTACTTCCATTTGCTAAAAGAAATAATAACACAAACATGACGATCTATCCAAATGACAATCCTTAAAACAATTACGTCGACCACGTGAACTGCCTCCAGGAAAGTGAGAAAGTGCTCAAGACAAATATGCACCCCCTGCTTATCTAGCTGCATCCGCCACATGCGAAATAAAACTAATAAAACTGAAAAATGAAAAGAACATAGAACTATGCGATATGAAATATATCCAGGATATCATATGTATCAACAATATTGTGATGACGTTTTGAGAGCCATGTTAATACTGGGTATATAATATCAATGAGTCAAAATTTTCTTTGAAAGCAGCGTGTTTCGTTGTATAAAGTTTCCGTAGTAGAACCAATCTCTACCTTAAGTATCAACTGTGAAACAAATACATCTTAAGCAGGAGAAATTTAATCTTTCACTAGAAAAGAAACCATTAACAAATTCTCCTCATTCATCAAATAGTCAGCATACCCAAACTGCGAAGCTATGATATTTGATTTTATATCTTAAATTATTTTCCCTTCAATAAAAACTGTTACAGTGTTTTTCTTAACCGTTACCAAGGCATTCAATAATGTCAAGATGGTGACACCGGTTGTATATTGACTGGATCTCTGTATATTTAAAATAGTAAAAAAGTGCATTCATCTGTTTATATATTGCATTTACATGATCAAAAACAAACATAATAATCTATGTCCGAATGAATTATTCAGATTTTTCAATGATTCAATATATCAATTTTTTATATACAAAACCACTAATTTATAAAAGCTGTTGCCAAGGGCCAGAAACAAGAACTTAACGACCGTAATAGTCTGGTATAAGATGGCATTGAACCTTATTTAAAATTAATACATCAATGGTTATATTTAGATATATTAAAAATCACTAACCTATTTATAAGTCAAAGTTCCTTAATACACATTTTTCAAATTCGTTTGCATTGTAGATAGAAACATATTATTTTTATTATCAAGCACCGGTGGTTCAGTGGTAGAATGCTCGCCTGCCACGCGGGCGGCCCGGGTTCGATTCCCGGCCGGTGCAGTTTTTTGTACTGGTCCCGAATCTCTAGGTCTGTGAAGTTGCCTTTCATAGACCATAAAATATAATTGTTTTTCTTTTATTTCATCTTATCATTTTATAGCTTTGTTTGTTAACTGTAAATACTGTTATAGCCCGGTCACTTAATCAGTGATGAAAACCAAGGTGGTTTTAAAAAGATCGTGGAATACTTACTTCAAATTTTATTAATGCTATATGCAGATCTGTTATTTTTATAACATGTGTTTAAATAATTTGATTAAATTTCTTATATTAAGTCTTAAAATCAAATAAAACCTGTTTTTATCAGACGCACATCTGAATTCAGGCGATGCGTATCACGTAGTAAAATGCAATATCGCCAAAAACTACATCTTTTGAGACAAAAATCTCTGATTTGTTAGATTATCTCAAAGGTTTTGTAGTTTTAAAACATTAAATTAAAAAAAATTGTGTCGTTCTAGCCAAACATGTGTAATAAATAAATATTATTCATTATTTTGATGTTTGTGCTGTTTTATCTGTTGTCCATTTATAATCAAGTACAATGGGTTAGTCCGTAACGTATACTGGTTAGGAGTAGAAACACCTGTATAAACCCGTATCGCGTGAATACGCATTAGCCAATCAGAACCAATTATGAATGACTTGCATGAATGAAACTGTCGAATGTGCCATTTCAAAATATCAGAGGGACAACAGCCACCTATCAATTAATTGCTAAATTTTGACTCCCAAAACCTCAAAAACTACAGTTAATATTAAAAATTTAACCACGCAGATAGAAAAATAGTATCTTTAAATACTTACCTTTAAAACAAGACTGCAAACGAACAAGTATTAATTTCTCAACAAACTTTTATCGAAAAAGTTTATTAAAATTTATTCATATAAATTAAAATTAAAAAAAGAAAAAAGCTGAGAATATTTGAAAAAATATTCAAAATATGAAAAGATATGTTCTAATACAACATGTAAAATTTCAAGTCTACCTAAGTTATATCAAGTGAAATATCTAAGTTTGAATCACACCACCCATTCAAAACATGTTTTTTCATCACTTAAAATGTGATCGGACTATAGATACAATTTTGTCATGGTAAGTAAAATTTAGACTGTGTTATGAGGAATGAATTTTATACTGAAACAGCCGTCTAGTGCTTCCAAATTGAAAAGTTATTGGCCATGTTTTGTGTACGTTATACACCCCTCGTTATATATGGAGCAAAAGAAGAAAAATGTTTTGTTTTATGAATAATTTAAAATTTCATACATTTCAATCATAAGCAACATAAGTTAAAAATGTGAACGTCCACCAGGGAGATGAGGTCTGGTGCTCCGGAAGAACAAGTAAATGCTGTCAAGCTAGTAACGACTGCCACGTATAAACTCAAAATTGAGAAAGAAAGGAACATGGAACTATAGGACGTCAAATATATCTTGAGTTATTTTGAAAACACAAACATTTTTGAGTGCCTTAATAAGCCTTCGCCTTTATGTTTTTCTGTCAGAAATTTCTATATAGGCAGCTTGTTTACTGATGATAATTTTCGTTTAATTTGATATTAGAAATAAAAAACGCATTTTGACCGTTGCTGAAAACTAGTTTACAAACGGCAATACACTAAATGAATTCGATTATATCAAACAAGATTGATTATGACTCTTTGATATCTTAATACCGATGAAACTAAATACAAGTAGTTTACTCATAACACTATCCCTGGTGAATCGTAAATCGTAATGTCATTAAAGGCTTTCTCTTATAATATGATTTTTAAATGCAATATCTGGCACTAATACAAAGGTTTTGATCTCCAGCATTTAAACAGAAGTCAAGTGGGGAAAACATCTTAACTGTGTTAATTGCAATCTGTATATTGCAAGCGTTATCAATTTAAAATATTTTTGTCTTTTAGTTATTGTCGAAGTAATGCGATGTGAAAGTATTTTGTCTTAACGATTATTATAAGAAGGGAAACCAAGCGAAGTAAACGAACTAAAACAACAGCTCTTAAATTTTCTCAGAGCTGTGTCACTATCATTTTCAGCATGATTGCTTTATATACGAGAACCGAATCCAAGTTATAAAACTGCTGATACATCAGACAAGAAACATTGAATTATTTTATCATCTCATATTAATCGAAATGTAACTTTAATTTGTATAGATCATTGCAGGTGTATATTGCATTTTTTAAAGTTAAAGCCTAAAATTAATATTTCAGGAGAAAAAAATCATTTTAAAATTATTAACCTGAATATTTCACATGTATTTACACAGTCTGTAGCATATATAATAACAAAAGAAAACATCCAGAGATTGAGGTTCTGTAATTCTGAATCGATAAACAAAAATTATTCACCGACCGGGAATCGAACCCGGGCCTACCGCGTGGCAGGCCAGCATTCCACCACTAAACCACCGGTGCTTTTGTTATATAGATTTTCTGTAAGAAAGCATGCACAAACTTACTGGTTCTCTTGATTTCAACTAATGGGACAAAAATGATTATTAAAAGTTTTTTATATAGGCAATATCCGGTAATAGCCCCCTAGGGGTTATTTCTTTTCGACCAAAAACAACCTGCCAAAATTTGTTACTTCTTAGGGTATCTATTTGATCTTGATCACTCGGACGTTATTTTTAAATGTAATCTATAAATGACACTTATTCCGTGATTATACAAGACAGTTGAATAAAAAACATCACGGTATAAAATCCGTGAACAGGTAAAAACACACCTGAAAAGCGTCTTCTCTCACTATATATATAATCCGGTAATAGCCCCCTCTACATGTAAAAATACACGTTTTTCCCATAGAGAGGGGGCTATAACCGGATTATATATATAGCGATGAAAACTCTTTCCAAGTGTTTAAAACGAGCATTTTATAGTTTTATTCCGTGAATTACGGAATAAAATGCATGAAAAACACTTAGATTGAGTCTTCTCTCGCTATATATATAATCCGGTAATAGCCCCCTCTACATGTTAAAATACATGTTTTTCCCATAGAGAGGGGGCTATAACTGGATTATATATATAGCGACGAAAACTCTTTCCAGCTGGTTTTATAAGATTTCTTCCGTAATATTTTGGTATTATCTTACTGTCTGAAAGGGTTTTCTTTGGGGAGAGTTAAAATAAAAAGGGGCATGGTGGTTTTTTTTTTGGGGGGGGGGGGTAAACGCAAAGAATTGAGAATTTTTAATTAAAGGGGGCTTTGACCGGACTATATATATAATCCGGTAATAGCCCCCTCTACATGTTAAAATACACGTTTTTCCCATAGAGAGGGGGCTATAACCGGATTATATATATAGCGACGAAAACTCTTTCCAGCTGGTCTTTTATAAGATTTTTTCCGTGATATTTTTATATTATCTTACTGTCTGAAAGGGGTTTTTTTTTGGGAAGAGTTAAAATAAAAAGGGGCATGGTGTTTTTATTTGTTTTTTTTTTTTTGGTAAACGCAAAGAATTGAGAATTTTTAATTAAAGGGGGCTTTGACCGGACTATATATATAATCCAATAATAGCCCCCTCTACATGGTAAAATAAGCGTTTTTCCCATAGAGAGGGGGCTATAACCGGATTATATATATAGCGACGAAAACTCTTTCCAAGTGTTTGAAATGAACATTTTATAGTTTTATTCTGTGTATTACGGAATAAAATGCATGAAAAACACGTAGAATGAGTCTTCTCTCACTATATAAATAATCCGGTAATAGCCCCCTCTACATGTAAAAATACACGTTTTTCCATAGAGAGGGGGCTATAACTGGATTATATATATAGCGACGAAAACTCTTTCCAAGTGTTTGAAATGAACATTTTATAGTTTTATTCCGTGTATTACGGAATAAAATGCATGGAAAACACTTGGAATGAGTCTTCTCTCGCTATATATATAATCCGGTAATAGTCCCCTCTACATGTTAAAATACACGTTTTTCCCATAGAGAGGGGGCTATAACCGGATTATATTTAAGCGACGAAAACTCTTTCCAGTTGGTCTTTTATAAGATTTCTTCCGTGATATTTTTATATTATCTTACTGTCTGAAAGGGTTTTCTTTGGGGAGAGTTAAAATAAAAAGGGGCATGGTGGTTTTTTTTTTTGGGGGGGGGTAAACGCAAAGAATTGAAAATTTTTAATTAAAGAGGGCTTTGACCGGACTATATATAATCCGGTAAAAGCCCCCTCTACATGGTAAAATAAGCGTTTTTCCCATAGAGAGGGGGCTATAACCAGATATATATATAGCGACGAAAACTCTTTCCAAGTGTTTGAAATGAACATTTTATAGTTTTATTCCGTAATTCACGGAATAAAATGCATGAAAAACACTTAGAATGAGTCTTCTCTCGCTATATATATAATCCGGTAATAGCCCCCTCTATATGGTAAAATAAGCGTCTTTCCCAAAGAGAGGGGGCTATAACCGGATTATATATATAGCGACGAAAACTCTTTCCAAGTGTTTGAAATGAACATTTTATAGTTTTATTCCGTGTATTACGGAATAAGATGCACGAAAAACACTTAGAATGAGTCTTCTCTCGTTATATATATAATCCGGTAATAGCCCCCTCTACATGTAAAAATACACGTTTTTCCCATAGAAAGGGGGCTATAACCAGATTATATATATAGCGACGAAAAAACTCTTATAAGTGTTTTATGGGTTTTATTCCGTGATACATTCTTATTATCCAACTGTCTGAAAGGGTTTTCTTAGGGGAGAGTTAAAATAAAAAGGGGCATGGTGTTTGGGGGGGGGGGGGGGGTAAAAGTAAAGAAATGAACATTTTATAGTTTCAAGCGTCTAAATGACCCAGATTTTCAGAAACCTCGTTGATCGACTGTGTAGGTTTGGTCAAAAGGAAATAACCCCCTAGGGGGCTATTACAGGATATTGCCTTTATATAAACGTGTTTAGTGATTGTAAATTTACCATTTCAAAACAGGGCATTGATTAATTAACTTTTTAAAAAGTTCACAGACGTCCTCAAGCATTATAAACATACTGTAGAATATATTCCTGGCCTTTTATCAATAGTTTGTAAAATGAAAATCTGATTAAATGATGTAAAGGAGTACATATACTGCGTAGAAGTGTTTGTATCCAGAAGCAAAATAAAAACTTTGAAACTGACAAGTTAGGTTAAGTTAGGTTAAACACGCGAATTTCCATCAGGAAAGTGAGACCGGGTGCTGTGGGAAGGTAAGCACCTCCTATTTAGCTAGCTACACCCGCCTCATGTGTAATGAAAATTGTGTGAAAGAAACATGGAACTATGGGACGTCAAATATTTCCAGGGAATTCTTGGACAAAGAGACATCAACATCTCTGTGATGACGGTCATGGCTCTGATAAGCTTAGGCTTGCAATATATTTTAATAAACATATATAATATGTAGTCATCATATAATCGAACAAGGAGATAAACTGTTGAACTGATCGATTAAAAATTTAGTTGATGGCACATTGGATTAACAGTCAAACAAGACAAGAAAGAGCACCCAGTCTCACCTCCCGATGGAAGTTCACGTGTGTAATTTAATTTTCCAGTTTTAAAGTCTTTATGTTGCTTTGACACAATGATTTGGACATGCATTTAGTATTTAAAACATACATATCAATCCATGTCAAATCCACAATACTAAAGAAAATTAAAAACTTTGAAGCTGACAAATTAGTTTCAACAGGTATGTTTGTTTTGATATGCCTTTTGACTTCTTTATGAACGGTATATAGTATATCCTATTTGCAATTGTTTATACATGTAATTAATATCATTCGCTTATATTAAAAAAAGTCATGTAACTACATTTTGATGGAGTTATCTGTCTTTTTCGTGTTTGGTCAACTTAGAATCTTTTAAGCACACAGAATCATAAAAATATTAAATAACAAACTATTTTCTTTTAAAACATCGTCATTAATGTCCTTAGATTTATGTCTTTGAGATAGCCTTACCCACCCTACATCTTATTCATAATTACGCGGTTTCTTTGTATATACTGAATAAAAATGGTCAAAATATGACCAAAATACCCTTTCACTTTATTTAAACCGTAACGCATGATGTTTGTTAAAGTACTGAAATAAAAAGCTATCATGTTTTTAATCGAAACATTGACACCACCTGTTGGACAGACAACCGTTTTACCATTGAACTATCGTTGTACATAACTAAAATATTCAAATTCATGTACGTATTTCGATGGCTAGCTCTTTTTCAGATTGCAGTTTTTTGTTTTTCTAAATTGAAATCGAGTAATGAAATTTTCAATTGCAATTAACGTTATATCATCTACACAATAGATGTTTTTGTGCCATGTGTTAAATTTTTGCCTGCTTTAAGTTTTTGCATTTTTGGATTGTGATTTAAATACAGAATGGTATGTAATATGTTAGGTTTTGATTTTACATACAGCTTGTTTTGCTAATTGCCGGAATCGAGAACGTTACCAATTAAACCATTTACCAAAGTACACAAATTTTGATAAGATAGAGGAGAAAAAAGGTTAAACATGTTGTATGTTAAGAACTTGATATAACACACAACTGACATATTGTACCATTTCATGAGATTCCTGAATCAAGAACGCAACCAACCAAAAATATTTATATAAATATTATATTTCTGTCAAATGCAAATAAAAGTTAAATTTATTTATATCCATATTTCTGATAGGGAAAAAAGAGAGAACATACCGTTAAAAATATCTTTAGAGCTGTTGATTTACTTCAAAAACTGATATCCACCTTGATTAATACAAGACATTTCGATGTCCTTGACACACTATAAAGAATTATAAAAAAACGTTTGATTACTTCTTGTATAGTAACTCTTGTTACGATATGTTCAGCTTTAGTATTACATACGTGCTAATTCACAAGTAGGCTTGTCTTTGATGTAACTCAATTAATAACTTGCCATGAAACTTAGACTAAAAATGTGACTTTTAATGTTTCTCAAGGTTAAAAGGTGTCATAGACCTCAATATTAGAACTATTATAAGTCTTCTTGGAGAGTATTGTATTTCCTATGTACTTGAAAATAGCCAAAGCACTTAAAAGCACAAATTAAGAAACCAAGAAACTAAGAGAGCGAATTTACAAATATAACTAACTGTAAACATCAGATTACCTCTGGGTGCTATCACGGTATACAGATATGATTCAGATATCAAATATCAACAGAGGCGTATGTGAAAAACTGTATTTCTAATGTGCTTGAAAATAGCGAAAGCGCTTAAAACATGAATTAAGAAACCAAGAAATAAGAATATAACTGACTGTAAACATCAGATGACCTCTAGGTACTATTACGGTATACAGGTATGATTTGCAGACTAGCGACAAAGATCAACAGACTCTTGTGTGGAAACCTGTAGTTAAAATTTGGACAAAGGCACATCATGAGAAAATGCAAGTAAAATACATAAGATACCATAAGATAACATGTATCGCTTGACAGGCGTTGCATAAACTGACAAAACGACAAAGTTTCATCACAATTGAGTATGTTCATTCTTCGGTGTTCAGAAAAAAATGGCCATAAGCCACAACAGATTGGCTTTAGCAGCTTCAAGATAAATGTTGGCTCAATCTTCAGTAGCGTTTTAAGGTTTTTGAAAAAGGTTGTCACAATAAATATTAGAGTTGTCTTTTAATGCTTTTAGGAAATGGACGATTTTCGCATATCTGAAAATGTTTCCTCATTACTTGTAAACTAAACATATTTACACTTCGTAGTGTACTATGAAATTCACATACTTACATTTTATAGTCATAGTGACTGACCACATCCAACACTTCAACATACAATTGTCATTATATTACATTTTGCGTGTTAATAGTCAATCTAATTTAGGATGGTAAGCGTTGTTTTGTGAAACAGTTTTCTGAATTTTTTTCTTATCTTTATCATTTTTTCGAAGACAACCAAGGCTGCATCTAGCATTTGTGTATATATTGCCATGATGTAACTACACAAACGAAAATATCATGATAAACGAAGACAGCATTGAATAGTTTTATACCACTGATTATAAAACCACTACCATCAATAGTGGTGTGTGTCCGTAAAATGTTCGAAAGTGCTCTTTATGTTCCATAGAAAGGGGAAAAACTAAATAAATAGTTCAACCTGCCTTAAAGGCCACATCTATATAAGGATCACCTGCTTATAAAGGCCAGTCGAATGGTATCCGAATTATTCTTTATTCATATTATTTGAACCTGTATATGAAGGTCACCTGCCCATAAAAGCCACATTCTCTTGATCCCTTGGATGGCCTTTATAGACAGGTTTGACTATAAAAAACCGACCGACATAAATAAATTCTAGATACTGTTTAACTTGTCAATGTAACACGGTCATGTCTGTACATTTTTTTCACAGCATATTGTTATGCATTATTCATCGATACCGATAAAGAATTAAATCCTTATTAAGTTGTATTTTGTATCGCGTACCATCTTCAGATGAAGTCGTAGAACTGAAACAATTAGAGTTGTCTGAATTTTCACTTGAAGTCATTGTAGAACAGAAACAATTAGAGTAGTCTGATTTCTGTTAAATATGTTCCCTTGGTAGATTAAGTCTCTATAGCGAATAATACACAAATAGGAAGTCATGGTTATTTATTGTTTAGTGTTAAACTTGGTCAAATTTGCCTATACAACATCGATACAGAATCGTAATAAAAATATTATTCCTTCGTGAATTTGGTCAATTTAGTAATAGCCGATATCAAAGATTCTTGGATAAATTTATTGGAAGGATTTGATGTCCCATCTGTTCTCTTCCCAATAGTGGCAGAATAGAAATGCAAGTATATTTCGGATGCAATCTACGGAAAAGTGTATGTAATTATCCTGCGGAATCTTAGTATTATACTTGTAATATGATATCACTGACAAGACAAACTGTAATGAGACACAGTAGACTAGAATTTAACTTGCCAATCGATTGTTCTTCTGATACATACAAAGAGAAATCACCCTTACTTTACTGGGCCAAGTTTGCCCTGGTCGTTTAACCTTTAATTTGAATATTCAAACAAATATATCCATTGTGTAATTTAGGGGCTATACCTTCTCATAGCAACATAATAAAAAGTTGATTTATAAGGATAGATGATAGTAATACTGGATACTGGGGGTTTATAATAATGATACACGCTGTCTTTTCTAAACCTCACAGTCTATAAGCCCAATCTAATATTGCCGCACGATATCACCTAGAACTACTGACAACGCAACTGTATAAAAGTGCAAACTGAACTGGTATTTACATGTATGGGCGTGCATTAAGGTGTTCTAGTCACAGAGGACGAAAAGGTGAGTTGTCAAGAAAAGACAACAATAAAATTGGCTTGTCGGAAACATATTTGGATATTTTTTCTATATGCAAGACTGCAACTAATGACCAAATCGAAAGGAATGCCATAGAATGGTTAACTTATCGATGGGGTTCTAATGGTCAACTTCAAAGTCATTAACGGTAGTGACACATCAGCTAATTTTGAATTATCCTAATTTTTTAACAATTGTTATGATGCTGATAAATAGTCTTGAAATCGTTTGATAAAAAATTATATTAGGTGTTGCAAAATTTTACAAGTTCGTGTTCATGGTGTTTGCAATTTGAAAAAAATAAAAAGTTAATGCAAACACGTTTGCCAAGTCGCATCTTATTATGCAACCATAAATGACTAGAGGTTGTGATATTACCATAGACCTGTCATCAGGGTATAATAATTACATATTATACCAGTTTGAATTTTACAACACTAGACGGCCGTTTCGGAATACAATTCCTCATCACTAGTGCTTGGACCAAAGTTATGAAACCAAAATTATTTTAAAGATGTTGAAAAGCTATCCAAAGGACCAAATATATATTTTACCAAATTAAGCTAAGGAAATACTTTGCATGAGGGAATATACCTTAGTTTTTGAGAAATTTCAAATTTTAACTTGCAGGAAATTTAGACAAATATAGTATATTTCTGACAATAATACGAAATTATTGCCTACTGAGTTGGTGATATCCTCGGGGCACCAGCCACCAGCAGAGATATCGGCTCAGGGGTTTAAATTACATATTATACCAGTTTGAATTTTACAACACTAGACGGCCGTTTCGGAATACAATTCCTCATCAGTAGTGCTTGGACCAAAGTTATGAAACCAAAATTATTTTAAAGATGTTGAAAAGCTATCCAAAGGACCAAAATATATTTTACCAAATTAAGCTAAGGAAATACTTTGCATGAGGGAATATACCTTAGTTTTTGAGAAATTTCAAATTTTAACTTGCAGGAAATTTAGACAAATATAGTATATTTCTGACAATAATACGAAATTATTGCCTACTGAGTTGGTGATATCCTCGGGGCACCAGCCACCAGCAGAGATATCGGCTCAGGGGTTTAAATTACATATTATACCAGTTTGAATTTTACAACACTAGACGGCCGTTTCGGAATACAATTAAATATACTTCTGCAGTGATCAATATAATATTTAAAGTGCATCTCGATTTATGCAAGATCATCGAAAAAATTGAATACTTTTAATCTTATATTATTGTGGTATTCCTCACATTGCACTCTCGACTATATAGCATGCCATGTGCTGATTTTGAATTTAAATTAAGATTTCAAATCAGCAAATGACAGACCAGATAGTGAAAAATGTTGAGTAAAGTCCAACATAAAATCCTTTATTGCTGTTTAATAAATTGTCTTGAATTTATCTAGTTCAATTCGTATATAGAGTATCCATTAAATCTATTACATCAAATATATGGAAATGAACACACTTTGACAATCATTAAAAGAACACAAATCGCATTTTCATAAGCTCTTTATTACTTGGATTTTACAGTCAGACTAAAATGCACTTTTGATTGGTTTTTCCCATTTGACTTCCGCTTATATGTTGAAAAGCAATAAATTAATTTCGTATCAGTGCCAGACATTCCATTAAAATCGTTTTGTAAGAATAAGCTCTTAAAGACATTGTGATTACGTAATATTCTCAAAAGGGATAATGCTTTTAGTCAAATATTGGCATTTAATCTCATCGGAATGAAGAATAATGCGTTTTATAAAGTCTTTGAAAGATGTTGTTTATATGTAATAAGTGTGCTTAATTGAGTAAATCAGATTTCTTTAACGGGCATAAGCGGAGTTTTAGCTCACCTGAGTTGAAGGCTAAGATAATCTTCGTGCGTCGTCCGTCGTGCGTCGTGTGTAAACTTTTCACATTTTAATCAACTTCTTCAACACTACTAGCACAAATTAGATGATATTTTGAAATAATGCTGTCTAGTTGAAGGGTTTTCAGATTTGACAAATCAAGGGGTTATGTCCCCTTGGTGTCCCATAAAGATGGAAATCTTTAAAAAAAATCACGAGTTTCTACAATAACATATTCTTTGTCTTTATAAAGTAGGTGGTCTTTAAGACAGGTTCAACTGTACAATTATGTGTATTTTTGAAAATAACAGAATTCGTTTGCAACAAATTCTTGTAATATAAGTTAAAGGAACTCTTAATTGTATTTCAGTTGAAGTTATGTTTGTTTATAATGTCGAAAACGATGTTTGTTCCATACAAAATAATTAACTTTGTTATGACCTTCATTTTGATATATGTTTCATTTGAAGTCTCGTATAGTCACAAATGATTTAACATACATTTTTATTGTCATCATAACAAAATAAAAGCCAATTGTTCAAAATAAGTTGAGTAATGGAGCTTTACGTCACAGTCATTAATATTTTACTTATATCGAGACGTCGCCAGCTATAGGCAGAGGACAGAATTTTGCCTGTCCTCTGATGGCATTACACAGCAGTGGTTTTTTTTATAGTGCCACGCCAACCGTGACACAGGACCTCGTTTAATTTGTTTTAAGTTCCCATCCAAAAGGACCGTGACTTTCAAGTCTTGGGTAGGATCCGGTCGGGTTTGATAAAACGACCTCCCAATTAAAATGTTTCATGACACCATGCCATTTGACAGACTAAAAAAAAGACAAAATTCGGCAAAAATAGAGTATAAAATTTCGGACATCCAGGTCATGTACGCGATGCATAAACGATCAACAAAAACATGCACCGGCCGGGAATCGAACCCGGGCCGCCCGCGTGGCAGGCGAGCATTCTACCACTGAACCACCGGTGCTTGATATTTAATTTTTCTACAACTGGAGTATCGATGCTTGATTTTAAACATATCTATTACACTAGTGAAAAAATATAATTAAATAATTAAAAAATAATGAATAAATAGGATATTGTTTTTTATTCATGTTCTAAATTAAAAAAAAAACAACCTGATATATTGAATTTAAAAAATAAACATTCTTAAACCTGAATATATCGACCATGCCTAGAGTGTATTCCTTGTGCTATGGCAACAGCTTTTTATGATTTTAATATTTGATTTATCGAAAAATATGTGAAATAGTGTAAATGAAATACCCTAGCAGAGAAAATGTTTGTTTACTTTACAAGTATAAGTAGGGTGTAGGGATTTAGAATTCTAATTTAATTTCAAAAGTCGAGTGCTTGTCGAAGAACAGTCACTGCCTATTTTTAAGTCTTGGTCAGACCCAACTGGGTTTCGAACCCTAACCTCCAATTTACAAAGCTGGCCCTATCGATTTTTTTAATGTCGTCAGCTTAGCGTTAAACTTGCGACAGGTATGTACTGTACAGACCTGTCAGTAATATAACACTAAGCTAACCAATCGACAGCTCACCTCGGCCTCTCGTTACCGTTATCTCGACAGCTTTTCGGCAGCTACTATCTATCTCTCGGGAAATTTTCAAGCCATTAGTTATCCGTATTTCGGCCAGTAGGCTATCGAAACTTGCTACAGTTCTATCTTTAATATTTGATACTATGAATAAAAAAATTCCTACCGATGAACAGGATTCAGTAGACAGTATCAAAAAAAAAAAAAAGACAAACAAACATACCAATCCATGTCTAAATCGCAATCCCAAAGCAAAGTAATAAAACGCTTTCAGCGACAAGAGAAAATATCTACACATCTTATTTAAGTTTTTTCCCTAATAAATGCAAAATTCACCGAAAGCTGACGCCAAAGGACAATATGAAATCGTAGAAACATATCTACCGGCCGGTGCATATTTTTCTTTTTAATCTCATCTGTGAACCCTCAAACGAAAATACTCAAGAAAATACTCATTTTTTTACATAAGTGACCGGTGTTGCTAGCTAAACATGTTTTGCTTAAATTCTGTTGGAAAGTTGAACAATCAATTCAGAATTCCTTTCATATTCATTGACGTATAGAAAAATATTCAAATCTTGGCAAAAAAAGATATAATATTTTTATTTAGTGTCATGTGTTTTAATTCAACCAGAGGCTCAGTGTGGCTGAGCCTGTATCGCTCACCTGACCAAAATGCTTTTAAAGCAATTGCAAATTTGTATTCCAGTGATGAACAAATGCGCTGTTTATATCAGACAGAATGGCTAAGGAAATCACTGTAAAACTATATGTACCATTCACAGTTTTTTTCAATCTGATTAAAATCACATCTCTCACTTGCTCCCCCATTTTTTATATAAGCGCGGAGTGGGAGATCTGAGGAAACACCGTTTAGAGGCATATGTGAATGGCCCATTGTCGTAACATTTATTGTCCAATGAAATTTCAGCTTCCGAGATTTTGAAAGTGTTATGCCTTTATTGTAAATGAAACATGCAATTTGATTTAATTCAATTCGCTTCAGTCGTTTCAGAGGAGATAGCCAAAATGTGCGTTTTCCCATAGGCCCAATGTTAAACTTTGTTTGGCCCTGGCGGCTATTTTTTTTGGCGGATCAGAAAAATTTGGGCAATGTTAGTAAATGACCTTACATACAATATTCCTGTAAAGTTTGGTTCAATTTGGCTCAGCGGTTTCAAAAAAGATAGCAAATATATGCTTTTCCCATAGGGTCCAATGTTAAACTATTTTCTGCGCTGGCGGCCATATTTTTTGACGGATCAGAAAAATTTTGGCAATCTAAGTAAAGGACCTTCCTTACACCATTCCTGTAAAGTTTGGTTAAATTTGCTTCAGTCATTTCTGAGGAAATAGTCAAAAATGCATTTTTCCCATAGGGTCCAATGTTAAACTATCTTCTGCGCTGGCAGCCATGTTTTTTGGCGGATCAAAAACAAATCGGCAATCTAAGTAAAGGACCTTCCATACATCATTCCTGTAAAGTTTGGTTAAAATTGCTCTAGTGGTGTCAGAGGAGATAGTCAAAATGTGAAAAGTTTACGGACGGACGACGACGGACGCCAAGTGATGGCAAAAGCTCACATGGCCTTTGGCCAGGTGAGCTAAAAAATGGTATGTGACATTAGTTGAAAAAATTGCACCGGCCGGGAATCGAACCCGGGCCGCCCGCGTGGCAGGCGAGCATTCTACCACTGAACCACCGGTGCTTGGTACTTCTTTATTACCTATGGATATATATGCCCTATACTCATATTCATTTCAATTAAGCTTAAATTAAAAAATTGGATTTTTTTTCAAAATATGTCTTATCAACGATTTACCAGAACGATCTATTTAAAATAAATCTATAAATAAATACAAAATCCAAACATGAATATGAATTGCATATCGACCATTGAGCTCGTCAACTTGCCCTGTGGCAACAGCTTTCGGCAACTTTTATCTATGATTTATTGACATGATTTTGATTACTTGTATGTTTCCATAACATATGTAGCAACAAGGTAATTAGAGAAAATTTTTGTATACAACATGTCGAGAGTATATAAATGTGTCATAAACAACTTATAAAAAGTTGTATCAGCAGACGATTGTAAGTAGAGGGAATTTACGGAAATATGAATTACAAAGTAATCTGTTAAAGACTTTTGGGTTGTCTTTTTCTGTTAGAGTTCTCGCTCCGTATGTGGAATGTAATGGTCGAACCCGGGCCGGATCTGACCAAGACTTAAAACGATGGCTTTTCTTTCGCCAAGCACTCGGCATGCATAAATGAAAGTCCTTCGAAAACACCTTAGAAACCGATGTCCCGTGTGCCGGCAGGAGTGACACGTTCAAAAATTACCATCTCTGTACATTTCCATGAGAGCGCTGCAAAGATACAAATGTCTGCCACTTCAAATATAGCTAGTAACGTGTGGATATAAATTCCTTGATTGAGACGTAAAACCCCATTCAACAAACTTATCGAAAACAAAGGTGCACCCAAGTATTTTTCGGACACCTTTTTTTCTTTGTGTTTCATTGAAGAAAGAATCAATATTAAATGGTGTTCATGTTTGGTCAGTTGTCAGTTACATGACAGTTTGTTAAGTTAAGTTAATCATAACAATGGGTGACAGAAAGTTCCAAACCTTTCCAAATTGGTTAAACGAACTTAAATAAAATCATTTGAATGGTAAAATATTAAAACAATGGTTCAACTAGTTCCAATAGTAAGGCAAAGATTCCCCGGTACATCTGTCAAACCTACTGAATTGTTCATTTGGCAACACCTAACAGGGAGTCGAACCGACGATCTTGATCACGAGTAAACGGCTTTCATTAATTTTTACACAACAATTATTGGCTGCTTAACCTGAACACCCCTGTTTTATTGGACTGTCAATGTTACCTGTTATAGCTTAACGCCCAATTGTTCTTATGCTATTTCACGAGCGAAAAATATCCTGACAAACGCCACGTAGTTGAAATAAACATTTTTTAAATTCAAACATGTCAAGAATGTTATTGCCGGTTGTTAATGAACAATCTTTCAATGTTTTCGTTCTTTAATGATTGTTTTATCTTAAAGAAATTGCATTTTAATTGATCGCACGTCGTAATACTGAAGTCTAACAGCTAGATTAAAAAGAGAGATTAACGTGTTCAGAATTACACCTATGTCAATGTTCTTTAAGAATCTAATTTTATATTTCATTGTCAGTAGCATTTAATTGCATTTGATGGTGCCCGACTCTCTTCCTTTCATTACTACTGCAGAATAAAACAGCGAATTAAAATAAGGTATGATGGAGGATTAAAAAATATAAATTGCAATTTTATATGCATTTTAGATCTTACTTGATTCATTGCAGGTTCCCAATTATCAAATCACCATTCGACGGTAAGAACTTGTAAGAGAAAGGAAATGCTGTGATATCCAAATGATGTTACAGTGTAATTGACCTATATTATGTTCCGACACTGGTCACCATAAGTTACCAAAGCAGCACCACGGCAAATAATGAAGTACTAGTCTCAGTGACGTCATTAAATGGCAACATTCAGGCCCAGTTTTCTTTCTTGTGTGTGTATGTGTGTGTGTGTGTGTGTATACATGTGTGTGTGTGTGTGTGTGGTGTGTGTGTGTGTGTGTAATTCAAACATGCTGGTTCTTTGTCGGAACATTGTGGGCGTGGCCGGCGATCTGTCATTTAGGTTTTTACGTCACTTTAGTAGTATAAGGCAGTGGTGGCCTAATGAATAAGACGTCGGTCTACAAATTCAAAGTCTGTCACCGCCATGAGTTCGAATCCCGCTCAGACTACATGTGGGAAAGTATATTTCTCTTGCCATTAGTCTTTACTGTTTCACCCGGTGTAGGTATAATGTGACTGGTAGAGTGGCACGCCTGTCTGCGGCGTACTGACTATGTGCGCTATCACCTTAAAGTCACCCCGATTGTATGCTGGTACAAGACAGACAATAAAACACGCTCGCACTTCTAATGCATATACGAACTTGTTTATAGATTAATACACAGAGATAAATAAAAGTAGTTCTCGTCGCGAATATCTGAAAAATTGCTAACACGGCGTTAACTACATGTATGTGAAAGGAACATGGAACTATGGGACGTCAACTATATCTAGAGCAATCCTGGACACAAAGACATCAAATTTATCAACAATATTGTGATGACGACCATAAAACTATTTCAAGGCCTTGATAAGTCTAGGCTTGTAACATCTCCGAGTCATTAATTTAACTGCACGCATAATATCATTTCATAATTTTCTTTTTATATTGTACTTTTAACAAATTAATATATATACCATATCGTATCAAACCCAAGAAGTATGTAATTAGTGATAAATAACGTTTAGATTGTTCTTTGATTAATTTTATAATGTTAGTTCGTGTTCTTTATTGTCTTAAAAGTACTAAGAAGGTGGCTGGTGCTCCGAGGATATCAGAAACTCGGTAGGCAATAAATGTGTATTATTGTCAGAAATATACTATTGTCTAAATTTGCTGCTGTTAAAATTTGAAATTCCTCAAAACCTAAGGTATACGCCCTCACGCAAAATATTTCCTTAGTTAAATTTGATAAAATATGTTTTCGTCCTTTTGGTTTATTTGAACATCTTGGGAAAAAAAATTTGGTTTCATAATATTTAGTCCAAGCACTACTTGTGAGCAATTTATTCCCCATCGGCCGTCTAGTGCTGTAAAATTAACAATGGTATAATATATTTAAACTTTAATGTTTCACAAGTTATCATCAAATTGCTTTGAACAAACTTTAGGGTATGTTTGAATTTTGCATTCACAAAGTAGATGTTATCAACTGTTATGGTTCAATATTTATATCTGTAATACAAAGCAAACATCAAACATAATTTAGCTTGTCATTAGATTTTGAATACTGAATACGATGAAATCAATGACATTTGTGTTAATGTCTGACATTCAATTTAAAATCGTTTTATAATGAGAAGCTTTTCATTGCATTTCGACTTGCATAACATTCTTATCGGAATGATATTAGTCAATTATTTCTATTCCATCAGTTTCAAGATACAGTAGGAGGAATAATACCTTTTGGTAATGTCAAATTTAATCCCATGCATGAAGTGCACTACAACTTGCTACGGGAATATATTTGAGGACAGCAATACGGTTGCTCATTTGGTAGAGTGCTCACTATCTATGTGGGAACCCCAGTCGGGGTCTGACTAAAACTTCAAAAAAAATTGTAACATTTTTTTCTCTCCAAGCATGCGGCATTTAGAAATAACTGTCACGAGGCCCTTCGGCAGAGACCCTAAAAACTGATGACTGAACCGTATCAAGACGGCCGTGTAAAGTTGCTTTAGCGAATCCTCACTGGACATTACTCTGATCTCACTGCAAAGGTAAAAATTCCTGCCACTTCACATATAGCTTCCAGTATATGCCGTAAAAAGTTACTAGAGAAAATCCTCCTTGGACATTGCTCTAATAGCGCTGCAAAGGTAAAAATTCCTGCAACTTTACCTATATCTTCCAGTATATGCCGTATAACGTATTAGAAAATCCTCCATGAACATTTCTCTGATCGCACTGCAAATTCCTGCCACTTCACCTATAGCTTCCAGTGTAAGTGAAACATTCATGACTACGACGTTAAAACCCATACGATCAATCAACAGTACAGGACATCGCTGGTCAAAATCATTTTACAAATGATGAAACATATTTCGTTTTCTTACGTCTAGTAAGCTAATCCCATAACACGTCAAACCAAAATTGAAGAAGGATTTAAAGGAATTTGGAAGTAAAGGACCTCTAACATATCCAGGAAAAAATGAATAAAAACTTTCTAAAGGATGTTATTATATATATTTATAGCAAACAGATGTTAAAAAGAAATATGCACCGGCCGGGAATCGAACCCGGGCCGCCCGCGTGGCAGGCGAGCATTCTACCACTGAACCACCGGTGCTTGATATTAAGTCTACAAAAGACGTTTATATATAACAAAGTTTTATTAACAACTGCCTTGTACTAAAAATCAACACTGTCATAATAATGTACTTTAGAGTAAGGTTCGCTAAAATAAACTTTAAAAAACAAACCCTAAATGTGAATACAAAATGCATATCGACCTTAAACCTTTGGCAACAGCTTTCGGAAAATTTGAAATTTGATTTTTTTTTATATTTATGCTATCTTTATAATTATGTTCTATTCTTTAAAGTTGTAGAAGTACGCCTTAAGAGAAATGCTTTTCCTTGTTTTCAAAGATTTTACATTGTTTCGGGATTGCGATTTGTACATGGGTTGGTATTTTTAATTTTTATATAGCTTAATTACTTTTCAAATGTACCTTTTTTGAAACATATGGACATACTTTTGGTCCGAATTTCCAATCCTGATGTTTGGACACTTACTACAGATTTCAAATCGATAGGATCAATTTATTATTGTGCGCTATCATGATGCTGACTGCACTTCAAAATACACATTAACACTTCAACATTCTGTTTTTCATTGTCAACATGCAATATCGATAACGCTTTCTTACTTTGTCTTTGTTTCATGTTTATCCATCCATATTCCCACGATATATCTATCACTGTTTACTATCGCATGCAATTGTCATCAATTTCTATTACTTGCAAACTATTACATGTACCTTTAATTTTAAATAATTCATCTTCTCCTGCCTATCCCATATTTGTGTACTTTCTACCCAATTTTATCCGGACGTCTAGTTACTAATGTAGTAATATTATGACACAAACAATTAACCTTAAATCGTTTTGTAAGGATTAGCAGTTAAGGCGTTTCGATTTGCACAACATTCTTGTTAGGGAAAATGATTTTAGTCACGATGTATTTTCATTCCATCAAGTTTAAGATATAGTAGCGGTAACAAAACCTAAAAAATAATGTCTTTAGATTTTAAAGTTCCATTGTGGCCATCATAGTTTAATGTCTCTTTATACATAGTTGTCCTTGATATATCGTTCTCAATTTTAATTTCCGCACGTGGCGGTTATAGCTTGCTAAATAGGAGATGTTTACCTATCTGGAGCACCCGGTCCCACTTCCCTGGTGGAAATTTATGTGTTTGATTAATTTGTCAGTTTTCAAATAATTTGATCTTGTTGTGTTTGATCAGTATATTTATTATCGGAATGAAGTTCATTTTTCTCTTTGTTATGGAAGTATGAAAAAATTTGACATTTTGCACACTGAATAATTTGCGTTTGCGAATTATGTTACGTGTGCAATGTCCAATTATTTTATATTTCCGTAACAAAAAGAAAAAAAAAACTTCTTTTTTTAAAATCGAATTTAAAGATTTTTTCAACAAAAAAAAAACAATTTGAATAACAAAATTGCCGTAGCAAGTAAAAAAAGCAACACTATGGCGTAGAAATTCAAATGCCTCTGTGCGTCATTCATAATAAGAGGACGTCACAGAGCCAATCCATTCATGCAAATTTAACAAAAAAAATTTGCCAATTAAAATGTTTTCAACAAATGATAATTGAATTATTTGGAAATAGTAAACATATTGCCATCTACAGACAAATATTTTGATATAAATCTTACGTGATTTGCATAATTTTAGAAAGAAAAACATATGAGATGATAACTACTATATTGATTGTGCGCAAATGAATGTTCTTGACAGACGTTTAATTAATGCAAGTGCCAGCCTAATAAAAAAAAAACATAAGTATATCATTCCCTTTAATTTCAAATCAATTTATTCTTGTCCTGGCTGCTCCATACCTGCTGTCTAGAACGTTTTATCTTTATTTAAAAACTCTTACTTTACTTTTTTCTGCTTGGTTGTTGATAAAGAACTGATTAATCTGACTAAGTTACATTCAAATTTAAACCTAAAAATACAAAAAGAAAAGTGTTTCCGGAAAAGGCATTTTCTGTTACGTAATTGGTGTAGACACAGGCATTAAGCAACGTTTATTGTTGTAAACAAAGTTTATTTTTAAATTAAATGCACTGAATTAAGGAATTAAAGATAGCAAAACAGTAGATTGCAAATTAACATTAATATCACTAAGTAAAGAATTATTTCCATCAAGGGATATATTTCCCAATTAACCGGTTATTTGATTCTGTTTTAGACTGAGCTTTCGATTAAAGTCGGGCAGTCACTGATTGGCGATACTTGCATTGACGCAAATCTTTGCTCAGCTGCTAAGATTACATGTAAATTAAACTTGTCATTTTTACTTGTATCATGCAATTTAAACAGAATTTTTAAATCATAAAATATATAGAAATTATGTAACTTCATGGCAGTAATATAACTTAGACGTCTCATAGTTCCATGTTCCTTTCACACAATTTTGATTACACACGTGGCGGGTGTAGCTAGCTAAACAGGAGGTGCTTACCCTTCCGGAGCACCCGGCCTCACTTCCCTGGTGGAAGTTCACGTGTCTAACCTAACTTGTCAGTTCCAAAGTTTTTACTTTGCTTCTGGATTGTGATTCGGAAATGGATAAGTATGTTTGTTTTTGATTAGTTATCATCAATCAAACACGAAAATGCCGATACGCGTTTACATCACAAGCTAAAAAAGCAAAAGCTTTAAACCTTTGGCGAATTCAGTAAGAAATGTTTACTTCCACCAGGAAAGTAAGGCTGGTTTCTCAAGATTGGTAAGCACCTCCTGCTATCTACACGCGCCACACGAGAATTCAAAATAAAAAATGGCGTCATATTTACCATTTCAGATAGTTTACCGTCGTTCGAAATTTTTGTCGACAATAACACATAACTTAACATCATTGCATGATTTGATTTAAATATTAATTTTGAAAAGTACTATGAAAGTTTTGATACATATAATAAGTGTTTTATCATCAAACGATATGACAGAATCTATAATTGTATCAAAATCAAACACACTAATTCATGTCCATAAGTGTTTAAATTGTGATTTCGCCTGTTCATGTTAGTTTAGATTACTATGTAATTTAAGAAAACAAACTGTTCCATGAAAAAAAAAAAAAAAAAAAAAAACATACTAATCCCTGTCCGAATCACAATCCAGAAGCAAAGTTAAAACTAACGACATCGGTTATAAACGTGAACTTTCACCAGGGAAGTGAGGTCGGGTGTTCCGAAAAAGAAAGTATCTTCTGCAAATCAGATGCACAAAATACATACTTTTTGTAACATATTTAATCACTTCTTCTCCAAGCATGTTAAAACAAAGAAACCTGATTATGAAGTTTGCGACCATAACAAGTCTATTGAAGCATTTTTTGTTGTTATTTATTTATTTATTTATTTGCATGTATTTATTGATTTATTTATTCATTTATTTATTGATTTATTTTTGAGATTAAAATATTCAAAAATCAGCGCTGAACTTTTATTGAAGAAAAATAAAAAATCATAATGCTGCCATGTATTTGTCTAAACACTCCCCTGTATTTGTACAATTTGGAGAATCATGGCAATTGGCACGTAGAAAAGGTAAACCTATAATTGTTAACTAAAAGACTTCAAGTAATAAAATTGTCTGTTATCATGTTATCAGTGAAGTATATCTAAAGATTTTCGCTCCTGAATGATAGTTCTATCTTTAAGACATTGCTTTTTAATTCATCTAACTCCTTCATTGAAAGCTAAATTTTAAACCGGATTATAATGATGAATTATATCCATGTCGGTATGCTTTAAAAATCTAATCTAGTAACAAGGCGGCCGTGTAAAGATGCTATAGCGAATCCTTCCTCAACATTGCTCTGATCGCACTGCAAAGGTGAAAATTCCTGTCACTTCACAAATAGCTTCCGGTATAAGTGAAATATTCAGGACTAAGAGTAAAACCCCTATACAATTAATCAACATGAGAGGACACCAACGGTCAAATTTCATGTTATAAATAAAAAACATTCTTTCTTACGTCAAACATTGCATGTCTAGTTAGCTAATCCCGTAACACGTCAAACCAAAATTGAAGAAGAAATTACATGAATTTGGAACTATAGGACGACAAATATATCCAAAAATATAATATATAAATACAAACTTTCTAAAGGATGTAATTATATATATTTTTAGCAAACAGATGTAAAAACAAAATATGCACCGGCCGGGAATCGAACCCGGGCCGCCCGCGTGGCAGGCGAGCATTCTACCACTGAACCACCGGTGCTTGATTTTCAAGTCTACAAAAGACGATTATATTCAACAAAGTTTTATTAACAGATGTCTGGTGCTGTAAATCAATACTGTCATAATATGTAACATAAATAAAGGTTCTCTAAATTAAACTTTAAAAAAAGAAAGCCTAGATGTGAATACAAAATGCATATCAACCATCAACCTTACTTCTTTGGCAACAGCTTTCGGAAAATTTGATTTTTATATTCCCGCATCTCCATCATCCCGTTTTATTTTTCAAAGCTGTAGAAGAATGTCATAAGAGACATGCTTTTCAATGTTTTCAAATTTTTTACATTGTTTTGGGATTGCGATTTGACATGGATTGGTATGTTTGTTTTTTATATAGCTTAATTACTTTTCAAATGTACCTTTCTGCAAACATGTCGCTATGGACAGACGACTGTGTCAGAATTTCCAACCCTGATGTTAGGGCACTTATTGTAGATTTTAAAAATCGATAGGATCAATTTATAATAGTGCGCGATCATGGCTTTGATTGCACCTAAAAATACAAATTAACACTTCAACATTCTGTTTATCATTGTTCACATGCAATGTCGGTAAAGCTTTTTTACTATGTCTTTGTTTAATGTTTATCTATATTCCCACGATAGATATATCGCTGTTTACTATTATGCAATTGTCATCAAGTTCTATTACTTGCAAACTATTACATTGAATTTCAAATAATTTCTTCTTGCCCTGCCTATCCCATATTTGTGTACTTTCTATCCAATTTTATGCGGGCGTCTAGTTACTAATGTAGTAATATTTTGACACAAACAATAAACCTAAAATCGTTTTGTACGGATTAGCAGTTAAGGCGTTTTGATTTGCGCATCATTCTGGTTATGGATAATGATTTTAGTCATGTATTTTCATTTCATCACTTTTTAGAACAAAACCTAAAAATAATGACATTAGATTTCAACTTTTATATTGTTCATCATAATATGATGTCTCGTTATACATAATTGTCCTTGATATATCGTTCTCAATTTTTATTTCGCACGTGACGGGTATAGCTTGCTACATAGGAGATGTTTACCTATCTGCAACACCCGGTTTTACTTCCCTGGTGGAAGTTTATGTGTTTGATTAATTTGCCAGTTTTCAAATAAACTGGTTCTGTTGTTTTTGATCAGTATGTTTATTATCGGAATGAAGTTCATTTTTTTTGTTATGGAAGTATGAAAAAATTTGACATTTTGCACACTGAATAATTTGCGTTTGCGAATTATGTTACGTGTGCAATGTCCAATTTTTTTATACTTCGATAACAAAAAAAAAATAATAATTTCATTTCTTATAATTGAATTTATAGATTTTTTCAACATCAAATCAACAATTTAAATAACAAAATTGCCGTAACAAGTAAAAAAAGTAACACTATGGCGTAGAAATTCAAATGCCTCTGTGCGTCATCCATAATAAGAGGACGTCACAGAGCCAATCCATTCATGCAAATTTAACAGAAAAATCTTGCCAATCAAAATGTTTTCAACAAATGATAATTGAATTATTTGGAAATAGTAAACATATTGCCATCTACAGACAAATATTTTGATATAAATCTTACATGATTTGCATAATTTTAGAAAGAAAAACATCTGAGATGATAACTATTATATTGATTGTGCGCAAATGAATGTTCTTGACAGACGTTAAATTAATGCAAGTACCAGCCTAATGAAAAAAAACATAAGTATATCATTCCCTTTAATTTCAAACCAATTTATTTTTGTCCTGGCTGCTCCATACCTGCTGTCTAGAACGTTTTATCTTTATTCAAAAACTCTTACTTAACCCTTTTTCTGCTTGGTTGTTGATAAAGAACGGATTAATCTGACTAAGTTACATTCAAATTTAAACCTTAAAATACAAAAAGAAAAGTGTTTCCGGAAAAGGCATTTTCTGTTACGTAATTTGTGTAGACACAGGCATTAAAGCAACGTTTATTGTTGTAAACAAAGTTTATCTTTACATTAAATGCACTGAATTAAGGAATTACAGATAGCAAAACAGCAGAATGCAAATTAACATTAATATCACTAAGTAAAGAATTATTTTCATCGGGGGATATATTTCCCAATTAACCGGTTATTTGATTCTGTTTTAGACTGAGCTTTCGATTAGAGTCGGAAAATCACTGATTAGCGATACTTGCATTGACGCAAATCTTTGCTCAGCTGCTAAGATTACATGTAAATTAAACTTGTCATTTTTCTTGTTTCATGCAATTTAAACAGAGAATCTGCTATTTAAATCATAAAATATATAGAAATTATGTAACTTCGTGGCAGTAATATAACTTAGTTTGTTATCATCATCAAACACGAAAATGCCGATACGCGTTTACATAACAAGCAAAAAAACAGCAAAAGATTTGAAACTTTGGCGAATTCAGTAAGAAATGTTTACTTCCACCAGAAAAGTGAGGCTGGCTTCTCAAGATTGGTAAGCACCTCCTGCTATCTACACGCGCCACGCGAGCAATCAAAATTGAACATGACGTCATCTTTACCATTTCAGATGGTTTACAGTCGTTCGAAATTATTGTCGATAATACCAGATATCTTAACAATATTGCACAATTGGATTTAAATGTTAATTTTGAAAACTACTATGAAAGTTTTGATACATATAGTAAGGTGTTTTATCATCAAACGATATGACAGAATCTATAATTTTATCAAAATCAAACACACTAATCCATGTCCATTAGTGATTAAAATGTGATTATGCCTGTTCATGGTAGTTTAGATTACTATCTAATTTAAGAAAACGAACTGTTTCATGAAACAAACAACATACTAATCCCTGTCCGAATCACAATTCAGAAGCTCAGTAAAGACTTCGAAGCTGACAAGTTCGGTTAAAAACTTGAACTTCCACTAGGGAACAGAGAACGGGTGTTCCGAAAAGGAAAGTACCTCTTGTAAATCAGATGCACAAAATAACCCTTTTGTGACATATTAAATCGCTTCTTCTCTAAACCTGTTAAAACAGAGAAACATGATCATGAAGTTTGCGACTATAACTAGTCTAATGAGCCAATGTTTTTATTTATTTATTTGTTTATTTATTTATTATTATATTTGAAATTAAAATGTTAAAAAAGCAACACTTAACTTTGATTTGAGAACAGTACAAAATCATAATACTGCCATGCATATGACAAAACACTCCACCGTGTTGTACGATTTCGAAAATCATGACAAACAGCACGTAGAACAGGTAAAACTTTGTTAATAAAAAACTACTAAGAATAAAATTGTCTGTTATTAAAGGAATGTATTCGAATATTTTCGCTTCTTAATCATAGTTCTATCTTAAAGAAATTGCTTTTTTTAAATTTTTATTTAATAACAAAGAATCTAATTTGACTTTTCAATATTATTGGCATATCAATGTTTTCTTCATGTATTAAATCCACAACTTCAGCAGAAACGAGAATAAACATTGGGAATGATGTTGATTTCAAGAATGTCAATTAAATAGATTTAAATTGCATTCAAGATTTTAAAAGATCCATTGCAGATGATCATCAGCCAATTGCAATTCACCTTATGGACTTTAATCATTTGTAAGGAAATGAACTACTCAGCCACCTCTAAAGTTAAATACCAATTTGTATTGTTTTGGCAGCAAGCATGATTGAATTTATCGTCGTTTAGAGCCAAATGATGGATAGGTTGATGGGTAGGTCCTTCGATATCGTTTTGTTTTTGATCTCATATCCATACTTTTGCTTTTGATAGTATGGATCCTAAAATTCAAATAGGACACAATTTAGTGTGTGAAGAAGATTGTTGGTTTTTTCCGGGTACTCCGATTTCCACAACAAATCCAGATTTGACTGCCTTAATGAAAACAAAAGAATTGATTGTTTTAATAGGACACCATGACTCCATTCCAATTCTCTCCACTCTTGTCCACTCTTGAGATTTGTAATTCAAAAACATTAATCAAAATAAAGAAGAACAATGAAATTAAGTTATTGACAAAAACAGTAACACATTAGAATATGATCACAAATAAAGACTACTGATTGTAAAACTTCAGAATTGGACGGGCACTGGAGTTATTACACTGGTTCAGAGCTATAGTATGATTAGAACTACAGTACTGTAGGCCGTAACAAAGTGGAAATTATTAATTTGTATTATAGTCGTATTATCAAAAACAAACATTATAATCTATGCCCGAATAACAATCCAATCCAGAAGCAAAGTAAAACGTTGTTACTGACAACTCAGGCTAGACACCTGAACTTTCATCAGGTAAGTGAGGCCGGGTGCTCCGAAAGGGTAAGCACCTAGAGTTTAGCTAGCCATTGTGTCACGTGTGTAATCAAAATTGTGTAAAAGGAACATGGAACTATGAGACATCAAATATATCCAGGGCAATCGTCGTATAAGATCCAGACCTTTGTCAACCGGTGTCTACGTCGTATCCTCTCAATACGCTGGCCAGAAACCATACGGAACACTAACCTCTGGCAACAGACGAATCAGCGGCCAATGGAGGAAGAAATTCTCAGAAGGAGATGGGGTTGGCTGGGACATACCCTAAGAAAACCAGCAACCAACACAACCAGGCGGGCACTTACTTGGAACCCCCAGGGAAAAAGAAAGAGAGGAAGACCCCGAAATACATGGCGCCGAGACCTAGATGCAGACGTCAAGCTGACTGGAAAGACCTGGAGACAGCTGGAACAGATAGCACAAGACAGGCAGAGATGAGGGCAGTCGTTGATGGCCTATGCTCCAGGAGGAGCGAAGGGCCTAAGTAAGTAAGTAATCGTCGTATAGAATTTATATCACATAACTACTCAATTGAGACTTGAAAATTAAAAAAAACCGTAACCAATCTGCATCAGAATAGCCTAGAAAATAGCAGTAGTTCAAGAAAAATTGGTAACAACTGATAAAATATTATTTTTTATTTATTCATTTTTGAAAATGTGTTAGTGCTACTATTACAAACGTGATGAATCATTAAAAGCCTAACTTTAATCTAATTTCAATTCCTGATTCTTGAAAACTTGAAGATTCAAAAGATATATATATATATTGATACTCCTTACAATGATCTTGATATTAGAAGTAAATTTCTGCTATTCGTTTTCATTTGTTAAAATACATCAACGAACAACACTCCCTTTATCTTCAAAATAGTAATCTTGAATTACAAATGGACTGGATAAACAACAACCAAACGAATGACCAAGTATTAATTCTAATATGAAAATCCAGCCATTCTACAAGTTGTGTTGGCGATGCTCTCTTATTGTTTCAAAATATTCAATAATCACCTTGACTGATATAACCACAAAAAACACTTATTTATGAATGATATTCTTTATCAGATTCGTAGAAGGAAAATCCAATTTTCTTTTCCTTTGTATTTGTATAATGAAATAGCTCTGCCTTAATACATACCCTCAAAGCACTCTTAATTACCTTCGTCCGAAATCCATTTATAGACAGTATTCCTTCGGAAATTAACTGTCGGAATTAATATATATTTCCTAAGCAAAAAGCAGGATATATATTAATATACTTTAATACAAGAAATACAGCGCTTCATATTATTTTTATTCTTGATACTGTCGTCGGCTTATGGTTCAAAGTACAGCTGTAGGTGTTAGAACAGTGTTAAGAATTCCAAGTTTAGATGACATGCTTGCCGAAGGCCAATAGTTTCCTGCTGCATTATAGATTATTAGCGACATAATCTTGATGTAAAAAATAACATGTATATCAAAACCTTTTAGCCAATCCACAAAAGACGCACAACAATCATGAGGTTACTAAATTTTGAAGTAATATGAAAGAGATAATTTCGCTGCATATTTGCATACAGCATTGAAAATTTGCAAGTATTAATGATAAGCAAAAAAATGAATTTTCTGTGTAATATTTGGTGATTATTTTGGAAGCGAAAGTGAATGCTGGTGAATCTAGCTAACACTTCCTAAGCACCTGGGCCTCACTTTCATGTTGGGGATTCGCGTGAAAAATATTGACCTAATTTACCTGTTTCAGAGTTTTGTTATGATCTGTACTTTATAAACCTGAATCAGGGGTGAGGCAAATGGAGTAAATAACAATATTATTGTCAGGAGATGTTTATAATTATTTCTTACTAAAAAAGGGCCTATATTGAACTGATAGGTCATTACTTCAGGATACACGTTTAATTTCAGTTTTCTTTCCTTAACTGCCTAATCAATTGGCGATGTATTTTACTACCCCCTTCAATCAAACAGCCTAAATGGGACTTATATTTCATTACTCTAGGAAACCTTCTACGTCATTCTTCTTTGCTTAACTTCTAACAAACATACTAATCCATGTTCGAATCTCAATCCGAAAGCAAAGTAAAAACTTTGAAACTGACAGGTTAGACACGTGAACTTCCACCAAGGAAATGAGGCAGGGTGCTCCGAAAGGTTAAGCTCCTCCTGTTTAGCTAGCTACACCCGCCACGTAAATAACTATTGTCCTAAATCACAGAGATAACATGAATCTTTAGCAAGCATGTTTTTCTTTATTTTAGCTTAACTACCTTATCCATTCGCCATGTGTATTGCTACGCTACTAATTTAAAAAGCCCACATGGAACTGTCAGGTAATTACTCCAGGAAACATGTTGTTTTTATTTACTAAGTGCCTCGTCAATTGATCATTAAACATTAAACATGTAAATTGTACACATATGTAAATATAGACACAAGGCAAATATTTCTTAACTGATTATTTCTTTATTCATATTATCAATGGATCTTCTCAACACATATTTTTTATTTTCTCTTAATATTCCCTCTGAAATAAAAAAAAACATTTACGATAAATACAGTGTTCATCAACAACATATGAAGGACGGATCACTTTTTATGAGATGAGTTTATTAAAACATAAAAACAACATGATGATCATACCAAATTAACAACATTGATCACGAAGATAAGAAATATAATCATAAAATCTACATGTACATGTTTGTGTTTGACACTCCTGTTAACCTTAAGGGGATCACTGTTCGGAGTTGTTTGTTTTTATATAAAAAACGTGTTGCTTACGAGTCAATAACATTGATGAATATTGTTAATTATAATGACAGTTACCAATATCATTTGCATAGATACTAGTGGGTTGTCATAATTAAAGAATTACCAGTCAAACCCAAAGGCGATATGTGTAGATTCAGTGGGATTGACCACCATTTATCCGAAAGCGACTACAGGCTATTCTTATTGTAGGACCCGTTACTTGTATAATGGACGTTGTGCTCTGTGATATGTCTCTAAGTGCAAGTGTGTTATCATTCTAAAAGGAGTCATGGGGGAGCAATAGTAGAAAGTAAATTAGAAATACTTTTATAAATTGTACACACATGAAGCTTAGCTTAATAAATCCATGAGTTATTATAAAAGCAAAGTTGTCTCGTCGGAAATAGTTGAAAAAATGCTGAAATGACGTTTAACAATATTCAACTAAACAACCATCAACTTTAGTACTAAACAACAAAGAAACATATTATCAGCAACCCCCCTAAAGATGCAAAATTATGTACCATTTCTTTTCTTGAATCATGTGATAGTATTTGTCCATGAAATATATTTTTTCAATGTTTTGGAACTTATATGTAAATTTAAAGAATAAACACAATTGCAAGTGTTAAATAATATAATTAAAACAGTTAAAAAGACATAAAAAGAAAGAATCAAGTTAATTAATACAACAAGTATCATTAAAAACTCGCTTACATTAAAATACATTTTGATTGCATTTAACTCACAGGGTATTTGGCTTTTGAGTTTTCCCTTACAAATAACAAGTCAGCATTCGTGATCAAATATCATATTTCAACAAAAGACAGTGATAATACCATTTCACCCTGTCCTGTGGCAACACATAATACTAATAAGTTGAAACGTTTTTATACGTTTTATTTTCTTTCCCAGATATTCAAATTGGCTTATAGATACTATGATCATATTCAAGTTAGTATGTTACTAAACATATAATGACTATAAATGATCTGATAAGTGTACCTTGCAGACTACTTTATAAGTGTTAAGTATAGTCTAGACTACTTAAGTAATGTAGATTAGTCACGTTTCTTTGATCATTACATGTAGAAAACAAAAACGCAATTTAATAAGCTTATTTGATGCGTACTGCAACAGTGACATACAGCTATATCATTTACCTACATTTTCTGATAAGAAGGATACTCCATGAAACAATAAAAATATAGCTTAAAATAAATTATTCACTTGTCATTTTTTAACAGAAATGGTAAGCCAAGATACAAATATCTAGTGCTGAATAGGGATTAACTTGTTATTTGTTCAAGTATCCATATGGATTCCAAACAAAAATATATTGACGATGTCATTAACAAAATGCCACAGTTTTTGATAGACAGCTTGGTAATAAAACTGTCCAACAAAAAATGGTATACCAATTAGCGCGAACTGATCACATATGTTGGTTTGTTTTTCATTCGTAGCAGAAGCAGAGTAATGAAGAAACTTGTTAAATCTGAGGAGAAGAATGTCGCTAAATAATTCAGCTCTAGATGCCATTCTATCTCTGATTAATCTTTAATTTGGAGATTGTGTGTATTTCATCTTTACCAGTGTCTTTGCAATGAAGGATACGACTGATCATTCAATTTCTGCTTTATATAAGGGGTAAAACTTCAATTATGACGACAACAAAAGTTTATATTTAAAGCTGAATGACAGACGTTGCGACTTTTTATCGACAACTTTTCTATGCAGCAATAATTGCTTCTGTTGCAAATGGTGTATGTGTTTCACAATTAATACGATATAGCAGAGTTCTCACGACATTAATGATTTACAAAGAGACAACCTGCTTGCACATAAATTGCAGTCAGTCAGGGATTTAGCAAGCATAGGTTTATCAAGACCGTCAAATATTTAATGGCGACCACCACAAAACTGTTGAAAAATATGGTGTTTCTGTAGTATCCAAAATTATTCTGGGTAAATTTTTCATCCCATAATTCCATGTTCCGCTCATTCTCAATTCCAATTGAACACATGAAGGGTTTAGATATGTAAATGGGAGGTGCTAACATTCTGGGGCACGCGGTCTAACATTCCTGATGGATGTTCACGCATTATGCTATATTTGTCTGTCTTCAAAGTTTGATTTTTTTATTGTAATTTGAACATGACCTGGTATATTTGTTATTTGTTTTTTATTACAAATGGGAATCAACTTAGGTATCACTCTAATTTTCTCGGACAGATGTTAGTGTGGAAAATTATTAGCCTTGGATCCAATATTTTCAATTAATTGGTCGTAGCAATTTCAAATGTGTAACAACAAATACATTCACACAAAATACCTGGAAATAAGGAGCTATCCAAACGATAGTGGAAATAAGTGTTTGGTTTGAGGACTATCTCAAGCATTGCTGTGTGAACTTATTCGTACCAGAGACGTTTGGATACCTCTTAAGCAGATGTAACTCTGGGGAAAGTAACTGGGTTGTTTGCCTAAATTAGTGATTTGTCAAGAAAACCGGTTTTCTCTGAACATTTCGTACGCTCTAACTTAAAGCCAAAGTTTTGTAAGGGACGTAAAGCATCATTAAACCAAAGCATTGTCAGTGGACAACATTGTTCGAACTTATTCAACCAATATATCGTGCTATTTAAGCATCAAACAATAAGGGGCATTGTTAGCTTTAATATAACACGGGATCTCCATATTTATACTGAATCGCAAATAAAGACCATAGACAAAAGAAAAACACACTGAGCTGGAAAAGCGTATCGTACAGTATTAAACAGCTATCCAAGTCAATTGTAATTGACTAGAATTGAAAATATGTTCATATTACATTTTCAACCTTAGAACCAGTACACGTGCTTCATTGCATTGAATTTTCGATTGTTTTAGATACTTGTACTAATGAGAAACATGATATGAAATAATGTCATTTATTCAACAGATTTTGTCACCTTAACAAAGGGACAAGACCCAAAGTCCAATTATTTATGATTATGATTAATGATGTCTTCTGCTCCTGTAACGAGGATTGTTATAGCGCTTATAATGACGATATTCACCTCTGTGATGGTCAATGTCACGGAGGGTTAGTTTGATTTTGACCAGATCATATTTGTTAGGACAACATTTGAACTTTTTCCACCTGTTGGAGATATCGGATGCCACAAAAGCTAACCTTGAACTTGGTAACAATATTTCTGTGTCGACCCGCGTCCCGCTGCCTCTCACTCTCAGAGCTGTATTATCATTAGCCGAAGATCCAAAAACCAATGTGCAGAAAAATTGTATCACTTCTGTACTGTGCTGGCAATTGACCGTCATTCTACCGAGATCATAGAACACAATATCTCCCACATTGCTAATCCCAACCGTCGGTTCAAGATGAACAATTCCTTTTCTAATAAAATCACTAAAAAATAAAAACAAAAATACAAAATGTATTGTGACATATTAGACCTTTAAATAGTTTTCTAGCTTTCATCTATTTCTAAAACAAAACCTTTAAAATTATATTCTTTACAATGTATATTACATATTATACCAGTTTTAATTTTACAGCACTAGACGGCCGTTTCGGAATACAATTCCTCATCAGTAGTGCTTGGACCAAAGTTATGAAACCAAAATTATTTTGAAGATGTTGAAAAGCTACCTAAAGGATCAAAATATATTTTACCAAATTAAGCTAAGGAAATACTTTGCAAGAGGGAGTATACCTTAGTTTTTGAGAAATTTCAAATTTTAACTTGCAGAAAATTTAGACATTTATAGTATATTTCTGACAATAATACGAAATTATTGCCTACTGAGTTGGTGATATCCTCGGGGCACCAGCCACCAGCAGAGGTATCGGCTCAGGGGTTTAAATTACATATTATACCAGTTTTAATTTTACAGCACTAGACGGCCGTTTCGGAATACAATTCCTCATCAGTAGTGCTTGGACCAAAGTTATGAAACCAAAATTATTTTGAAGATGTTGAAAAGCTACCTAAAGGACCAAAATATATTTTACCAAATTAAGCTAAGGAAATACTTTGCATGAGGGAGTATACCTTAGTTTTTGAGAAATTTCAAATTTTAACTTGCAGGAAATTTAGACAATTATAGTATATTTCTGACAATAATACGAAATTATTGCCTACTGAGTTGGTGATATCCTCGGGGCACCAGCCACCAGCAGAGATATCGGCTCAGGTGATTAAATTACATATTATACCAGTTTTAATTTTACAGCACTAGACGGCCGTTTCGGAATACAATTCCTCATCATTTATAGAAATACTTCAAATCTATATCTTATTGTTAAGAAAATTATCGTTTTTAAATATGAATACATGTGGTGGCTACAGTAGTTTCACCGAAATTGTGACGTGTTTAAAACTTAAAAACAAACAATAAAAATTAAAAGTTGGTATCCTTCTGATTTCACAATAATGGTTAAATAGAACGTATTTTACTGAAAATTACAACTATGTTAGAAAAAAAGCGCACCCATTATATAAAATCACATCTGGAATCCACACCTTAGAGGACGGTATAATTATGTATTCTATCCCGTCATATTGTGAAGCATTCCATAACAACCTATTGTCTTTCCACATCAATAGATTCCAACAGTCGATTACAAGTTCATAGTCTTGCTAAAAAGATATAACAAAGAATTTAAATTCTTAAATCTGACTATTCATTTTCAGCTACCATATTCAATCACAATATTGGACGCCTGCAGTGCACGCGATGATCACGAATCGGGATAGGCCGCCATCACAGTATTGTTGATAAATATGATGTCTCTATGTCCAGGATTACCCTGGATATATTTAAATTTTTCCATATCCCCATGTTCCTTTCACTTAATTTTGATTACACACGTGGCGGGTGTAGCTAGCTAAACAGGTAGCGCTTACCCTTTCGGAACATCCGACCTCACTTTCCTGATGGAAGTTAGCATGTTTAACCTAATTTGTCAGTTTTAAAGTTTGTTATTGTGCTTCTTGATTGTGATTTGGATATGGATTATTATGTTTGTTTTAGATAATTACATGTAATTGAATAAAACTGTTGTGAGTGTGGTGGTTGCTGTTATTTTGTAACGTGTAAAGAAAACAACCTATTCAAACGACAACAAAATTGCACTGTAGATTATGTTTTCTACAATGACAGTTGGCATTGACGTGACATTGGGTCAGCTAGACTTTGTCTTATTTGTTTTTATTTACTCAACTAACGCGTTTTTGTTTTAGGAATTATAAAATTACATCACGTCATTACAGTAGATATTAGCAATAATGGGGTAATTCCAAATCCATCTACAAAGCCCCTATAAAGTTTCTATCATTATTGGCCAGATTAACATTTCCAATCAAACTTGAGATGATTATTTGGTTGGTCGCTGTTTTAGCCATGTTGTACAAATCTGATTTTAGAGCCCTTTCCTTCTAATTTATTACACAAACTGGCATTTACATGCAGTTATACACTATAAGCTAATTTACTCTCGCAAAATTAAACATGTTGTTCTTTACTCACATGGTCAACAAGCTTGGTCAATCCCAGACCTATTGATACGTTAGTTGGCGCATGGTTTGGCTCCTGTGGTTGAGCCTCCTTCACATAGTCTCGAAATAAGTCAGTTATAAGTCTTTCTCTGTCCGAGAGACCTGCAAAAAGTGAAACTCTGATTTAAAAAGTAACAGCTGTTAGTTATATTGGAAATCGGCAAAATTACTGTTAAAGTCAGTCTGTTTGTGACAGTGGATAACTCTTTATTTCCATAAAAACCATATCAACTTGCAATTGAATAAAAATTGGTATTGTTCTCTTACTAATACCTAGTCGTAACAGGAAATCTGTATATGCATTTACGATTAGCACAGAATATTTCTGCACAGAGTAAAATATTGGCACTATGAGGATTCAACAGGTGGAAAAAACTAGGCACAAGTCAGGTCCTGATGCGCATATGATGTAAAACGTCATCAAAGACATCACTTTGGGTGTAAACATTGTCACTTTCACCATGTAAAATCCTCATAGCGCCAATGTTTTCCTTTTTACAGAAACACTTTATGACAATTTTCGTGATCACAAACAGAATGGCTTAAACAGAAATCTGCATAATCTATTTTTATACTTTATAATATAACATATTACATCAGGCTTGTTCTAAAAATCATTGCCCAAATGAGCTTATCTTATTTATAGAATAATTGTTATTTTTTTAATTGATTTATAAATTTTATAGTTTCCATGTGGAAACTTTAAAGAAAGAAAAGCAACGCATCCTTGGTGGAACTCGATGGCAACAAATACAAGAAAACAAACGTTACCAGCTAAAGTAAAACCAAAGTAGACAAGACTACAAGGACAAACACATACTGGACAAACTACCTACTTTGGAAAATACTTATTTTTTTCTAATAACTTAAACGTGCACGTACAAGAGAACACGTCTTGAATTTTTACAATGTTGAGATGGTTCTGTTAAACTACAAAGAAAACCGTTGAACTAACTAGTTCAATCCCCGTTCAAGAATCTTTTGAACATTGTCATTGTTACAACATACTGTGATTTTTATTAATCTATGAGTGCGAATAGATTACATTACATAGATGCTAAAATAAATTTGAAATAATTATTATTGTACCATTATTATAATAGGTTGAATAGAACAAACATTATTCTTTTATAACACAGACGAACCTACACGTCACCTACGGAATTTCGTAAATCAATTTTGAAAATATTTGGTAAAACTGTTTTACCGGACAATTGCTCTTTCTAAGATCTGTAAATAGGCAAATATGTGACGACTACATAGAAAAAATAAAAGATCAATACACTACGCATCTAAACAATAAAAGCATACATACCTACCATAAGCAAATCCAAAATATAAATTTATTAATGCGGGAACCATTCGTTTCGGCATCATTAATATTTGATGTATCTTTTGCCAAAAGACGAATTGCTAGCGTCAAGGCCGTATGACATGGTCATGCAGATCAACACATTATGATCATGCGTTTCGATCTAGTTTAGCTAAAAAAGAAACTAGATCGCTGAATCTGAAAACGTCCATGTTTTGGATTATACAGATGTTGAAGCGTTCTTATCAAACCTAAACACGTGTTTTATATTAAATACGAAATATTATTTTTTTTAAAATAAACATTTTGTTTTCACGTGAACCAAAAGTTTTTATTGACTTACTTTTAAAAGATCTTTTTTAAAAACTTAAAGTATGTTTTATGTACCGGTATGGTGCTACTTGAATTTGTTGGTATAAATTAGTTTCTATTAATTTTATTCATATTGAATGTTCTTTTACTGTAGAAAGATCAACATGATTTTTCTTAATATTAGATTAAGAGAATACATACAACAAACACGGTTGTAATCAACAAGACAAGAATAATGAACCTGTTTACTATACTGTAAATCAATTTTTGCGAATACATTCGCGGGTCTCTTACCAAAACCATTTCGCTACAATAACTTTCGTGATATGTACTTTAGCCCAATATTTTGTATAAATAATACCATTTTCAATTACGCTCATTAAGTTCGCGACGATTAACCTTCACAATTATTTTGTTCTCGAGAAATACGTTAAAAGTTACAATATAAGACTATATAACAATTGATTCAAGCAAAAAAAATGTTGATAAATGCAAAATTAGCGACGAAGATTAGAGAAATATGACATTCACATCTAAAAGTAGATGTATATATATTTACAAACTGTTAACCTTGAGGAGAACACTGTACTTGGTTGTTTTTCAGAACATAAACATGTTGTTTATGAGTCAATAACATTTATAAATATTCACCCAATACTCCTTTAGGCAAAGCATTTTCCTAGCTTGATTTTATTTAATTTTTTTGTCCTTTGGATTTTTTATCCTCTTTAAAAAATTCAAAATTTTGTTCCAAGAACTACTAATGATGAATTGCAGTTGATTGTTACTTTTCGCTCACAACAAGTATAATTTAGCAGTCTGCATTTTATCTGGGACATTCAAGGAAGTGCATTAGCGCCATAAGTGTGCACAAATACGACGCAGAACTAAAATCCATGCACAGAACTCAATCTGGACATGAATTCGTGTTTAGATTAATTCTTGTGGTTACTACTAGCTAAGGACGCGGCTCGACGAATGAAAAACCAACAGAATAGAATGATTATTGATGTTCCTTTCACACTCTATTTTTAATTTAACACGTGACGGGTGTAGCTAGCAACGAAGATTAGAGAAATATGACATTGACATCTACAAGTAGATGTATATATATTGACAAACTGTTTACCTCATGGAGATCGCTTTACTTGGTTGTCTTACTAGTACATAAACATGTTGTTTATGAGTCAATAACATTTATAAAGTTGCTAATGAAAACGAAAACGACATCATTTCACCCTCATACTCCCTCAGGCAAAGCATTTTCTTAGCTTGATTTGGTTAATATATTTTATTTATTTTTCATCCTTTTGAAAAAAAATTATAATTTTGTTCCAAGAACTACTAAATTGATGAATTGCCGGTGGCTGTTTCTTTTCGCTCAAAATAATTTATCAGTCTGCATTTTTTATCTTTGACATTCAAGGAAGTGCAATAGCGCCATGAGTGCGTACAGAAATTTATGCACAGAACTCAAACTGGACGTGAATTCATGTTTAGATTAATCTTTGTGGTTACTACTAGCTAATTCTTACTTGTCTTGTCACAATTAGGTAAATGTTTCTGTTATGACGTACACTTACCATAAATTGTAGTCGAAAAACACTTCTAACACTTCAAAATTGTACAAAATTATGGCAAAAAGTCTTTTTGTATATCCAATATCTTAGTATATAAGTCTGAAAGAAAAGAGCATTGTTGCTAGTTAACGCATTTTATTCGTGCTGTACTAACTTTCGCTTATTTCGTGGTCGTTTGCTTTGTGCGAATCAAAAACGAGAAAATTTAACTACGCGTGTATATATATATAAATGTCCTATATCGCTAAAATAAATACATGTACACGCAAAATTAGATATGTTTACAGTAACTTTCAATACACGGCTTTTTCGTAAAAGTTAAGACACAGCTCGGAAAATGAAAAAGAACAGAAACTGAGAGGAAAGATTATTACTCTTTTACGCACTTACTTATAGCTTGACTATGGTATACCTTATCTGATAACTACGCCTTGCTGACCAATTATAGTCTAGCCGTAGTAAAGAGGAGTATATTTTTCTTTAAATGATCAATGTATTCAACAATACAATTTAAATAACTTTCCTAAATGCAGGTTGCTTCATGTCAGAAAATTTTAAAGCTGATATATATTTTGTTATAAGTGTTACGTATAGTCTAGACGATTTACTAGGAAGCAATAAAGAGCCAGCAATAACATAATTTAACTAGCTCCCCTTAGAGCGTATTACATCATGTCTTTATTGTATGTTGCGCAACATATGTTTACTACATGTCCGATATTCAATTACAATTTTTCAAATACAAACATACTACTCCATGTGTCTAAATCATACCCCCAAATCAAAGTAAAAACTTTCAAACGGATATATTAAATGGAAATTATTTATTGTTTTTATATGTCTTCAATATTGTATACATCTAAAACAAACATACTAATCCATGTCCGAATAACAATCCAGAAACAAAGTAAAAACTTTGGAACTGAAAAGTCAGTTTAGACAAGTGAACCTCCACCAGGGAAGTAAGACCAGGTGCTCCGGAGGGTAAGCACCTTCTATTTAGCTAACTACATCGCTACGTGAATACAAACTAGTAGCTTATTTTAACTATACGTTTATGGGACAACTGACTGTTAACATTGCAAAACAATTATAATATGAGTATTGAATGTTCTCCAACCTTGTTTTTCTACATGTGTATAATGAGATACTCAAAAATAAAAATTGTTTTTTGTTTTATATGCAGTAAGTAGTGTATACATAGTATATTTTCAACTATGGGTTTATGGGACGACTCATTGTTAAAACAATGAGCTGTATAGGACGACCTTATATAGGATCAGATTCTTTTTTGTCATTACAATGCAGATCCAATCTTCAATCGCGTGGTGTAGTTTTTAATAATTTTCGTCAAATCACTACTGATGAAGCTTGACCTTTCATTTAAATATTTATCACGGGCAAAGTCCATCTAAGTATAGGTAGCACAGGTGTTTATTTTGTATACATCGTGAGATATACTCACCTCATAGAGGAAACGTGCACTGTCTATGTATTAACTTGGATCGATCTTAACACTACCCATTTATTGAGTCGGCCCTCTTATATGAATATTCCTAATGAAAGGTCAAATGTTGTTTGCCTATACAGGTTATTGATCACAATGATATAAACACACGACAACAAAAATAGACAAATGTATAGACAGACACCATTGACCTGTCCGTTTGACCTTTCATTACAGGAGGATTATATTCTTATAGGAGGATCCACCCAACACATAGGTAGTATTGGTAGCATAAACATATGTACATATGACAAAGGTTTACTCTTTGAGGTGAGTATATCTCATGCTATATACAAAATAGAACACCTGTGTTCCCTAAACATAAATCTACTTGGTCCGTGATAATTATTTAAATGAAAGGTCAAGCGGACAGGTCAAAGTTGTTTGCCTATACTGGAACAACTGTTGACAAATAGCTTTATCAATATGGAAAAAATCAAGGTTCATATTTTTAGGTATTTGTAAAGCTGAATCGAGCAGAAATATAACTCTTCTTTAGAACAAGGAAATAAAAAATGAAACAATTGTCCTCATGGTACAATTTGCTCCATCCGGTGATGAAGGACGATAAAGATTTTCGTCAATATTTTGTGGCACGCTCTGGTAAAGCTGAAGAAGCTTTCTTTCTAATTTATTTGTAATATTTTTATCTCTCCGTATACGTGATTGCACTGGATGTATTTGACGCCCCATAGTTCCATGTTCCTTTCACACAATTTTGATTACACACGTGGCAGGTGTAGCTATCTAACCAGGAGGTGCTCAACCTTCCAGAGTACCCAGCCTCACTTTCCTGGTGGAATGTCAGGTTTCTACCTAATATGTCAGTTCAATAGTTTTTACTTTGCTTCTGGATTGTGATTCGGACATGGATAAGTGTTTGTTTTTGGTTGCATAAAAGCCACGGAATCAACAATTCGTACAGAGTAATAAAACATCTTGTTACAAAATTACAAGTAGAAGGAAACCAATTATACATGTAACAGTAGACATTCCATATCAACACGTGTTTATACAATTGTCATCCACCAGACAAGTACGGACTAAATCATGTACCAACAAACACTCCATATCAACAAGCGTTTACACAATTGTTATCCACGAGACAAGTGCGCACTAAATAGTAAAACAATTAACTAAAACATTGCAATCTAGAGAAAATCAGGAATTTCTATTACTAAATTCATGATATAACTAAACGTTAGCGAGAGAAAAACATTTGATTTCTTTTTTGGAAACTAATTTGATTCTATGACGATATTTAAGGAGATTTAATTTCCTGAAGACGTGTCTAAGTCAGCTAATCGGTTTAATTGAATTATATTACCAACGGAAATTCCGTATTTATCAAACACCATTATGTAAGTCCCACGCAATAGATTATAGGCATTACGTGGAAAAGTGTCCTGACATTTAGTTTCAGAATTATAACATGAAACATATTACATAATAACAAGACACATTTATAACTGTTTACAGCAAAAAAATGGAGAACAGACATTGATTTCCGTTCTTTATGATTCATTTCTTATGTTATATTATACATTTATTGCCTTTGGGTTAGGGAGATATGAACATTTCTTCAACCGCAACCACGATGCCAGAGGTAAATGTGACTTGTTAATCCGGTGAACAAATGTTCACATCTCCCTCAAACAAATGCAATAAATTGTTTATTATAATACCGAAATGAAAGATCACCATAAAAATAAATAAGACCGCTGTTTTTTTCTCGCTTGTAATGACTATAACTCTCTCTCCAAGTCATTTTTTCTCCTATCGGAACTCATCGGAAGCAAACGCTAGAACGCCAAGACCGATTCGATATCAATGACACCATATTATTGTGACGTTATGGTAAGAATTGACTTGCATTTTTTAAAGTTATCAGGGCGTAACAGCGTGAAAATTATCACACATTGTGTAAAACCGCGTAGCAATTTGTGATAATTTTCATATTGTTAAACCCCGATAACTACGTAAAAAATGCGACTCAATTCTTATAATAACGAACCCGAAATTTAACACTTTTTTAAGCTGACGTTCATTTCTAACTGATCAGCTGATATTCAGAAAATCATCGTTACAAGGTTGAACCGCGTAATAAAACAATAAATTACATGTTTATGAAACGAAAAAATATCCGATAAAAAGGCTGAAATAGTTTTTAATTTTTATTTTTTTTAATTTATTTCCTAGTTATTTTCAGTCAGCATATAACTGATGTTACATTAAATTCTTTTGACAAAAAGGGAGTATATTATGTCTCGTAATCATGAATGAAACCAAACAACACTTTGTAAAATGTCTTACTTGATGGCCATACGTTTGTAGGACAAACATGTGTTTACATGTTGTTTTTACCAATAACAAAAGAAAAACTGCATTCGTTGAATAAACAGTGTGTAAAACAAAACCTGAAACCAACTATTAACATGAAATTAATGTTTTCTAGGATGAAATTGATGTTTTTACCACCTATGTACTGGATATAAGATTAGGAATGCTGTTTCATGATGCCACCGTTGGTAGCTGTTACAAGAGCTGATCAGGGACATTTGGAGAAGGTAAATCCAGCTGCACTGGTGAATTAGACTGAAATAAAATATTTTAACAATTTTATTAAATTATTTTTATTAGGCCTACCCCTGTCATTATCATCAAGATCCAGTTCAGCTCAACGATCTTCACACTTGTATTGGTAGCATTCAGCAAAATCTTCCACTGATCGCTATTATCGTGGGGAAATAAAATTTCTTTGCTTTCAAAAGGATACGTAGGTGAGTTTCAAAAACAAAAAATACTCCGTAAGGTTTAGCATCCGAGATTACCATTGTGCGTGTTATATTGTTTATAGACAAACAATGCGATAATTAGAGATTATTATATGACCATTTTGATATCACACCCCCAATCAGCCCTCGAGTCCTGATATCAGCCCTCGGGCCTTCGGCCCTCTGGCTGATATTAGGACTCTCTGGCTTCACTCTCTGTCATGTTATAAACTTTTTATCATATGTTTCATTCAAAAAACTAAACAAACTTGTAAAATTAACAAGGTGAAATAACTTCTGCCCCAAGTTCTGGGTGTCGGAATTCTTCTACACTGCACAGGAAGTCTGTGAGGATTTTTATGTCGCTAACTGTTTTCGCAAAGTAGTTGTATCTTTTATTGCGTGTACATAATTTTCTGTGTCAGTTTCTTCACCCAATCGATTGTCTACTAAAGCATCTAACTCTAATATTCTGTAAGCAAGACTGCCAAACACGCCTTGTTCCGACATTTTTGTTCATAAAAAGACGACCGTCGTCGCTAATTGTCAAACCGGTAACGATAAAGGAATTAAATTAGGATTTTTTCTTATCAGCCCCGGTCACGTGATCGGGGCGTGATATCATCCGGTATCAGCCCTAGGGCTGATATGACTTTTGAGAATTTTGACTCGTATCACATATACAAAATCTATCATATTATTTATAAGCATATGATAAAACATCGATATTGAATAATATTTCATAAATACAATCTTAAATGTAAAAATATCGGTATAAACTAATCAGAACATGTTTTAATTATTTTTTTTAACATTTTCATTTATTTAATTAAAGTAATTTATTTTTTTATGTGGAATCTTTCCGGTCTCCCCGTTTGTTTACAAACTTTAAACAGCTGCTATTTATAGAATTCAGAGATATGTAATCCCAGAAACTGGCCGAAAGTAGTTCCGCAAGAAAACGTTGTCATTGGGAAAAACACCGTGTTTATGCAAGACAACAACCAATGGAAATAATGCTCTCAATTGTGTAACAACTTGAAGTTTGTGATTAATATGGAATATTACAGAGAAACTCGATAGCGTGAGGGAAATGTGATATTTCTTTCCCTGCCATGCAATTGCGCTCTTCGAATTATTAATTATGTATAATAATTTTAAATACCTTATCTCGTTTCCTTTTTCACTTCGTCTGTTGCTTCGGTATTTGTTTTGTCTATTGCAAATGAATTATAAAACCTTCTCAACCGACCACCTCTCTATAAAAATCAGGTGTCCATTAAGACAAGGATCATTTGTTTATTAGTATCAACATCGTCCACAAAAATACCTGTTTCTTTTTAAATGTATTCAAAGCATTCAGCCATTCTTCTTTGGTCAAAGTATTGTCTTAGGTGCATCAAATACATTTTTTCCCATTTTCTCGTATTAACATCCAAAAACATTTGGAATTCAACAAGTGGTTTGGAATTCCAAGTAATACTAATGAGGAATTCTATTCCGAATTTGTCATTTAGTGCTCAAACAGTAATAAGACTCATTTGCTTCATATGCAACCAATAATAACCTCTCTGCAACGACCACCTGTATTTCCAAGGTCATAGGATGGTAGATCTTTGCAGCTACAAATTCCCTCCTCTCTCAAACTTTGTTGTTCAAATTCACAATTGTGTTGTTCATTTCAAAACGTAGTGTCAATTAAAACTCATTGTATAGCACTTGTGTTTTTGCAGCTATAGAGTTCTTGAAAAAAGCTGGCCAACCTTTTAAGGTTTCATATTTATATTTATTTACAATAACAAACGAACATACTAATTAATGTCTAAATCACAATCCAGAACTTGTCAGTTTCATAGTTTTTATGGAACGTCAAATATATCCAGGGCAATCCAAGATTGATATAAACCAAATATAACCAGGGCAATTAATATCAATTTGGTATATTCGGCAACTAAAAAATGCACTTATGAACATTGAAGATCACATGGTGATTGACTAGATGAACAGTTCCAATGAAATCGGAAATTGTTACATTTTTGTTTAACGTCAATCATTATTTAGTTACGATTTTGGTCAATGAGACTTCTTCAAAACCTTAAGTCACACTGACGTCTCCAAGGCTCTCAAAAAGTTTTATGTCCGTCATCACATATATGTATACTGTATGCAACGTACGCACCAAAAAATAAGCGTTACTTTAAACTTTAATCTTGACATACACAGAATGTCAATTTATAAATAAATATAAAGAATATAAACTAAAACAAGTTACTAATATCATTTATTCATAAGGTTTTGTCACAATGGCCAATGGCAACATGCTCAAGGTCTAGATGTGTATCATATTCAAACAAAATGTTAGCCTCTTCAATGATGACGTCTACTCTTGTGACGATGGCGTCTGTCGTGACCGTGACGGTTATGATGATGGTCATGATGGTCATCTCCGTGATGGTCATCGTCAAGGTCACGGAGGGTCAGTCGGAATTTAACTTGGTCATATTTGTTAGGACAACATGCAAACTTTTTCCACCAGTTTGAGACACTGGAAGATACTAGACTTAACCTTGCACTTGGTGACAACAATTCTGTGTCGACCTCCTTTGCTTGACTCCTCACTCTAACGGCACCATTATCATTAGCCCATGAACCAAAAATCAGTGTGCAAGAAAACTGTGTAGCTTCTGTACTGTGTTGACAATTGACCCTCATTCTACCGTGGGCAAAGTACGCGATGTGCCCCACATTGCTTAACCAAATATTCGTTTCGTGGTGAACAATTCCTTTACTGTCAAAATCACTGAAATAATAATAATAATAATAATAATATCAATTGTAAGCTTTACAATATTTATCCATGTTTATCAGGGCCTTAAAAATATGACAGTCATCACAGTATGGTTGATACGTTAGATATTTTTGTCCAGGACTGCTCTGGAAATATTTGACGTCCCATAGTTCTATGTTCTTTTCACTCAATTTTGATTACACATGTGATGGATGTAGCTTGCTAAACAGGAGACGCATACCTTCCCGGAGCATCCGGCCTTACTTCCCTGTGACAGTTCACGTTTTTAATCAAATTTGTCATTTTAAGTTTTTACTTTACTTTGCTTCTGGGTTGTGATTCGGACATGGATTAGTATGTTTATTTTATTTTATCAATTATTGCATATTCTAAAATGAGGGTGCAACGCTGCCTCACATCACAAAATTTCCACAGAAAGCAAATTTCACATCGAAATATGCATTATACATATTAAGATATTTTCACAAGATCGCTAGGTTGTGTGGAAAAGTTTAAACATGTGGATATTATTGTAATCCATGTTTCCTCATGTATATAGCGTAGAATTCTCTGTCCGTCCGTAGTCTGTAAATCTTTGTTTTATGTACGTTTTGTGTATTGTTTTTGTATAGTGAACATGCGTAATTTGTTGTGACGTATCTCTGTCCATGTGCATTTGTTTACTAATATATATATGTTATTTATGGTTCTGTAATCACGCACGAAATCCGTTGCATTCTGGTCGCGCTCACGAATTTTCTTTTTGCATGAAATTCTTTTCTTATTTCATTAAACAGCAAATCATCAAGCTAACAACACCTATTTTTTACATTGAACGAACATCTGGTAAAAAAACATTAATTTTTCCCGTTTTTGAATTTTTATAATTATTTTCGGCATAATTCATTTTATTTACCAAATATTTATGAATGTTTCAATCTGTATTTTCAGACTTTTTCTTTTGTTGTAATTAAAGCCGTCGAATAAACATATATGTACCCGAGGACATCGTCGTTAGTTTTTATTATAAATACGAGAACACTGTGTTACATGTATATTATGGTATGAAAAACTAGATTTCAAACGTGTTAGTTAAAATGACGCGATTTCTTTTAATTGTTACCATACGTATATAGGCAAACAACATTGACATGTCCGTTTGACCTTCAATTGGGACTATTCATACTGGAGGACCCATCCAATGCATAGATAATGTTAGAATAGTTCAATTAATTATTATGTATAGTTATTAAAACCTACGCCTGCTTGATGAATATTTAATATTAAGATCAAACGGACTTTGAGCTTTCATTTAAATATTTATCAGGGACAATGTATATCTATGCATAGGGAGCACAGGGTTTTTTACACAATGATTCTTTTGTTTTGTCCGGGCGTGTAACCAACTTGAATACCTGCATTAAATACAATAGACAGGTATCCAAGCGAAGCGAAACCCAACGGTTTTTTAATTGAAAACCTGCACGTGCCCGGGTTGTTCATATGAACAACCTATATATGAACAACCTATGCTCATGATCGGGTTTTTCATATGAACAACCTGTGCACGAGACCAGGTTTTTGATAGGAACAACCTCTGCATGTGCTGAATCCAAATAAACTGTAGAATAAATAATCATACAATTTTTTTCAGTAAATGTTCTTTGTTTACATACGGTGTACCGCGGTTAAGGGTAATATAAGTAGGAAAATTCATGTGAAAACCATTTGGTTGAAAAGCATGAAAGAGGGGTATAATTATGAAATTGCCTTCACAAGTGTGAAGATTTATATATAAAAATAAAGTAGGAATTGGTAATTTAAGAGTTTATAAAATATTTGTTGCATATGTGACATAAACCTTAGGTAAGAGAGGGTTCGAACCCCCAAATCTTAATTTTTTTTTATTAGTTTTTATTTTTATTTATTTTTAAATTTTTACTACACGTACAAATGTAACTCAAATATCCCCAATAATTGTATAATTCACCGTCATCTTGTTTCAAGAATTATAACTATTTTTATATATCATTGTGTAAGTCAGTTACTGACCTTGTCGTCGGTGTCCATGAATTGGAAAACCTGGTCACGTGCTCGTAATCCCTCGCCGCTTCGCGGCTCGGGATCACTGACCGCACGTGCCCAGGTTTTCCAATTCATGAACACCTCCCACTCGGTCGGTAACTATTACATATTGTATATATCATGAGATATACTCACCTCATAGAACATGCCTGTGCGATCACTACTCGTGTAATGGATGGACCCTCCTATATGATATTCCTAATGAAAGGTCAAGCGGGCAGATCATAAATACGTACCTACGTTCCGTTTTACAGACAAACACTCTATTAGAAATAATACTCACCCATTATATAAAATGACATCTGGGATCCACACTTTGGTGGACGGGATCACTAAGTTCTCTATACCGCCATATTCTGAAGTGTTCCATAGCAATCTGTCGTCTTTCCAATTCAGCATTTTCCAACAATCAATAGTAAGTTCATAATCCTCCTGAAAACGGAAAATCTAAATCTAAAAAATGGACATTAATGTTACTGAGCTTCAAACAAAACATCTTTATAATAATTTTACATAACCACTGCAGAAGCTCAGTTGGTAGAGTGCTCGCTCCTTGAGAGGTCATAGGTTCGAATCCCGGTCGTGTATGACCCAAGACTTAAAAGTGGGTAGTGGCTGTTCTTTCGCAATGCACTTCGAATTACGAAATGAAAATCGCGATTCTTTCGGATGGGAACTTAACATAGACAAGGTCCCCTGTCACGATAAGCCCGGCACGATAAAGAACCCTGATATATACATAATATAGTGCCATCAGCGCAATGCACAGGCAAACTTTCTGTTTTTTCGCATATACATGGCGACTTCTCAATATACGTGGAATATTCTTGATTGTGACGTTAAAAGCCATTACTGAACTCATATTTTAAAAGCAGAATCGCTTTTGTCTTCCAATATCCTTCTGTCAACAGTTTATTTGTAAGCAGCTTGTTTCGTTGTACAGTCCAACCTGGCATAAAAGGTCACCTCTATATAATGGCTACCTGCTTATAAGGCCAGTAGAATTGTATCCCAATTGTTAATTATGCATATTATTCGAACCTGTATATAAAAGTCACCTGTCGATATAGGCCACTATTACTGGTTCTCTTGGGTGGCCTTTATATACAGGATTGATTGTATAAAGTTCCCGTAGTGGGAACAAGCTCTAATTGTTTTATTTACATCTGCCATGATAATGTAAGATCATTGAATGGTCTTTATATGCTGAAAATATGCAGAATATTTTCACCAAGACGTCATGATGACGGACATGATTAGCATCTCTGTTGAAAATTCAGATGATAAAAGTAGCTATTTCTTTATGGTGGCTTACAGTAAAATAAATACATATTATATACACACAGTGTGTATATCAGGTCGAGACCCTTTTTCAGTAGGTGTATCACTACGAGTCGCGCTTGCCCGACGAGTAGTGATACGGCTACTAAAAAAAAGGACGAGACCTGACACGAAGGGTTGTACATACACACCGTGTACATATGATATTTGTATCTAACATTTCCAACTAGGTTATTCAAACTAATAAAAACAACTCTTTATATGATAAAAATATATTTTACTAAACGGCCGTCTAGTGCCTGTGAAATTAAAACTGGTATAATATGTAATTACCACAGAAAAACACTGAACTATGTTATGACATACATGTATGTTCTGTATTAATGACGTCATTATTTACATTTGACAAATCGGAGATTCCCAAATGACGTCACAATGAGAAATCCGACTAAAAATGCACGACTTGTATTTAGTCAAATCAGACAGAAAAACTAGTCTAATGTTAGATAAAAAGTTGAGATATAACATGACATGTCGAAATATTTACGATGTACATAGGGACATAAGTATCTCGACATGTCGTGTCGTGTGTACATTACATATACCTCAATTATTTATTTTTACTATTACGACTTTTCATCATATTATCTCGACTTGCCGTGATATTAAGTCAACATATGTAGAGATAATTAATGTTGGCCAAAATTATCTGGACGTCAAAAATAAGCCTCCTTAGTTCTTCATTTTAGAACCTTTTTTCTATTTTGTAACGCAAAAGTACGGGCACTTGTCACTTCAAATTAAAAAAAACGCATTCAAATTTTCACTAAAATGGATATAAACTATGTTATCTTTTAGATTAAAGAATTATGGTTTTTTTTTAATTTAATTTACTCACATGGTCAACCAGCTTGATCAATCCAAGACCTACTGTTACGTTGGTTGGCGCATGGTTTGGCTCCTGTGGCTGGGCCTCCTTCACATACTCCCGAAACAAGTCCGTAATAAGTCTTTCTCTGTCCGAGAGACCTGCAAAAATGCAAAACTCTGATTTTAAAACCAACATATATATATTTGTTACAATTGTGTTGCTTATCGAAATTTAACAATTAGTATGTTGACATTATAATATGATAGCTTTCGTCAGGATTGGCCTAATACTAGTAACTCGTCATCAAATAATTTATTTTATGACGAAAGGATTGTTATTATTATTATTATTATTATTATTATTATTATTACACGTGGTTTATTTACTATGATTAAGTCTTTCTCTGTCCGAGAGACCCGCAAAAATGCAAAATTTTGATTTTAAAATTTTATGCACATTTGCTGCTTGTGTTAGGAAAAGAGTTGGGAATTATTGCCTTACGCTTCATTGGTATCTATGGGGTCAATATTAGGATGGCGCAGAAAACCACCTATCTTCGGTGAATGAACTTACTACCTTGTGGCGACGGCTGATTAATGTCAATATATCTTTTTGCAAATGGCGATTTAGTAATGAATAAATAAATAAAACAATAAATAAATAAATACTATGCCATGTGCTACTTTTAAATGTATTATTTCATAAAATACCAGACGTAGCACATGACAAATAAATAAATAAATAAATAAATTTGTCAGCATAAAATTAGTTGAATGCAACAAAGTATTGTTGTTGCAAAACCATGTAAATAAATAGATAAATAAATTAATTAATAAATTTGTCAGCATGAAACTGGTTGACTGCAACGAAGTATTGTTGTTGCAAAACCATGTACACGCGTCTACAGGAGAAATCATTGTTGACCGACCGCCACTTTTTTAGACACATATATGTGGTTAGATGAAAAATGCAAAAAGTTCTTAAGATAAAAATGCAAATATAAGTACATAAGACAAAATTGGTAGAATAAATATAAATTAAACTTTATCCAACATACATAATACTAACCATTAATCAATCCGAAACAGAGAAAAAATAAAACGGGAACCATTCTTGACTGCATCATTGATATATTAAGTTGTACCTTACACCAAAGAATAAACTTATGTTATCAAAGTAATAAAACAAGGTCATGAATATCTTAAAAATACGAGCTGACCTTGGTCTCTTTTTTTAAATGTAAAAGTTATTACAACGAAGCTAGATCAATGGCAGTGATAACGTCCATGTTTTGGACTGAGCAGTACAGACTTGTCTAAACTTTAACAGCAAGCTAACGAATTGGTGCCCAATCGACAGCTCAACGCGGTCCCTTTTTACTTTTATCGCGACAACTCTTCAGCAGCTACTATCAGTTTCTTGGCAGTTTTTTCGGCCACAAACTATCCATATTTCGGTCACTCGGCAGCCGCAATTTGACTCTTCTTCGTGATCTTGATGTTAAACTTTCGACAGGTCTGTATGAGTGATGTTAAAATGTTCTTATCGCAATAGAACATATGTTTTATGTCAAATTCGAAATATTCTGACAGAGAAAATAACTTATCCAGTAACAAAAATAGTTTCTACTTGCTTCTAAAACTTTATTGAAGTTTCTTATTTAGAATTTTTAAGAAATATAGAAAATTTTGCATCTGTCATACACCTTTTTATTTTTTATTTTATTTTTTTTATTTAGTTATTTATAAAAGGTGTATATCTATGGCATTTATCTCTTTTTGCTTCTATTTTCATTATATTTGCCTAATTTAGATCAATTAATAGAATTACTTTCATTTTGTCAAATAAATCTATAGGGTAAAGTGTAAGAAAAGGATTGGATTGGACTCATGCACCGAATTTGAATCTAGGACTGGACACGAGAATTTGACTTTTGGATTGGACTCTTTTAATTTTGAAATAAAAATTATATCAAAATACCTACTACTGATGTGTGGTCTAATATTATCATATTTATAGTGAAAAAACATTTGCGTGTACAATTTAATGTGAAATGGCCGTGTCCTGGCAAATTTTCTTCAATGTTTTTTCCATTGCTATTTGTTTGGGATTGTTTTTTTAACAAGATTGTTTGAAAAATGCCCCAAAGACTGGAATCACTTTGTCAACACACAGGAAAGGCGACCTAACATTCATAGCGATGCAAGGGTCTTTTTCTAGTAGTTTAGATTAGAACTCCGATTGTGGGAAAATTCCCCAAAGACTGGAATCACTTTGTTAACACACAGAAAAGGCGACCTAACATTCATAGCGATGCAAAGATCTTTTTCTAGTAGTTTAGATTAGAACTCCATTCAAGCAAATCTTAAGCGTTTGAAAGTTTGTCAGTTCATTAGCAGAAGGCTGGTGATTTACTTTTCACTCTGGTTTCCTCTACCATGCCCTAATCTCGGTAAATGATCAACCCACTCTGTAACACTGCACTCCTTAAAAAACAAGTTCTTCCTTTTTCTTTAAAACACTATAAGCATCAATATCTCACGCCTTGTCACAAAAGAAGATTATTTTCCTTTTAATTTTCTTTAAAACTCTCAAAACACAAATATTTTAAGTCTATCCTATTACTCAACACAAAAGATGCTATACTTTCTCTTTTTTAAAAAACACATTTGTGACGTCGTTTCCTTATTAACTGTAAAAAAAAAAAACTCAAGTGATTGTGCTTAAGTTTTTTCTTTTTAAAAAAGAAAAGAAAAAAATCTCCTTCAGAAAATACATCATGTGCAAAGACATTTAATTTCCGAACAGCATTTCAAGTTACTACAAATTTACTCAGATAAACGTCCAATTACTCATTCTTTATCTTTGTGTAACCCCCATACATTACTACCAGCTAAGATTTTTTTCTCTTATGTTTTCTTGTGCTTAGTCAATAAACATTGCTGTCGTATCAGATGTACTGTACAGACCTGTCTAAAGTTTAACAATAAACTCAGTGGTTAATGTTCATCCTCTCCTTGTTAGCTGCAGTACAGACCTGTCTAAAGTTTAACAATAACCTCACGGGTTAATGTTCATCCTCTCCTCGTTAGCGACAGTACAGACCTGTCTAAAGTTTAACAAAAACCTCACGGGTTAATGTTCATCCTCTCCTCGTAAGCTATATATTTCGACAGACCTTTGGTAGATGTAACCTATCTCTCGACAGCTTTTAAACAATGGACGTGGCCACTCATATCAAAGCAGCCAAGCTTTGACATTTTCGTTGGAAGAGTGTTAAACTTTCTACAGGTCTGTACTGTAATTCTGTATTTTGTAGAAGGAAGGGGATAGGTATAAAATCAATTCGATCCGCACAAGTAGCTCAGTTTGTAGAGTGCTCGCTCCGTAAGTGGGAAGTCGTGGGTTCGAACCCCGACTGGGGCGTTAAACACCATTACTCAACTCAACTCAACTCTATTTCCGCATACTTCTTGTTGGTGCGATTTTTACTAGTCTACTCTGAATGTTTGATAAAATAAGCCTAGACTCGTCAAGAATCGACTGGTATCATTATGTCAACAATTTGTTCAGAAAAGTCGACCTCATCATCACAGCTATATGTAAGTAAGTTATGTTATTCTGGTAGCTTAAGTTATAACCTCATTTAAGCCTATTCATATGATATCAAGTTTGACAGTTCCTTTGCAGAATGTTGATGGCTCAGTCAGCATTAGGAATTATATACAAGACGGGAAATTAGGAGATATATTTCCTTTAAGAAATTTGAATAATCCGCATTTAGAAACAATTTTATATAAGAAAATATATATGCAGCCCATATAACACCATCTTTAGTTTAATATATCTCACCAGCTTTAATTACTTGAAAAGACAATATGCAATAAATTGAAAGTAAGGCGTTCCAGATTATGGATTCGTTTTATTGTCCGTCAGACCACATTTGGTTATTCTGGTATGACCATGACCAGTGTATGTGCTGGTCACTTTTAGCTTGGACTCCTGTTTAGCTCTAGTGTCATTCAGACCACACTTGGTTATTTTGGTGTGACCATGACCAGTGTACGTGCTGGTCACATTTAGCTTGGACTCCTGATTAGTGTTAAGTTTTAGTTCTAGTGTCAGTCAGACCAAACAAGGTATTTCTGGTGTGACCATGACCAATGACTGGACAAAACGTGTATATATGTTCTTCCTGTTTTAGCTCGGACATTTACACTTAACAAGAAGATGAACTTAATGGCTGAATCAGTACAGGTCCATCGGTACACAATACGTAATTATTTGTTATAAAAATAGCTTCTAATTCGATAAACCTTACAGTCCAATTATTTAAAAGCTAAAGGATGTTATACAATCACAAGGATTATACGATTTCAAACAATTCAGTTATAATAAAAGTGCACTACAGACCTGTCGCAAAATTATGGGTCATCTAAGTAGGAAAATTCAATTGAACCCCAATTGGTTGAAAAACGTGAAAGAGGGGTACAGTTATGAAATTACCTACACAAGTGTGAAGATTTATAAATAAAAATAAAGCAGGAATTGATAATTTAAGAATTTTTAAAATACTTGTTGCATTTTTTCATAGAAATTGTGCAAAAATACACGTGTTGGGGAAAAATGATTTTCAACTTGTGTAACGAATTAATTTAAAAAATGAAAAGATATTAATAAATCCAACGTCATAGAGCAGTGCGAAGGGGCCAGAGTTTGTTAAAGAAATACGAGGTTTTTTAATTTTCCTACTTAGATGACCCTCAATACTGCGCAATCGAAAATTAAAGAAGTCGACACTCGGTTGCCGACTGACCGAGGTATGGATAGCCATATGTATATAAAACTTATGTTGATGCACCTTCTCATAAATATGTGTTGTCTTCTGTCAGTCAACGAGAGCATTTCACATCTGGTGCCATCACGTTAGCGCGTGGGGCAATGTCTCTATGAAGTTGCAAAGTATAGTCGATGTCAAATACTTTACTGAAGCAAAGATATTGCAATTGTACGCAATAGGTGTTTGTAATAAAAATAGCTTCAAATTACATTCCAATTATTTAAAAGCTGTAGGATGTTATACATTCAGAAGAATTCTAAACCTACTTGTACGATTTCAAACAGAAGTGCAGTACAGACTTGATGGAAGGTTAACACTGCGCGCATGAAAAGAAGTCAGTGCTTGGCTGTCGAATGGCCGAGGTATAGACAGCTAATGGATGAAAAAACTGTCGAGATAAAAATAGCAGCTGCCAAAAAACTGCCGAGATATGAACAAGGCGAGATGAGCTGCCGCTGATTTGTTAGCTTATTGTTAACACTGGGCTAATGAAAAGAAGTCAACTCTTGGCTGCCCAATGGTCGAGGAATGAATAGCTAATTGAAAAACTGTCGAGATACAGATAGCAGCTGCCACAATCTGCTGAGATATGAACAACGAGGCGAGATGAGCTGCCAATTTGTTAGCTTATTGTTAACTGTGCTAATGAAAAGAAGTCAGTGCTTGGCTGTCGAATGGCCGAGGTATGGACAGCTAATGGATGAAAAAGCTGCCGGCAAGAGATAGCAGCTGACGAAAAGCTGTCACCATACAGCTAACGAGGGACCGAGATTCGGCATTTATGAGTTAGCCTACTGTTAAACTTTCGACAGGTCTGTACATAAAATACTGGAGCAATCGCAAACTGAATAAAAAATTTATGTAATTTACAACAAGAAGATATTTGATATGATTCTTGGAATCTGATTTTTTTCTAAAGAAGATTTAATTTCCCGCAAGCTAAGTAACAACTAGCAAAATGAATAAGAGCAGCATGTAACCAAAAAATTAGTATTAGCTGAGTACAGTAATAGTGCTTTTTACACTTATTAACATACTTCCACATTATCATGTCTGGATTTGTAGAGAAACCCAGAGTGCCCTGGAGAAAATCATTTACTTCGACATGCAATCTGGCAAGTTTTCACACACTAGGAATCCGATTGGTATTCGAATCTAGTCGATAAGAAGCATTGTAATCCTGAAACTAGCTCTTTAGATCCTCCGGACATCGATGGCCCATCAATAACTAGAACTGTCTCTCGCCAAATACTCCCTCCCTAACATTTAATGTTTTCTCGTGACATTGACTTTACGATATCATCTTGGTTCAAGGTCATGACATACCTTTGTACCATAAAGGTTATTCATGTGAAGTTTTTGTGACAGTAGTCTAAAGCACCTATCAAAAATGGCCTGGGCACGATTTTACAAGGACAGACAAACAAACATGGTGATTCCTATATACCCCCCCCCCCCCCCCCCCCGCCAAAAAAAAAAAAAAAAAAAAACTAGTTTGCGTCGGTATAATAAATATAATAAATATGAAAAATAAAAAACAAACGTACCGGTCCATGTCTAAGTCTAAATCTCAATCCCAAAAGCAATGTGAAAACTTTAAAAACTGTCCTAATAAGTTTAACACGCTAACTTCCACCAAATAAGTGAGACCGAAAATAACATCCAGTAGGTAGTTTTAAATTTTTTACTTTTTTCACAGTTTATGGCAAATACGCGAGATATATGTAAAACTCGTATAATGCCAAAAACATAAATTCTACAATGTGCACTTGGAGACCGAAATCGGTATTATTTTGAAAAAAATATATCACATTTTGAGTTCTATCTATCGCCAACGCAACGAGGACATCAAATCAATACGTTTATGCCTGCAAAGAACGTAAAATTTGTGTATTGACATAAAAAATGAATTTTCCGTCATATTCCAGAGAATTATTTGTCAAGACTTGTCTAAACTACCAATTCCATTGTAATTGTCGTCGAAAATGCAAGTGTTTTTATTATTTATGCCGGTAGCATAATCCATTACTGATGCTAACCGCTTGTTGACCCCTAGTTATCCGAGTTTACTTGTATCTTTGACATTAAAAAAATAATTTAATTACAATAATAATCGTATGATAGGTTAATATCAAAGTTTTTCCAATACACCATTTTACCACAATGTCCATCAAAGAAATGTTTTACGCAGTCAGTTCTGAAAAGGTGGAGGAAGCTGGAATCCCCGACGAAAACCACGACATGCCGCGTTAATTGTGAATTTAATACACCATAAGCAGGGTAAGCTTGTATAATGTTGAAAAATTGATGTCATCACATTTGTCATACAGCTTCAATTATAGCCTTTCGTTGGTATTATGCAAGCTATAATGGTTGTAAACAGTGGAATCATTAGACACTTTCATAAGGTGGCAAAACCACAAACTTTAACACCCGTATGTGTTGATCACCGGATTTATAAACAGTGGATTAAATATGTGTTCATCTGAGAAAGGTTCCTTACCCTTCACTAAGATTCTGACTGGAAAATGATAGAATCAAGCTCTTTAAGACATTTCCGGATAAAAAAAAACCTCTTCAAAAATTTTACATAGAAACATAGAATTAAACATGGTAAATTGTTGGGGAGTATTATTGAATGATTGATTGAATGCGGTTTTACGTTCCAGTCAAGAATATTTCACTTATATCGAGACGGCACCAGCTATAGGTGAAGTGTCAGAAATTTTGACGTTTGCAGTGCGTTTAGGGCTATGTGTAGGGTACTTTAATGTGCCACACCTATTGTGACACGGGGCATTGGTTTTTTAATGTCTCCTCGGAAAGACCCGGAGTACAAAAGGAATTCTTACATTATCTAATGTTTGTTTTTTTCATGTTTTTGGTGAGAGAGATTTCATAACTTAAAAGGTTAACTATAAAAACCTAAAAACGCCGTCGAACTCTCAAACACCTAAAGAATCAATAAATCGATTTAGATGTTTATACAATTAAATGTTGCAAGAACTTGAAAACCGTGGCTAATTATAGATCTGATAAATAAACACAAATAAGTGTATTGACCTTTTGTATTTTTATAATCAAGTTCAAAAGTTCAGCTGTGCGAATGAATTTCATATATATATATATATATATAATATATATGGAAAACAATTAAAAGCACGATACAGACCTGTCGAGAGTTGAACATAAGAGCAACGAAAAGGAGTCGAATAAAAGCTCGGCGGCTGTCGAGTGGCCCACATACAAATATCTAGTGACCAAAAGACTGCAGAGAGATAGATAGCAACCACAATTTCGAGATGTATAGTAGGTGAACGGGGAGACGAGTTATACACACTGTGGAATCTGCGTTTATTCTTTAGCTCAATGTTAAACTTTTGACAGGTCTGTACTGGATAATAAAAGATGCGTGTCTGTCTTAATGCAATATAAAATTTAATGCTCGCACGCACGTGTGACCGACTGTAACCTTTTACTGTCTTTCTTGATTTTTATTACTTAATTTACGTATCCGATTTGATTTGTAATGTGTAGGGTATGGAATTAATACCAAGCTTACCAAAGTCTTTGATCATTTAGACTTTTAGTCTAGTCAATCTACGGTTTAACCTCAAACTAATTGCAGTTACTAATATGCTCTCAAATACATGAAATGATAATAGTAAAAAGTCTACAAAAATCTGATAAGGGGAAAATAGTTTTTGAGGAGTTTTAATTTCTTATGGGGATTTCTATAGACAAGTGTGATAACTCTTGTAAAACAGGTGAAGTTTTAGTTCCATTAGCATATGTTTTTTTATATTAGCAAAGACTCTAAAATTAAAGATAAATTATCAGCCCATTTTAATTCAGTTGCATTTTATTTTTAGTCTTTCGCAATCTAATATTTATACATGCTAGGAATGAGGAGGGGTGTTCCGCAGGAGATTCGATAACTCGAAGGAGCTAGCATACTATTCGTGTTCAGGTTTAAAGAACGATAAAGAAAATTTGGCCGTACTTATAGTTTAATGTTGCTCTGTTATCAGAAGTACCGTATACGATATTTCCAAAAATGTCAAATATAATTGAATTTAACATAAACATACCCCAGGAGAAAACTACAATCAATTTTATTAACCTCGTCTAAATGTACATGAACATACCCATTATAAGGCCACATCATATTGATGTTTAGTTTTATGAACTTTTTAGTAAGGATTTTGAGATGAGAGAACGATTAAAAAATGTAGATGATTTTTTTTTCTAAAAATATTTTTTCTTTAGGTGACCTATTATCAACCCAGATTCGAATTATTTCTGTCCTGTAAAGCCACTTTCTCATACAATAAACTGTTCACACAAACTGATGGATAATCAATTTCTGTATGTGTGGGGTAGTGGATCCCAATATTACAGTCCTATGGTGAAATTTGCTAAAACAACCAACATTGGCATGGTTTGCGTATGTCGTCGTATGATAAACATACGAGTGTACTGATGATGTTGAAAAAATTGTATATATAAGAAACGAAAAATGGACTAAACTTGGGATCAAGAACTTTAACAGAAATTTTGAACAGGCGAAGAAGGATTTGAAATTGAATCTATTTCCCCACTAATTCAAAATGTTAGAAAAAACATAAATTAATTTGATACGGCCTTATCAATCTGGGATATTAATCACATACATGTATGAAATAAATTTATATGAATACACCGGAACTAATGTGCAAGTTTTTTCAATTGAATTCTGCTGTGTGTCAAATGTACATGTTGCTTTTTATAAAAAAAAATCGCTTCATAGTTCCATATCAAATGCTCGCTTTCACTCAATAGCAGCAGCATCTTAAATTGGACAATTATTTCTGTATGAATTTCCGCAGGCAGATAAAATTTAACAGCGAAATCGAATTATTTCCATGCAATTACAACAGTATTTTTTACGATTTCTACCATAATCAGTTTCATAATGGTCATAATTATTTACGACAATATGTACTTAAGGGTTTTTTTTAAAGAGCATAACAATGCCATACTATGCAATGCTAGTAGAGGATTGTACCCATTGACAACCTATCTCTTTGATACATTTTACCACAGCTGTTGCCTAGTTGGTAAAGTGATCGCTCCGTAAGTGGAAGGTCATGGGTTCGAACCCCGACCGGGTCTGAACCAAGACTTAAGAGCAGGTAGTGAATGTTCTTTCGCCAAGCACTTGTTAATTGTTATTACTAAAAAAGTCACGGTTCTTTCGGATGGGAACTTAAAAGTAACGAGATCCCGTGTCACGGTAGGCGTGACACGATAAATACCCCTGCTGTATAATGCCATCAGCGCAACATCCAGACGACAAAAATCTACTTGGCCTTCAACTGGCGACGTTTCGATATTAGTGAAATATTTTGTGCATTCTTGACTGGGATGTTAAACACCATTACTCAACTCAACTCTTCACACATTATAAATAACTGCCATGTGCTACTTTTGAATGTATTATTTCATAAAAATTCAAAAGTAGCACATGACAGTACGTGTAACTTTTAATTTTGAGTTTAGTTAAAAAATAGGTTGACCTTGAGCGCACAACATAAATATTTTCCTATTTCTGTTTGTACAGATTGTATCTAACTGTATATCAGTTATGACACAAAATTAATCAGGGAGGAATAGAAACGTTTGAGTTATTTATTTTTGAACGTTTACGGTTCAAAAGTTCCCAGATGTTTAATTGCTAAGACCGACCTTATCTATAAACCAAACTTCAAGAATACACCGCAGGCCCGTCGAAAGTTTAACACCAAGCTAATGCATTGGTACCGATTCCAGGCGCAGATCCAGAACCACCCCCCCCCCCTCTTACTGAAATTATAGAACCAAAGTTCCTTGTATTCTTAATAAAATTCGTAAACATCATAAATTGCATTGTGTAAAATAATTAGCACACGGATTATATAGGAGAATGGATCATCTAGCCAACTTGCAAACACATAGTGTTTGTCGGATAAATTGATAATACCCCCTCTGGCGTCAGCGTTTAACTTCACTGTGCTGAACACCCATTCTCACATAAGAATATAATTTAGTTTTTGCATCTCACTTTACCCCCCCCCCCCCCCCCCCCGTTAGATCTATTACGGCATTATAGCAGCTATCCATATCTCGATTACTCGACAGTCAATCTTCGACATCTTTTCGTCAGCTCGGTGTTAAACTTTCGACAGGTCTGTACTGTATATTTTCATCTAGAAAATTTCATACTGGTGAATTTTCTTACAGATGAAAAATTTTGAAATCATTGAAAATGACTTGTTTTAACCCCAACTTGGTTTTATTAATCTATTATGAGGTTGTTATCAGGAGATTATGACAGGAGTTATCGATCCTGATTCTCTTTTTATTGGCGCCAAACCAAAAATAACTAACAGACATAAATATTCTGATTGTTTAAACATCAAACAAAATATTTAGAACATAACAGATTCAAACAGGAATTTTGTAACAATCATAAAGCGCATTTTATCTTTTATCAGAAACATTGAATTGCTATCAATTTGCTATCATACCGTTTTATCTGTTTGAGCTTAAATGATACAAAATTAGTTACGTTTTCCTCTTAGGTCCGAATGTACGAACGGATTTGTCTTCTCAAACGATTTTAACGGTTTTTTTCTAATTCAGAATTACGAATATCATGAATTTCATACTCAGGTTCAATAATTTGGAATTCATTACCAACACAATTAAAAAACGCGACATCTTTGAAGAATTTCAAAAAGTTATACCAAAGTATTATTTTTTTAACTTATTAATTCGATAATTATATTTATATATACACTTGTACATAGTTTTACTTGTCTTAGCATCTTAGCAGATGTTTTATATTTTGCATTATTTTTTTAATTGCTACATGTAAAGAAATGTTAATCTGTATTAATATTATGCAATCTCTCATGTTGGAGGGCCTTACTGGCCTGTAAGATTGGCTCAGTCTAAAAAAGCAACCCTCGAAAAATAAAGTCATTATTATTATTATTATTTACAAATGCAATTAATGCGTTTTCCTTGGAAATAGTACCCTTGTATATCCATAATTCTTTAAATAGAAACGACAAGATTACAAATAATGCCAATGTTTATTTTAAAGCACTAGACAGCCGTTTCGGAATACGATTTCTCGTCAGAAGTACTTGGGCCAAAATTGTTAAATCAAATTTATTTTCAAGGGGTTAAAAAAAAGAAGTTAACTAATGCAACTGATTTCTCTAGATCGTTTGGTACTACCCCAGATGCAAATATAAATTCTACCGATGGTGAAATGATATAGTTCTAACCTACAGTGTAGACCTACAGAAATGAATGCCACGGGGTCTTTTGAAAGAAACATTAATAACCGATGTCCCGTTTCATGACAGGGGTGGGACGTTATTAAAGCACCCTCCTTGCACCGCCCTGAGTGCACCGGAAAGGTAAAAAATTCTGCCACTTAAACCTATATAGTTGGTGACGTCTCAATATTAGTGAAAAATTTTTGACTGGGAAAACACTCATTCACTAAATCTTCAAATCAACCAAGCAGTAAATCAATCAGTCGGTCAATCAACCGAAAGTAAAGCATCAAGAATCATATGAAGCAAAGAATGTCTTTGTGATTTTATAAACACTGCACCACTCTGAAATATTACGAAACGGAGTCGACGCGATAATATAATATTTTTGATACATCTCTTAGCATATTTCTTCTAAAATATTCTGGCCAGATGTTTAAAAATTTTGACATTTTACACACGTTTTAATTTGCAATGCTGGGTGATTATAGCCGAGTGGCTTGAGATCATTGGAAATGCATTGAAGTTTGCATTTCTTATTATGAACCAGATAAACTACTTTCAGGGATCCCAAAGAGGTTAATTGATATGTTGGATGATGGTCTGTGCAAATTATTTTGTGGTGATCTAAACGAGTTTCTTCAGAAACCTCGGTAATCTAAGTTTTTAAAAGAAGCATAGACTTTTGTTTTTAAAATAAGCATAACTGACATTATACATGATTTGACACGTGAATGTTATAAGCGGTTTCGCCTGCTAGGTCAAAGGTCATAAGGGAAAAAACAATGTCGCTTATATCATTTTGACAAGCAAAAACAACGAAGTTGATCCGACCTACGTTACACAAATTGTATTTACTATCGCTAGCTGCAAGTTTCAACGAATCTTGGCGCATCTATTATAAATAAGAGTTAAACCTAGGCTTTAGACATGTTCATTTTGTTAACTCCCATATAAATCAGTGACTCTAATCCATGCCAATCGCCTCAGAAATCAACACATGTCAGACATCGAGACAGACGGGATTCGATTAACACGTGTAAAATTTATGTTTATACTACAATTAGCAATCATTTTTATAAGACTTTAACAAGTTTACGGAACTCGGTCTACATCTAAATTTTACAAAGAGTAATATTAAGTAGGTTTAATCTCCTGTTTATTGCAATTTATCACCGTCAAAATTATGACAAACCCAGGCCGTGCATGCATTCGCACTTAACAGTTTTACTACATATCGTTTTGGTCTCTTCAATGTGAAGTTAAGTAGATGTTTTTTCTGGTACTGTGGCTCCATCCACTTTTTTCAAAAACTGATTCCATTCAATTATAGTGGAAACAATCTTGACTAGACAGCATTCTACTCTATAAACACTTGAATCCAGGCCCAATCTTGACTAGACAACATTCTACTCTATAAACACTTGAATCCAGGCCCAATCTTGACTAGACAACATTCTACTCTATAAACACTTGAATCCAGGCCCAATCTTGACTAGACAGCATTCTACTCTATAAACACTGGAATCCAGACCCCAGTTTCACAATCATTCCTTGGCTATTGTTTATCTAAAATTAAATCTTTCAAAATTTAAAATCTTTAGATTTTTTTTATTTTTCAAGATATGAAGGAATTTCATTTTAAATATCACCTCTAGATAACAACATTTACATTTAATTTGGATTAAAATATTTATCAGTGATTAAAAAAAAGTATTTTTGCTAAATTTAGGTTAAGGAAAATCTTAACTACAGTAAGGAATAATTTTGAAACTGGCCTGCTTGTATTATAGTGGTATTTGTTTGTCCACACGGATATATAGAAAAGTGTCCAACTTGAAAAATACATTTTTAGTGTTACCAGGTTACTGAATCTTTGATCTACTGAAGACTTTATAGTCTGAAGTATATAAAATAAATTATTAAATTTGTTGCCATTTGTCTTTAACATAGGAAGTCCATTATCTAGGTGTTTAAATTTTGAAAACCACATAAATAATAGCAATAATATATAATTTTTTGCATTTATGGACTTCATAATAAACATTTTATAAACATCAGTACATATATTATTACATGTACCTTTGTCTAAAGTACTAAGTCAGCAAATACCTGTAATAACATATCTTACAGTGCCTATAAATCACAATTGCTTTTGAATGGTCAGGTACTTTGATTGCTTTATTGTTATCTAAATTTAACAGTTGTTTTTTTATTGGTTTGCCATCCTCTCGAACATTAAAAAAAAATCAATCTAGAATTTATAGTATACAAGATCAGCATCTGAAAAGGTTTTATGTGATCAATCAAAAATATATCAGAAACAAAAGGTGATTTGATTTATGTCACTCTGCTGATGAAACACCTGTAGCAACTATAAAAGTCATCCGAGTGTTAATTTATCATGTCAAATTTATTTTGTGTCAGTTTTGATGGGAGATACTGGGATACAATGTCACTTTGCATTCTGGTTTTCTGGATATACAAGAGCAGTGTGCTACTGATATTTAACCAACAGAAGTTTAGAGTCAGGTGGCATAGGTGTTGGTGGTGAGCTTGGTACTGTGTTAAGTACTTTGATCTGTGGATTTGGTGATGTTTATCTAAGAAATTTTAATAAAATAAACTGAAAATTGTCAACATCACTACTAGTATTTTATGGTATTTTCTAGATGAAACACTTTGGATTTATGTGTAAGCTTGTCAAGTGATTGGCATATTTGGAATGATCATTTATATCACTCTTCTTTCTGGCATGGAACTGTTGTTGTAGCTTCATTGAGATCAACACCAACATGTATTTAAAGCAACCAATCAGAAAATAACCATTCCCATACTCAACTGGCTCATGTTTGGGTTACCCTTATTAAAACATGGAGGGAACATATCAACTGATAAATTTAGGGAATTTTCTGTCCAATTCAGTGTGAGGTTTGCAGCATAAATTTCCAATTATTAGTTTGTAATGTTTAAAATCAGAAACATATATTTAATAAAATGGTATATGTTTCTGTTAATATTTGGCAGCTGTCACCTGCCAGACAAGAGAAACTTGCTAGTACAAAAGCTTTGATCTTCAAAGATCAATGCCATGATTCACAATTAAGTTCACTTTTCTCTTATTCAGAGAGCATGATAAAATAATTAAAATATACCAGAAAAGCAACATCATATTAAAAACATTGAGACCAATGATCATGAAACTATTGAGACTTTTTATGGACCCAGTTTCCCAATATTTTTTTTAATCTGATTTTTTTTAACTTAAATGTGGGGACTTTTAAATCTGTATGATTTTGTTAGTTTTCAAGATATTCATAAATTTAAGGTGTCAATTTGAAGAAAACTGAGCTTATTGCATTTATATTATGATTTGGTTTAACTTTAAATATTTTATTAGTAGTGTCGTGTGCTAATTTTGAATTTTTATTAAAATAATGCATTCAAGATCAGCACATGACACTACTCACTAGTACCATAAAATATAATCAAAGTTTACCATATTTAAATTTACAGGTCAATGCCAAAATACCAAAATCAGAGTCATTGGAAAAAAATAAATATATCATATATAAATAAATAAATACTGATGGGTCAGTATGTATACAGTATAGCTTTGACAGCCCTGTATGTCTACAGTATAGCTTTGATGGGCCAGTATGTATACAGTATAGCTTTGATTGGCCAGTATGTATACAGTATAGCTTTGATGGGCCAGTACGTATACAGTATAGCTTTGACAGGCCAGTTTGTATACACTATCTTTGATGGGCCAGTATGTATACAGTATAGCTTTGACAGGCCAGTTTGTATACAGCATAGCTGTAATGGGCCAGTGCAATTGTTCATTGATGTTGACAGGCCAGTGTAAACTACACTAGACTGTAAGTATGGTTAAGCTCTTTGCATGTTAGTTTAATATTATATAGATACTGTCAGGCTGGTGGTAGTTTTAACAGATCTTGGGGGATGGGGGCAGTGGAAGTATGATAAACAGTTATTAGCAGCTAGTATAAGGCTACATAGATACTACCAGGCCAGAATAGGCTGGTTTGATGGGGACAGAGGATATGACAGACCAATATTAGTCTACATAATATTTTAACATTTTAGACCACCAATTATAAAACTCAAACAGTTGATATAAGGACTTAAGAGATATTAAGTGATGATAATTCTTTCTGCATCTATAACTGAAATATCACTTGTATAGCTATTGAATTATGAAAATGTAAAATAGTCAGTTTTCAATTTTTCTTTAAATGTTAATGGAAATCAAATATACAATGCATTAGTTATCCAAATCCATGTTTTTAATAACAAAATGTATGTTACAAATATATTCGAAAATATAAAATCCAAGACATGCAAGCAAGCTAAAAATTAAAATATACTTATTATTCCCAATATTCAAAAAAATTACTTTAATTATAGCAATAAATGTATTTTTTATTTTGTAAATCCATCTGATTCTGTAGTCATATAGGCAAATATAATAAATAAATAAATAAATAAATAAATAAATAAATTTTTATTTAAATAAATAAATATAAATAAATAAACTGAATGAATAAATAAAAAATAAGAAGAAAAAACTGATGATGTAATATGTTGATGATTTTATTTTGGAATTTCACACATTTCTAAAGTGTATTTAAAATACTGAAGTAAATTGTAAAATCAAATTTATACAAACTAGTGTTCTTGCGTCCCTATCATGTACTGGCCATAAAATGATTATATCCGCGATTAAGATGAATGACCACTATCTGAGACCACATTTTCTAATCCAGTCAGCTAACTAACAAACTTGAAGCATAGGGAATATTGCGCTATCAACAAAAAAATCCGTAGTCTATGACATAGACTGATTTGACGAGCGTACGTCATATCTCTTGTGTTGACTGCAAAACATCGCGTTAAGTTCACCTTTATTGTCATATCTCGTGTTTCCAAATTGATAGGTAATTCCCCGAGTGCATCGTACTTTCCATCGCATAAAATACAGCAATGCAAGAGCAAATACAATAAACCAAAAAATGTGCCGTCGATTGCCGTCATGTTGTTTACCTTGGTTTCATTTCCGCGTTTTTTCCCTTTTGACCTTTGACCCGAAGACGCCATTTGTAAAAATCAAAACATGTATTAGAAGTATTGATTTTAGAGCAAAGCATAATAATTTTTTTTATACTAATTATAAATACCAACCTCAAAATACGATTTGGCATATTTTCTACTTTTCAAGTTGACGTTACTGATGTTGTCACGAAACAAGACTGGCTCGGAAAAGACTGCACATCTATTTAACGCGCCAGTACGGACGTGATTGAAAACACCTGGCAACGTAACCAAACATGAAGCGCGAGAGTTATCGCTCTTCGTTCTTGGTTGTGTTTTGTTATTTTACTTTTGCTAAAGATTATAGGAAAATGCTAAAATTTCCGAGTAAATTCTTATATTTAATCAAACAGTAATACGTTTGATTTTGAGTAGGCGCTAGTAAGGTAGTTATTATGCTATCTGTTAATAATTTCTACATGAATTTTCACAGCAAATTAGCACATTAATTTACACTACATGTGCATTTTTCTAAAATTTATTTCATATTGGAGCGAATTTAGCAGATTTTTCTTACACATGTCTTAAAAAAAACAGATTTTTTATATTTTGAATATAAATTTGTTATGTTTTCCGTTTAAGATGGTAAAAAAAACATTGATCAAATGTCACTATTAAGCACGTCTTTCATAGAACTATTTTTAACTGATCATGTGACAGAATATAATCATGTGACAGATCACGTGACGTGATTGTACATAACGGCGCTTTGGACCAATCGGTCATGGAGGTCCTTAGAATCATAATTTGATTTAGATCAACACCCTCACTGACCAGTTAACATCTAATCCTTACGCCTTGAAAACAATGTTCGGTGTCGATAGCACAGCTTCCATGCATATTGATGGGATTTTGATGGGAATGTGTTGGCAGCATTTGCAAAATTTTACTGGCTCATATTTTCCGCTGCACAAATATTCAACACACGTGTTATATAAAATTACAGGCCTCTTGTGATTTTAAAAAAATCTCATCTTAAACAAAATATTTCAAGAATACAAATTTAATGTTAAAGATAATGAAGAAGAAGGAAAAAAAAAAAACAATTGAAAAATCGTCATTGCATCAGCATTAAAATATTTCTTTTAAAAATATAGAATCTAAACAATAATTTAAAAAATCAAGTAACAAAAATAACAAACAACCCAAACACTAAAAATCTATGCAGTAAAACATCGTTGTTGTTAAGTGACTGCGTATTAATAGTTGCATCGTTTCTCTTGGTGATTTTAAAAAAAAATAAAACCCACACAGTCAATGATTTGTTACTGAGTGCAAAAATGTTTAAATCAAGAACATTACTACAGAGGTTCAATAGCCATATTGAATAATCAAAGGACAAGTGTCAGACATAAATAGATTGCTTATTGAAACTTTCGCGCTAAATGAAGGATTTAATGGCTTCCTAAGTGTTTCCTAGAAGCTTTGCTAGTGTGTGATTGAGTACCATACGGTACTAACCTGTCGAAAGTTTAACACTGTGCTTTATGAAAATGAATCGAACCTCGACTGTCGTGGCTATCTAGAAATGGATGGCAGCTTCAGGGGGAAAAAAGCTGTCGAGATGTACAAATATACGAGCGTAGCTAATAAGAGATCGAAATGGGGTTTTCAGTTTGTTAGGTCAGTGTTAAACTTTCAACAGGTCTGCACTGTACTGTATTTGATTCATGTAATATGGCTATCCTAAATGATATAATTAGTGTGGCTTTAATAAATTCTAGTATCACGTGTGAAATGGACATTGTGGTCGTGAATGACATTTAATTAATAGAAATTTATTGTTACGTGATAACCAGCACGCATTACAGGGAACGTTTTAATTGCTCGGTTCTCGCGAGAACTGAAATAAGTATCTACTCCGGCATAATACAAGTCTATTTCGTAACTTCTTAACAACTATTTAAATCAATTCCAAATACAAGTGGTCTGTTGTTAGACCAGGCTCCGGTTTCACAACCATTCCTTAGCCAAAATTTTCCTTAACTTGAACCTGGCAAAAGATTAATCTAATTTATAAGATCTTCAGAAATTTAAAGTGTCATTTTTAAGACCACTTCTTTATTAAAACATTTGCATTTGGTTTTAACAAAAAAAACACGTTTTCACTCATCGCATAGAATCGAATCCCACACGGAACAGATCCTAGTGTGAGAAAGTTTTATCAGTTCATTTCCCGAATGTCGGTGGTGTTCTAGGTACTCAGTTTCCTCAACCGTCCTATCCGAACTGTATAAACAGCATGAAATACAAAACATACATAATCAAAACGATAGCATAGATTACAAATGTCATAAATGATAATAGCCGGTCAGGAAAAAGTTTTATACCGGACCCCCCCCCCCTCGCCCCACCCACTAGCCAATGCTATATATAACCAATTCCACATATGAACATTTGGAACTTGAACCTCCGAGCAAAATTTATATGTAAAATTGTAAAATGAAAATTTTAAACAACGAAAACGACAAAAAAAAAAAACCAGATGGTGCAATGTGTACTGTAGAGTAGGTGGCCAGAAACTTGATATTCACAGTTCACTACTGTCGCAAAAAGACAAAAATAACCATTCAAAGCAATTTAATTTCTTACTTACTTTGCTCATTCTATTTCAATCAGCGTCATCTGTAGCGGAAAAAGCTGGCCTACTCTTTTTCGAACTCTACAGAGGTGTCTTAACGTGCATTGAAGCACGAGACCTCTGATTTTAATCTCATCTGAAGGACTATTCTATTTGTGAACTTTTTACAGCTACAATATGGACAGGCAGACAATGAAAATCATATATCCGATTTAGGTTCGAACCCCTCATGGAGATGTCCCCCCATGACCACTTAGTTACGTCATAACGAATTATTCCCGCTAAATTTTATAGCGCGGAAAATGATTAATAGATACAATGCACAGTGTAATATTCTAAGAGAACCATTAAAATAATGTCGTAGAAACATTTCTTAAGTATTTCTTAGAAATCGTACAATTTGCGTGGTTGAGTAATATCTATCTAATGAATGAACATTATGAATGGTGTAGGTTTTTTTCTCGTTAAAGGATTCTACAGCAATGCCGTGTCAAGATTGAGCCATCACATGGTTTTTATACGTCACATAACAAACACTGTAGTTTTACACACCAGATAACACGAAATGATAATATTACTTCCAGGAAACCTGACGCTTTCAGAATTTACTCAACTATATAATTGACATTTACTGTCGCCTCTTGTTTTCCTGCTAACACATATATACGTATAATTCAATTCTTATTTCTCATTTGTTAAAGGCATTTTGATTGGTCAGACTTTTTTGTTACGTTTGCATGAATAGGTTGGCTCTAAGTGACATCATTTCATTATGGATGACGTACAGAGGCATTTGAATTCCTACGCAATAGCGTTGCTGTTTTGTTTTACTTGCTACGGCTGTATTGTTGTTAAAATTGTTGATTTGTTGTTGAAAATTTAAAAAAATAATAATAATAATAATAATAAATTATTCGCGAATTAGTCAGTGTGCAAAATTTCAAATTCTTTCATACTTCCATAACAAATAGAAAAATTAATTTCATTCCTATAATCTTAACAATTCCATTATTGCAATTTCGATAACACTTTAATTGTCATTATATG